>CAWUFW010015091.1:0-378471 GCA_963921515.1 Calotriton arnoldi | reverse complement strand
CCCGGTGTGTGACTCGATTACTACACTTTCTCATGCACAGCTCACCGGCGTTAAGCTGGCAAGTGAGAATTTGCATCCCCTAGCATGATTTTCGGGCCCTAGTATGCCTCTCGGCAAGATTTCTAAATGCGGTGCTTGCAGCAAGTTGCGATTGTTCGCATTGAGAAAGCTGCCGCTTGAGTAGAAAATCTACTCAAGCGTCAGAAAGAAGCAGCGCCCTCTGGTGCGCCGCTTAGTGCGGTTCGTGCTGATTGTATAGTACGGAACAAGCTCCCGGAGCTGAAAATCAGCACCAGCAGTGCTACATGCAAAATTCCACCCGCTTGCGGAACTTCGCGGAATCTTGCAAAGCTTTTATGTAACTCTGCAGAATTCCGCTGTGTGAAACTCCGCGAGTTCCTCCCACCCCTATATAAAACGTGTGATGAAGTAGTACTAAGAAACTAAGGATCTTGTAAGTATGTTTGTTTTCAGTTGTTACTTTGTATCAAGTTATAATTTTTTAGTTTTCTTTGGGATTGTTTTTAAAAGAGATAAGTGGGTGTCTCTTTAATCAAAGTGATATATTGAATTCAGATTGCCATGGGTCAAAGAACTTTAATTTGTACCCTTGAGAGCACCGTTTCTGTTGTCTTCTGATCACCTTGTGAAGCTCAAGTTGGTTCTTCACTTTCCCAAGAGTGTGTTCCGTGGCTGTATTGTGGTATCATTAAGGCCATGGTGTTTTGTCTCTGTCTGGTTTGCTGTTGGTACTCACTCTGATCCTGGAGATATCCTCCTCCAATGCACCAGGCAAACACCAGCGGCTCAGACCCCCTATTCTTCTCAGAAACAGCCCTGCACCTCCTGGGATGATCTATTATAAATGCCCAAAACTGTAGATATTCTTTAAAAAGTGCCAGCACACAAGCACACAGATTCAGTGTTCTAGTTGGCTAATGCCCTATGCAAGGGTACTTTAACCTCTGATCAGACCCTGTCTTCCTGCCATGACACCAGGGTTGGACACATGCTGGCTCTCTGGAGTCTGCACATAGTGATTGTTTGAGTTCTAGAGGAGTTCTGCAGCAATAGCCGAGAGAGTTGTTAATTCAGGCCAGGAATGCAAGATTATGTTCACCCCAAAGACTGGGTACAAGCTTATGACATGAGGAGAAGGCTGTGCCTGAGAGATGAGTAGCTCAGCTGCCTGGGGAGCCAAGTAGAGGAGCTGCCCTGATCTTGAATTGAAGTGCATTGCCCAGCCACACGAAACAGAGTGGTGGACACATAGCCTGACATCTGCTTCACCAAAGCGTCAAACTCAAACAGAAGATAACGTTGGACTGCACCTGCCCGCAAGCCCACACTGCTGCTTAAGGTTAGGTCCGTACCCCTCTCTTACAGCCCAGAGGAGAGCCCACTGGGCTCACACCTGACTGGAGGACAAAGAGTAAGGTGCAAAGAAGTTCACTAAAACACTTTTTAACGTAACAGTAACTGATAACACCCACCCACGCATGAGAAAACGTTAGACCGTCACTCTTTCCCCATAGGATTCTAAGGTGTCTTTTATTCACTGAGACTGGTTGGGTTGAATTTGAACCATTTGGCTCACAATGGTAAACAATAAAATTCCTGAGAAATTGTGGTTTGAAAGTGTGGTGACACCTTAGCACTGAACAAAGCCAGTACTTTGTTCTTGGTGAGTGCCCATCAGTTTAGCGGGTGCTGTCTATCAGGTAGATGCCCCCCGCCACTAGAAAATGATGACAGAGGCAAGCTGATACCACTAAACAGCCCTCTAAAGATTAAGAGATCCTTGGAGGTCTAGTAAACTGTGCCAGGGAACCCCCACCACAGCTACCAGCATTAGAGCCCTCTGCTCACAATGTACTACACACCCTACTGATTAGACGGTAGGGAAGATTTCAACTATGATAGCCAGTAGCATTCCTTCCGGTGCAGCTGGAAACCACGTACCCTTTTTGTAGCGAGTAGCTCACTCAAATATCGAGCTATGAAAAATGCATGATAAAGGGCAGATAAATCTTAACCCTTGGAGATCCATTGTTTTCATTCAATGATTGGAGTGTAAAATATACTCTCTTTAAGTAGTCTGGGTGGCCCTTAAGGTACGGCAGCGAAGACACGTCAAGCAGGGATCTGTTGACCCATCCATATACAGTACAAGGTATTTGTCCACAGACCCATCAGAGTGGCCTACCCTGTCATGGACTATACCTGTGCCTAAAAACTGATTGTAGGTGTGAATCCAGAAAATAAATATATATTCTTAATTTTCTGAAATCATAGCTGAGATGGAGCCTTTTCTCGAGATTTTTTGACATGAAAACCGAGGTTAAGTTACCTTAAAGTGCTAATGCTAAAGATTTTGGATTTCATTCTTGGGTTTGGAAAACGTTTCCACTGCTGCAGATGCCAGTTTTAAATGCGGAGTTTTGAGGGTAATTAGCATAGCAATAGTAACTTGGGGGCATATCAACAACAAGTAGCGATAATTATCGCTAAACTAGCTTAGCGCGTTTTCCAATACCGCCGTGTATCGCTGGTTGACATCGCTGTGTCAGCGGCATATTAGCAACGCTTAGCGCACAGGCGATGTAATTACCAGCGATACACGGCGAGAATCGGCATTAGCGTGTGAAATCCGGCGAAGATTTCACAGCGCTACTGAAATGCTTGCTGATAGGGGAGTGTGGACCCAACCAGGCAATCCACCTCCCATTATCAGTATAGCTAAGTCGATTTGAAAGGAGACGTTAAATTACAGCGATAACCGCGGTTAGCGCGGTTTTTTATATCGCTTCGCGGATCTGCTGCAGGGTTGTAAATATGGCGAAACCGTGGACGCGAGTATTTACATGGAGTTGTGGGCAGGAACGCCCACTTTGCATGTCATTAGCGATGTTCATCGCTGACATGCAAAGTGGGGAAAAAAAAGCAGCTAACTCAAGGAAACTCGCGTTAGCGAGTCCTTGTAAATAGTGATTTACTGAAATCGCCGCTTTTCCGGCGCTATGTGCCGGAAAAGCGGCGATATGTTTGTTGATAATATGCCCCTTGTTTTTTTAATAAAACACGGATTGCCCATTTTACATCACTGGACATAGCATGTGTTGCGAGCCCAAACTTACATTTATGTGTTTTAACTTCACATTGTGGTGACATAAAACATTGTATGTTATGTAGAGCTATCTCAGTGATGTATTGATATGTTTAAGTTGTTAAAAATGTGACTTATTTTCCTTAAAAATGAAAGTTCATTCAGCCATAACGTTCAAGCTCTTTGTTTAGGGTTTTGTTTTGACCCAGCTCAACTGACTACCATACACTGGCAATCCTGCATGAATTTTCTTACTTCACAAGATTCTGTAGGTCTCGAGATAAATCTTGCCTATTTATTGCACAATACCACACTTGAGGGTCACTGGGCTAAAATTGTGTAAATGATCCTTTCCCGATTATTTTTAACTTCAATAAGATGTAATACGCTTTTTTCCTCTCCTTTACATGGATTTTGTTATTGTTATTTTAATGAAAACCTTTTTAAGGGTGCATTTATACCACCAACCCCTGAACCATGTATATTTACAAGATTCCTAATTTTGTTTGAAAGATGTCATTCTACCATTAACATATTATTGGCCGGAATAAATCCTACAAGAAAAACAGCACCCTTTTCGGGCTCCAATCTGTTATTTGTACTAGTTATGGCGATTTTCCATGAAAATTGGAAATTTGGTATTTGTGAAATTTGAAGTCGAGGAGAACTAGAACTCTGTTGCCCTGTAACACAAATATTGATCAGACCTTTCCAAAGTGGAGGAGGCAGCATGTTAGAAAGAAAAGTGAAAGGTCTGAGATAGTTGATTTCAATATCCACTTTTCAAAATCCACTCCTCTATTAAAAATACAGTGGGGAAGCTCTAAGGTGACTATGACCTTGAGAAAGGGCAAAAAGTTATAGAATCCTATTGTTGTACAGGCAGGCTTTCTCCTAGGTGCTGATGGCATTTGTTTCTGGCAAAGTTTTCACCTTTGGATGTTGACCCACTGCAATCTTTTCTTTTTTACAACTCTAGAGCAAAATGGATATTTTATTTTCCCATTGTCTTTTTTTTTATATGATACCTTTTTTTTATTGGTTTTCAGTTACAGTTATAAATAAACTGGAAGTCATAAAACTATAATATCAAGATATCAGAATCCTTACTATGCCGCAGACGTTGCTAGAAAGGGAGAAATCTGTATAAAACAGTCTCATCATAATCGAATTCTGTTGTCAAATATCATGCCAATAAGACCTCAATTTTCGGCATTCCCATACTGTATGGACTATATCCCACTTTGGAGGTTGGCATCTCCAACATATTGAGTCGGCTGAAAATCCGGCTTCCACCAGTCTGTAAGGGGTCCAATGCCAACTATGTATGAATTTTTACACCCCAATTTCAGCCTGGCTTCTCGTAAATGTCTCTCGTGGTTCTGAAAAAGCTCAGTCCAATCCTCATCCATGTATTCTATTTGCAGTCTATTCAACCACCATTGCTTCAATTGGGAAAGCAAGGTGTGTGAGTAGGCACTGTCTATAAGGATTTTGTATAACCCAGAGACAAAGCTCTAAAAGGGTCTAAGTTTTAAATATTGACATTTTTGAGACTCCTGGAGATCGATAAGTCGAGGGCCTAGAACTGGATAGAGGCAATGTGACAGTTCTCTGTATTTCCAGGAGTGAGTTCTACGGAGGTTAAAAGCATTCTGGGCCTTCACGAATGTCACCATTCTCTTATGTATTAATCATTGGTCTAGAGTTTAGATACTTTTATCTCTCAATGCTGTCCATATTGATTCTTGGTTTCCTATCCGGAAGTCGCATTACCCCAGAGAGGAGTGCCTGCATGTAATGTGTGATGTGTTTGGAGAAGGTGATGGGCTTGCTTCCAAGCTAAAGCAGTTGCTTGTAGGACCGGATGACTTTGAATAATATGACGCTTGTATTTTGAATACAATGTTCTGGTACCTTAGATGTCTCCCAGGATCTCATGTTCTATGTGAACCCATCTTGTTGCCATTGGCTTTTAATGTCTACTCTCTGATCATTGATTCTGGATTCCACATGCAGGGGCATTTCACAATGGAAATTGAAAACTTCCCTTGGGTAGTAACATCCCGCTCAGCCTCCTGGCAGCCATTTATTTAAGAATCTTCTCTCAAGTATCTCTCTGTAAGCAACAGTGGTATGCAAATATCCCCAATCCCAGGGAATGCACCTTTCTGCTTCATGTGCTGAGCGTGATGTGTTTTAAGACCGTGTTAACTGTATCCTTCTCAGGGCAAAAAAATACTTGCGTCTCAGTGGTACAGAGACCTCATGCGTTTTCTTTCTTATGGACGACTCGTGTGACACAGATAGTATGATATGACACAGTGTAGGACTCAGCCCATGAAATATCGCACAAATTGACAATTATGGCAAGGAACACAATGGGACAAAATCTATCCAACGTGTCACACTTGAAC
Source organism: Calotriton arnoldi (assembly GCA_963921515.1). Classification (NCBI taxonomy): domain Eukaryota; kingdom Metazoa; phylum Chordata; class Amphibia; order Caudata; family Salamandridae; genus Calotriton; species Calotriton arnoldi. The sequence goes on along the minus strand of CAWUFW010015091.1, from coordinate 372,948 downwards.
TGAGGATTCACCATTGCAGTCTTTTGTGATGAGATTTGCATCCAAGTTCAAGGCCCACAGTGTGGAGAATTGGTGTGTATATATTCTTTTTTGCTTCAAGAGTCTTTGCTGTGTCACATTTTATGCAGCAACGTTTTCTGTTTAATAAGGTTCATATGATGGCACTTGCAGGTTTCGGAAACATTCCTGGGGGTTGAGGGAGGGAGAGGAGAGCAAAGTAGATTTATGGGGAATTAGAGCGTGGGAGAGTTTGGAGCTCCATAATAGACCATGGATCTGCAAAAGGGCGCACATTTGTGGTACTGACCACATCGTTTTGATGCTATCATGTTTCTCTCTATTCGACTTTTTAACACCTTGTTGTCAAGCACTGCCTGTCTCTATAACACTTGGCTGCAGCAAAATATTTAGCTAAGTGTCAAGTTTGCAGTACAGAAGCAGCAAAAATAAAAATCGGCAACACTAAAATGAACAGGCTATGTTATTAAATCTAAAAAAAAGAGCCTTACTGTAGCAAAAAGGAAGAGTCCTCGATAGTCAGTTTACATAATGTATACACATAGAGTCAGGCTGGGAAAGTGAATTTCAGATAACTCTTTCACTAACATCTTTTGCAAACAAACCTGATATAACATGTCAAGAATGTGCCACCATGTAACTGCTGTCTCAAGCACTTGAAGTGATAATTCTGAACAGGGACCATTCACCTGCACCATTCAACCTCAACTGCAACCTCAACCTCAAATTGCGATGAAATGCCATTCGGATGTGCTCAAACAATATGTTTCCGTTTTGCGTCTAGTTGCTATGTTCCAAATCCACTAGTTCACATTCAGGAACACACTAGCGCCAACTTGCATTCACATATTTTCTGCATACCTTTTCCAAATGTGCAAGCCAAATCAGGAACACATCAGCTCCAACCTGAACTCACACATTTTGTGCATAACATTTCCAATGTGCAAGCCGACTCCGGAGCACACCAGTGCCAACCCGCGCTCACACCAGTGGTGTAACAAAACTTGAGGGAGCCCCTTGCAAAGTACAAGGAAGGGGCCCCCACGCTCCGGGCCCAGTTAGGAGCTCTCCTGCCAGGTACCCAGCACCCGTGCACAGTGCTGGAGGGGGGCCTCTAGACCCGCACCGAGGGGGCTCGGGGGCTATTGTTACGCCACTGACTCACACATTTTGGGTATACCATTTCTAATGTGCAAGCCGAGCCAGGAGTACATCTGCGCCAACCCGCACTCACACATTTTGAGCATATCTTTTCCAATTTTCAAGCCAATTGAGGAACAGGCAAGTGCCAACCCACACTCACACATTTTGTGTATACCTTTTTCCACGTGCAAGCCGATTCAGTAGTACACAAGCAACAACTTGCACTCACACTTATTATGCATACCCTTTCCAATGTGTACGCCCAACGGTTAACTAAAAGGGAAGCATGCTCTTGGTGAGGGAAGGCATGTGGCTTTGGGTTGGGCTTGTCTAAGCTCCTGCATATTCATTGGTTTTTGCTGGCCACACTGAGGCATGAGAGAAGCACTTTGGAGCCAACATGCCTCTTTCAAGGGTTAATGACGCAAGAGTGACTTGAAATATGTCCATGTATTCGGACCAAGCACTACCCTTCCACCCCATATGCTGCAATGTGCACCAGTTCAAGAGAAATCTCCAGTGCTTAATTCAAGCCGGTGGTGCCGGTGGGGGCCACCGGCACTTATTTTTGGGACCGACGCTTATCTTTTTCATGTCAGACATTTACCGAGAACTAGAGAAGGAAAAACACACAAAGTGGAAAGTCGGTGGGAGAGAAAAATGGAAAAAAACTGTCACCAAGGTAGAAAGCAGGAACCTGCAAGAGTGACATAAAGTGGCAGAGAGTGTCTGTAGTGATTTAAAGAGGCATGAGGTGGATTTAAGAGTACGCAGCCTTGGTATTAGGTGCACCGACATTTCATTGCACTGGCCGCTGGCTTCTGGGAAGAGCTTTGGGCACCAGCGCCTAATCATTTACAAATTAGTCAAAGGAAATAACTTGCATTTGCTCTTTTTAAATTAAAACACCTCAGTATACTATAATAAATCCCCTGCACTTACTGCCAGGGATAATGCCATGCCAGTTCTGGAGATGTGTCCTTGGAGACTCTGAACACTATCTATCCTCCCTGCACAAGGGGCAATGAAATGACTTTCTCAGTTACAGGTGTGGCACCTCTTGATCACTACATATTTATGAGTGTGGTCCATTCTAGGAGTAATAGCTGTCTCGAGAACATAAACTATAAAAGTAATTCAATGTGGCTGTTCTTAGCAAGCAGTGAGAATGGAGACTCAGCATTTCAAGTGTTAGATGCAGGGGCGTTGCTACCAGTGGTGCAGCCTGCGCAGTGCACCGGGGCCCAGAGGTGGTAGGGAGCCCAACTGCAAGATCCACTTAAGCCCTGAGAGGGCACCTAAATACCCAGGCTGGAGTTCCGATTCTGAGCATTAAAGATGCTATTACATTTTGTTTTTAACTTGTCACATTTTCTGTGTGTTCAAAGACAGAGGTCAAATCTCAGTCTGCTCTTCTGACAAATTGCTGCTTATTCTCTTAACATGGAGACTGGTGCATACTTTTCTTTCCCATACTGCACAGTGAAAGGATTTTGTATAGGGAACTATGTGATAATTTTGCTGCTGTGAAAGATAAGGCTGTAGGATAAATAGACTGTACAAATAATTCAAAATAAATAAACAGGAAAGCACAAATGAAGAGCTATTTTTCAAACTGTGAAGTTTGATGGAAATAAATACTTTACTAGGAGTAAATCACATCAAGACACTTTACTTGGTAATGCGCAAATAACAAATATTCGCTGACACCCACATTATCATTTGAATGGTGTATAGTTAAGCAGTAAAATTGTGTGTCCAAATTTAGTGGTCATTTCAATGGAAAATGTAGTGTCTGTAAAGGACAGTGGCTGTCACCATGCTTTAGTAATATATTTGTGAATGGTGCTCTTCAATGCAACACCAGCTACATACTACACGCTTACCACTCTTTTGCTGGATGGTTTGCAACACTTGTTCTTGGTGTGATGCTTGGATTTTTCCCATACCACTCTCTTGCTGGCTCATTTGCAACACTTAGTCTTTGTGTGGTACTTGCATTTTTCATAGTCCCTAGGAATCCAGTGATGCCACATTGATGACAGTACCACCAGTATGAAAATTGCTCCAGCACCATTACCTACTAGGGCCACAGAAGCTCTTACAGTACTGGAAGTTTGTTGTTAGCTCTGTCCGATTCCCTCAGCTGCAGGAGTCAGACTCCAAGCAGTAGAATTTACTGAAGCACCTGCAAGGGCATTGTGACGGCCTTATTGCACACACTGAATGTCCGAGCAGTGCGCATGCTCACTTCTGTAAATGCCCAGTGCGCTGTTCGACTCTGGTTGCTTGAATGCCAGAAGAGGTCAAAGAAGAAGTTAAGCTCATGCTACTGTGCAGCTTCCGATGACAAGACAGTCAGAGTAATCACTGCTTTCAAAGTGATAGGTGGAAGACAGGCAGTGACAGTTAGTAAAAGAACAAAGACTTACTTCAGACAGAGAGCTGGAAATGGCAAAATTAATGAGTTGAGTCCTGTAGGTTTCATTTTATTACAAAAATGCACAGGTAACTTTAAACAACTTCTTGTTAATGCACAATTCTTCCTTGTTGAAACCAGAAGTAGGATTACCTATCCTTCTGAGAACCTTGGGCACCGGCCAGAACCTCATAAAACAAGATGTTGCTCCTCAGAGTGAAATACTGATAGAGGGGGATCGTGAGTAACTTTTATGCACAGTACTGCAGCAGAGGAGGGATAGCCAACAAATTAGCTGGGACAGCCGAGTAAAGGGTCTGGTTTGGCACTAAGAGCCAATCCTGGCTTTAAGAGCACAGGCACGAGCTGAGCCATGGGAACATTTGGCATGGAAATCATGCAACAAATAGTATATACAAATATGACAAAAGTGTTTTCAAAATTCAAAAAAAGTATATTTCTTTGACAAGTGTTTCACCTTACTGCATCAGATTGTATTACTGCATTGAGAAAAGTGATAATTTTTAAACATGAAAGTAGTAACATACATGTCTCCACCCGCACTCCGACGACAATACTATTAGTGAACTAAAATGCAAGCCAGTTGTCGTATGCACCCTATCTGTGGGCTATATTCTTATTTTACACAGAGAAACGTTATAGCCCAATAAGTCTAACACAAGAGAGAATTTTGTACAGATCACCTCCTCAAGTATTTCAAGGTTTTCTCATATGCAAAAAATAAGAGACATGGTAAAATAAAATAATTGCCTAGGATAACAAATTTGGTCAAGTGGCCAAACCGGGATTGATCCCAAGTTTTCTGGTCTCACACTGTGTAATTTAGTCTCTATATTGACAGCACTTTCTCACTCCAATGTTACATCAAAATGTAATGCTTTGTCTTTCATTCTTGGTGATTCCATGCCTGAAATTAGCTTAGATGTTTCTGCTAGTGTGATACCTGCTATGTATGTGATAACATCTTAGCTTGCCCTGCTGATGACCATCTTGTACCTGTGGTGCGTGTGAGGGGACATTACACTGTTGCCAAATACTGCACATTGTGTGTGTTGACAGACAGGCTTGGATTGCTGCTATAGATGGTGTCCATGATTTGTGCATGCAAGGGAAGCTTGCATTGCTTCTGACTCGATCGTTAGGTGTTTTTTGGTTGTGAGGGAAATGTGAGCTCCTGCATGGTGCTGTACCTGTGTTGCTTGTGAAAATCTTGCTATATGGGTGAGACAAGCTTGCACTCAGACCACCCTATGCCGTTCCTTACACTTGTACTAAATCTGAAATGCTGCTTGTTCGTTGTACCTAAGGGAGTCATTAGATGGTGCTGTATAAAAAAGAAAGGGGGGCTAGGAGCAAATAAAGATCCAGTACCCACGCTTTGGAAAACACTATGACACTGATTACGCTAAATTGCACACCTGATGTTCCCTACTAAATATAGCGTAAGCGATCGATCTTTTATTTACCTAAAGTGGTTGAGGGGAGGAAACAACTCAGATTAATAACAGCAAAGTTGTCATGCCTGGAAAGACCACCAACTCCAAAGTGCAGTTTGAATATTTATTATAAGGCCAAAAACAATTGGATGTAAATACATCTCAATAGCAAAGAACAAAGGTACAGGAAAATCAATACAGAGCCAAGTTTACGAATATAAGTAATTCGGCCCAAAAGACAAATGATTATAAATTCCAAAATCACAACGCAACACAGAATAGATGCGATATTCAGTTCTCGACTCATTGAAAGAAGTCAAAATCTTTCCCTACACTGCTCTTATTGAGGGCTCTTCCTGTCTCTCTTCTATCATTCCCCAAAGGTGTCAGCACGTGTCGACTTCCTAAGAAGTACTCACGTCAAATGGGTCGTTTTAACTTAAGGCTATGGAGCTTGCTCTAAGATGCTCCTTCTTCTCCGTAAGCTAGCAGAAGTCTGAGCTCTCTGTCCCTGTGCATCATATAAAAAGATGGGATTCAATCCACACTGTCATTGGCCTTAAAATCTTCCATCGCACCTCTAAGCAGTAGCTTTTCTTTCATGAAACAAATTTAATTAATGATATCTTCTTCCAGTGGCCTTGGCTTCCAGACAGACCAGATACGCAAGGCATCCTCCCTTCTCGCTTCCCAGCCATCTTCAAAGACATTCCGGGTCTCTCCTTAACTCTGAAAATAACAATGTGTATTCTTGCACCTGCAGCAGGATGAGAACATTCTAACCTTGAACACAACAATCATTTAATTATTTATTTCTCGAGAGCAAGGAGAATTGAAACATTAGACTTTGGGCCTATATTTCAGGCAACTTAAACTAATCACAATTACGATATATAGGAATAATATCGTCCTGCACATTATGCATGAAGGAATCATAATACATACAAAGTTCTACTTAAATGTGTTCACTAGTTTTCAACATCAAATGATTCAAATAAATGTTTCTTAATAGTTGTAAAACACTGCAAACAATACGAATACATGAGAGTGCGTTTAAAGCATGAGTATAGTGCACTCATACAAAATAGAGTGCTATCAGCGCTCTATCAGTTCCCCCTCTTATGACTAGTGTCATAACACCAACTTTCTATTCTCCTGTAGTTTCTCCTCGTAGAAGAGACCGACCTAAACAGAAGCTGTAGCTTGCCGTCCCTGTCTGAATCGTTCTAACCCCTTAAGGTGCTGGTAATGACTGTCCTGCAGTCGTTCAAGTTAGCGCTCTCGCTTTCTCGAAATAGTCTCCTGATGTCGTGCCCTTTGCCATTTATAAGCCTTGATGGCTCCTAGTAGGACAATTATACAAATGACAGCTATTATAATAGGCTTCAAGATATATCCCATTATTCCTTGTCCCATACTGCCAAACCAACTGCCTATCTTGCCAAATCCTTTCCCCACTTGCTCCCAGAGTCCTTCAGCAGCCATCTCACGTAACTCTTGGTGTATATCTGAAATATTGTTAATGTATTTCCTTATATCCCGACTGTTGTCAGGAATATAAGTGCAGCACTGTTGAACTTTCAACAATTTGCAGACTCCTCCGGCTTTTGCTAGCAGCACATCTAGGGCAAGACGGTTCTGCAAAACCATAGCCCTTATCGAAACCATCTCCCCATCTACAAGTAATAAAATCTGAGCTGTATTTATTGAGAGCTTATCCACTAGTGTTGCCAGCTTTCTGATTTTCAAATCATTCAGAATCACACCCATACTCGGTATCATAGCGCCAAATATGTCTCCAATCACTTCTCCTGCACTCACACCACGTTTTCCTCTTTGAGGTCTTTTCCTTTCTAAGGGCCATAAATCATTCACGTGAAAAATCTTGGGAAATACCACAGCCAAATAACACGTGCCATACCAGTTTTTGGGCAACTTCACATAAGCATTCTTTCCACACACAAAATACACATTGGGCACTACTGTTATTTTGTCCAATAATGCTTTTCGAATTGATTCTTCGATCAAAAAGATGTGCTCACAATCACTCTCACCCACAAATATCTTGTCGTAGTATGTGGTCGGGTGTCTAATGCACAACTTCCCTTCTGCTGGAAATCTAATGCTATGGGTCCAAAACTTCCCTTTGCTTTATGATCTAATTCTTCTTTAGTCCATGGGGTAACCTTGTGCTTTGGATCTGGTCTAAATAGAGTTTGTCTATGCCGATCTTCTATCTGATCTATGAACTTCTTTTCAATATCAGTTAACATACAGGTTAAATTGTGTCTATGGGCATAGGACGTATCTAAAGTGATGGTAGGCACGAAATACTTTGACATTCGCTCTACTTCCTTATAATAATCATATTTATTCATGTATTTAAGAACGGGAACTTCTGAGAGTACCACATCATAATTTGAGAAATAGTACTCGAAGTGTGCTTTGCTATAAAACATGCTCAACAACACGCTACATGTAATGCCATAGGTCACAGGCAAATGATGATATTGAATGCCTTCTTCTACTGAGGCTGGTAATTGCATACACACATAGCAAACCTTCGCTTCCATGGTATCCACATACTCATACAATAATCGAGCATACGCATTCAAAGTAAAATCACCCTTGGACAAATCAACATGTAATCTATGACTAGTTTCCTTAATCATTTCTAGATCCTTTGCGGATGCATCCTCATCTATCTCAGAGAGTGGTGTAGTGAGTGTTGCCTGTATCCTATTCTGTCCGCCATCCTGAGATCCAACTAGAGATGTAACAATCACCACAGTTATAACAATAAGCACCACCACAATGAGGGTGCCAATGATGCACTTCTGTTTGCGTGTTGATTTTTCGGACACCATGGTTTCTACTGATTCGTTCTGAAGCACAAAAGGAAAAAACACAGTCTCTTTCTGTTTTCTTTGTTTGAACAATGTCTTTTCACTTCTCTCCTCTCATGCAATTAATGTCCAAGTTCATTTGATTGATACTAAACCTATTGAAGAGATGTAGTCAGCCCTACTCCTCACTCCATCATCTACTAGAAAGTCCCTAATTTTTAATCTTCTTAAACTGGGGTCTAAGTTATCTTCTCTCTAAGGCCTAATGCTTAAGCTTCATCGTTAATGATATTTGATCCAAGTATTTCGAGGACAAATTGCAAAATCTCCGCACGAATTTCTCCTAATTCTTGCGCAGTGAGCTGTTGGCCAAATGAAGGGAAAATAACCTGATTGAGGTTCAGGAAACGCAATCCACTCAGCTTTGGAGGATTTGGAACTTGCAGAGTTAGCTTTCCAAATGCTTCTACGCCTGGGACCAGCAACTGTATTTCAATCGAGAGGGTGTCCCCTTCGTAGCTCACCGTACCAGCTCCCAACCTCCCGGACTTCGCTGGGCTCTGCATTTGCAGCCAGGTACGTCCACTCAGGAAATGCGTATCTTCGAGACGCTATTCTTTCTCTTCTGGAACGCCTCAGACCATCCGGTCTTTCTTCAGCGTCGCTATGATCTGATTCAGATGTTTCAGGAATCGGAGCGAGATCTTTCTCGGATGCGAGCCTTATGTTCAGCCTTTCTTTTCTTGCTGGCCACTTTTCTGCTCTGGCATCCGTTCTCCTCTCTTCCTCTGGATCTGATCCTTCTGAAATAGACCGCTCCTCTTGCTCTGGTGCACGGTTCACTTCTGCAATATCATCTATTTCAGGATCTGGGCTCAGTTCAGGAGCACTCAGCTCTCGTCTCTCGTGCTCACTCGGCTGTTCCGTTTCATCCGAAACTCTTACAGCTGGGTTTGTGCCTTCGTCGTTGTCTGTGTCAGGTTCACACACGCTCCTCGGAACCAGGGGACTCTCTTCCTCCGCAGGCGCTTGAACTCGACGAGTGTGGGAAGCGTGGATCCAATTCGGCAATCCTCCACACTTCACAGCGGTACTTGTGACCAATATCACCTGATATGGTCCTCGCCAGCGAGCATCAAGACAACTCTTCCTCACGTGCTTGCGAACTAGTACCCAATCACCTGGATTTAGATCATGCAGCAGGTCTCTCGAGGTGGATGCAGTCGCAGCCTCGACCTGGTGGGATACAGAAGTAACCACATCAGCCAGTCCCTTACAATAATCCAACACTAAATCATCAGTGATGTTTATCAATGCTGTAGCTGGCACCATAGGCAAACGCATAGCTCTTCCAGTCAAAATTTCGTGGGGAGACAGCCCTGTTCTCCTATCAGGGGTGCTACGCAGACTCATAAGCACCAGGGGCAACGCATCTGGCCATTTCAATGAAGTTGATGAACACACCTTTGCTACTCTCGACTTGATGGTGCCATTGACCTGCTCTACAAGACCTGAAGCCTCCGGCCTGTAGCTACAATGCAGCCTCTGATCAATATTTAAAGCAGAGCACAATAGTTTCATGATTTCACTGTGGAAATGAGTTCCTCTATCTGTCTCCACTGCTGTCGGAAATCCATATCTCGGGATCACCTCCCTCAACAACAATTTGGCTACTGTGAGACTGTCACATCGTCTAGTTGGATATGCTTCCACCCAACGCGAAAAGATACACACCACCACCAAAACATATCTCAACCTATTGCACCTCGGCATCTCAATGAAATCTAATTGTATCCTGTTAAAGGGACCTCCAGATCTGCCAATGTGGCTCAATGCAACCACAGTTCTCTTTCCAACATTCATTTGTTGACAAGTAACACACCTGTGACATACCATTTCAGCCCACACATGAAAGTGTGGATTAAACCACGTCTGCCTAAACACTCGCACCATAGCATCTCTTCCCAGATGGACTGCTCCGTGAATTTGCCTTGCCATTGGGCTCAGTAGGCAATTGGATAATACTGCTCTTTCATCTGTGGACACCCAAATGCCATTGTCTCTTTTTGTGCAACCTACTCTGACCCATGAAGCAGCTTCCTCTTCTGGGACTTCATCCTGCAACCGCTTCACTTCATCCCAAGTATCGGCTATTGCTAACATCATGCTGAGCTCGGTCTCTTCTGTGCTCTCACCTACATATTCTCCATTGAAAATACAAGCATGTTCAGCGCAAAACCGTGCTACTTCATCTGCATAATTGTTGCCCTTAGTGACAAAATCTTCTCCCTTTCCATGAGCTGAACATTTAACGACTGCTATCTCTTTGGGTTTCTGTAAAGCTTCCAATAGTTGGCGCACATACTCGCCATTACGTATAGGTGACCCTGAGGACGTTAGAAACCCCCTCTGTGACCATAACTGCCCAAAGTCATGCACTACACCAAATCCGTATTGACTGTCAGTATACACAGTCACTCGAATATCAGCTGCAATGATACAGGCACGTGTCAAAGCGACAATTTCGGCCACCTGAGCAGAGAATACTCTATTTAAACAGGCAGCTTCCACTACTCCCATGATGGTGCACACAGCAAACGCTGCTCTCAAATACCCTTCATTGTCTCTTAAGCATGAACCATCAACAAAAAGGATCAAATCAGATTGGGGCAAAGGTTCATCGACAATGTCAGGTCTGGGTTTGGTAGATAGGTCAGTAACATCTAGGCAGTCATGCTCTTCACAATCCTCATCTCCTTCCTCTGCCGGAACAGGTAACAATGTAGCAGGGTTCAGGGTGGTACAACGTCTCAGGGTAACATTTTCAGCGGCCAAGATAACCTGCTCATACTTGGTAAGTCTGTTATTGGTCAGATACTGTGTCTTTGTTCGGGTCATCAATAATTCTACTGAATGGGGCACATAAACAATGAGCGGATAACCCATCACTATGCTTTCACATCTTTCAATGCTGACACCGGTTGCAGCAACGGATTTCAGACATCCGGGCAACGCAGAAGCTACAGGATCTAATGTAGCTGAGAAGTAAGCTACTGGTCTACGGGCACCCCCATGTGTCTGCACTAGGACTGCTAACGCACATCCCTCCTTTTCACAGCAAAAGAGCGAAAACGCTTTGTTATAATCCGGCATTCCGAGAGCTGGAGCACGACAGATACTTTCCTTCAGCTCACGGAAGGCTTTCAAGCACTCGTCATCCCATGGTACCGGATCACTAACATCCTTTCGAGTCAGTTTCAACAGAGGCTTTGCTTGCAAGGAAAAATTTGGGATCCACTGTCGACAATAGCCGACCATTCCCAAAAACATACGGACTTCTTTTTGTGTTTTCGGAGTTCCCATTTGCAGAATCGTCTCTATGCGATCTGGTGACACCCTTCGTTTTCCTTTCTCAATCCGGTGACCTAGGTACTGCACTTCAGACAAACAATACTGCAATTTGTTTGGAGACACTTTGTGTCCATTCTCTGCTAAATGATTCAGCAGCGCCACAGTATCAATCCTGCAAGCATCCTCAGTCTCTGAGGCGACCAAAAGGTCGTCTATATATTGCACTAAGACTGAGTTTTGGGCCATCACCAGTCCTTCAAGATTCTTTTTCAGACATTGACTAAAAATGGAGGGGCTTTCTGTATACCCCTGAGGAATTCTTTCCCATGTTAATACACGATCGTCCATCCTAAACACAAATAAAAACTGGCTCTCTTCATGCAATGGTATGGAGAAAAACGCATGACACAGATCTATCACTGTAAACCATTCTGCTTTGCATGGTATCTGGAATAGAATAACAGCTGGATTCGGTACCACAGGACAACATGGGATCACAATTTCATTAACCCGACGCAGATCCTGCACTATTCTGTACTTGCCACTTGGCTTCTGCAGTCCCATGATAGGTGAGTTGCAGGGACTTCCTCTTATCTCCTTAAGAATACCTTGGGCAATCATAGTCTCAATCACAGGTCTTATTCCAGCCACGGTTTCTGGAGTCAATTTATATTGGGGCGTTCATGGGAATTCAGCATTGGGTTTGACCTGTATCTTAACTGGCTCAACCCCTCTCATCAGACCTACATCCTCACCTGTAAAATCCCACACTTTCGGATCAACTGAGTCTCTCAAGTCATGTGGCAATTCTGCTATTGTGAGTACCACAAACATTTCTACACACAGACTCATGTTAGCCATCTTAAAATCAGCATCGTCATCAAGCGTTTGCAATTCCACTCCTCTCGGAGTGCACAATATAGTACAATTGAGCTTGCACAGAAGGTCTCGTCCCAAAAGACAGACCGGACTTGAATTACACACTACAAACTGGTGTTTATCCCGAAATGGTCCTATTCTCACGGGTAATTCGTTTGTCAATGGATTGGTCATTTTCTGATTGCTCACCCCCACTACTTGAATCGATCGTCCCGAAAGAGTTAAATTTGGGACTACTTCTGTTCTCACCGTGGAGCGAGCAGCTCCAGTATCTAATAAGAAGGTAACAGGATATCCATTCACATCTGCATCCACAAACGGCCCACTCTGATCTACTTCTAGGATCGCATCTAAGGTGCATTCTTCGTGCACCCCCTCTGGCACTCTCGTAAATCTTGATTTTGATCAAATCTATCTCGTATTTCAAAATAAGGCATCTGATGGTATAACTGATTTTGCATGGGTATTCTAGGAGGTTGAGGTACTTGCACTTGCGGCTCATATCCTCCTCCGTACATAGACCTGGGTCTTGTCACAGTATTGACAGTCTCGGACAGCTGTGCCTCACCTTCCATCTGTATCTGATTTGCTGGATTCGATCTACACTCGCGCTTCCAATGCCCGATTTTGTGACAATAATGGCAGGCAGTGACCCTTTTCTGTTGGGCCACCCAGTCACTTGTACCTGGATCCATTCCTCTTCCTCTACCCTGACCAGGTTGGGTCACCATCTGTTGCCCCATACCTCTTCCACCTCCTCTGCCTCTGCCTTGACCTCCTCCAAACCCTTGCATCGTATCAGCATTTCTCAACTGCACCAACATCAACTTGTCCTTCAATTTCTTCTGTGCCGACTCCACTTGATCACTGCAATATTTAGCATAACGCAGAATCTCGTCCACCGACTTATTCTGCCAACATATCAAGTGTTGCTGTATCATCAAACTGATATCAGATTTCAGTCCCAACACAAACTTTGAGACAAACTGTCCCATATCTTTTTGTTCAATTGTATCCAATCCACTATGCTGCTTAAAGGCCAACAACAATCTTTCGTAATAATCATGTACTGATTCCTTAGAGTCTTGAGTGGTGCGGTCAATCTTCAACCAATCAACAGTTTGAGGAGCTACCTTCGACTGCAACCACGTAATCACTTGCTCATATTTTCTCATTACATCAGGTGAAGGACCATGAGTCACTGAATCTCTGGGTGGCTCCACAGTAGGCCACTCAATGGCGATCTTACATGCCGCCCACAAATCCGCCAGGTACTACTATATCAAACAAGGTGTTCAAATCAATCCACAATACTTTCGAAATCTTTACAAACCGATCTATTTGCTTGTACCACTCAGCAGGTTTTTCCCTCAGCCGAGGAAAATCATTCCTAAATGCTACTAAATCACCCCTGCTCCATGGCACATGTACATACCCTACATTCTGTACCTCCCTGAGGGGGAAATTTCCTGCAGCTCCGGTCCCTCCACCCGGAGGCGAAGTATTTCCTATTCCAGTCTGAAAGCTTTTCTTTTTGGCCCATCTTTCTTTCCATTTGTTTAGTTCTCTCCATATCCGTATGCCTATCACTAGTTCTCTAATTTGTGCTTTTAATCCAATCGTTCGCTTCTCTTCCAAATCCTTATCTGTGTAATTTAATCTACAAGAACCCTGTGTCAGCTTTGTATTTGACAAATCAACCTCATACCTTTGGGCCAAAAGCAACAACGCATCTTAAGCTAGTTTGGCCTTTCTTGTCATGTCCTTTGCTACGAACAATAGTTCGCTCGAGTCATATGTATCAATTCTAATCAGGGGCAGGTTACCTTCAATCACCTCATCTAGTTCTGCCTTTAAACGTACCACATCCAGCATTGGCACTTTTATTGCGCTTTTTAACACTTTCTGTAGTTCCTCTTTCTTCGTATCTTCCCTGTCACAGCTTTGAGTTCTCCTCGGAACTGCACCCTCTTCTCTCTCCGACGCTGAGCGTCTATCTCTTTCCCAGCTTCGACTTCTCCAATGGTCACCTGCACAAATAACCTGTGGCCCAAACAGTACTCTAGGCGCTTCTTGTCTCTTGTCTGTCTCTTCCCTCGGCATCATTGACTCTCTCACTGGTTGAACCCACATTCTAAGGTCTGACCTAGAATTCGCTAGAGCTCCTGTCCGTACTTGTTCTGCCCCACTATCCATTCTTGATGGATCAGCTGTAGCTGGCAGTGGAGTACTAGATTCCACTGGTATCCGACTGAAACCTGTCCCACTCATTGCAAGACTCCCTCCAGACATGGTCTCTTCCCCTTCACTCCTTTGCTGTTGACTGTCATCGGTTCTTTCTCTAGGAGTATATATCGGAACCACCGGCCCTATTGTGACTGGTACTGACAAAGCATCTGGTAACTGCATGTCTCCTGCAGGTTGTACTGGCTCAGAGTTGGAATACCTCCTTCCTCCAGACCCTCCCGGAATGCGTACCATTGTAATGTTGCCTCTTACTCCCGCTGATTGTTCCTCTGCACCCGGTTGTCCCACACCTACAAGCTCTTCTGATGGGCGCAACCTCTCTATCTCTGATCTAGAGTCGCACGGTGGAGGACGGTCCGCTAGCAATCTATCGAAGAAGCTGTCATCTGTATCACTGTCTTCCTCTGTCGTCTTTTTCCCTTCAGCTCCCTCTCTTAATGTACGAAACGGGTACAAGCGTTCTCCCTCTATGGTGTCTACTCTCCATCTTTTCAACTGGGCATCCCATCTAGCATCCTGATATGCCTTGATTGGTTTCCTCATTCTTACTCGTGAAGTCTCTCTCCTTTTCGCTAGAGCAGCTCTCATCCATGCATCTAATGCCTCAAATTGTGTGGGTCTAGGGGAGGTTTTAGTGCATTCATCACCCCCTCAACTGGGTCAGTACTTCCATACGAAAAGACCCATAACGAGGGAAAGCCAATTCACCCTCTTTCTCTGTAAGTTTATGCCAATTCTGAAGCCACACTATCGTATGAAGTCCTACATTTGTTGCCATGTAGTGTGCCGATGTGTCTTCTGGCGGAGCTTCTTCTCCTACCCGAGTCACTACCCCTGTGTCGCCTCTACACAAATCTCCCAACTCCCTAAAGCATCTCATTGTAAAATCGATCAATTGCAAGCCCAAAATACGCTGTTCCACTGCAAACGAACTTCCACCAATCCCAGCGTGGCGTTACACCAACCAACCTATCACAGCGCGGCGCACCCTGACGTCACTTCTCACTCCTTGCAGCGGCTCACCCGCCTTTACAATTTCACCGCAAACTCGCTCACACACATTCGTACCACAAGTAACTGTATAACCAAAAGTTATTAAGCCAAGTAACTGTTCCTACACAATTACAATAACTTACGCAGTCACATAAAACAAATAATTGTCTGCCACTGAAGATCGATAGAACACTCTCACAAGAACATTCAGCCGTTGTGACCCCCGACCTGCGTTGGTCACTCAATCGCCATAGTCCACCCCGGTACCTGAGGCTTTCCACCGCGACCTCTTCCTCATTCACACAAAGGTCCCTAACACAAGTGGATCGTTGATAGCGCTTCACAACGCCCACATTTAATCAGACAATTACAATACAAAACTATCCCGGGATCTTGGACTTCTCTTGAGTCCGCTCATCAAAACTTCCTGCTCCGCACGTGTTCGGACCAGTAAACCAAAAACCACATTCACTCTACATACATCCCAACTCCACAAGACATCACCCACTTACTCATCACCGCAATCTAACACCACAATTCCTTTCATACTCACGCCACCACTGTTTCCGCCGCACCATCCGCCGTCTTCCACTCTGCTTCAGGGCTCTTCAACCTTCAACCCTACTCCTGATTACTCCCCTCACCTTAGAGGTAAACCTCTTAAAGGTAAACCATCCTCTGCTACCATTTGATTACGCTAAATTGCACACCTGATGTTCCCTACTAAATATAGCGTAAGCGATCGATCTTTTATTTACCTAAAGTGGTTGAGGGAGGAAACAACTCAGATTAATAACAGCAAAGTTGTCATGCCTGGAAAGACCACCAACTCCAAAGTGCAGTTTGAATATTTATTATAAGGCCAAAAACAATTGGATGTAAATACATCTCAATAGCAAAGAATAAAGGTACAGGAAAATCAATACAGAGCCAAGTTTACAAATATAAGTAATTCAGCCCAAAAGACAAATGATTATAAATTCCAAAATCACAACGCAACACAGAATAGATGCGAATATTCAGTTCTCGACTCATTGAAAGAAGTCAAAATCTTTCCCTACACTGCTCTAGATGAGAGCCCTGCCTGTCTCTCTTCTATCATTCCCCAAAGGTGTCAGCACGTGTCGACTTCCTAAGAAGTACTCACGTCAAATGGGTCGTTTTAGCTTAAGGCTATGGAGCTTGCTCTAAGATGCTCCTTCTTCTCCGTAAGCTAGCAGAAGTCTGAGCTCTCTGTCCCTGCGCATCATATAAAAAGATGGGATTCAATCCACACTGCGTCATTCGCCTTAAAATTTTCCATCGCAGCTCTAAGCAGTAGCTTTTCTTTCATGAAAAAAATGTAATTAATGATATCTTCTTCCAGTGGCCTTGGCTTCCAGACAGACCAGATACGCAAGGCATCCTCCCTTCTCGCTTCCCAGCCATCTTCAAAGACATTCCGGGTCTCTCCTTAACTCTGAAAATAACGATGTGTATTCTTTCACCTGCAGTAGGATGAGAACATTCTAACCTTGAACACAACAATCATTTAATTATTTATTTCTCGAGAGCAAGGAGAATTGATAACATTAGCTTTGGGCCTATATTTCAGGCAACTTAAACTAATCACAATTACGGTATATAGAAATAATATCGTCCTGCACATTATGCATGAAGGAATCATAATACATACAAAGTTCTACTTAAATGCGTTCACTAGTTTTCAACATCAAATGATTCAAATAAATGTTTCTTAATAGTCGTAAAACACTGCAAACAATACTAATACATGAGAGTGCGTTTAAACCATGAGCATAGTGCACTCATACAAAATAGAGTGCTATCAGCGCTCTATCAACACTAATGTATGGAGGCATTGTTCCTATAGCAGAAAGAAGAAGGAAGAAGGAGGAATGGTGGACGAATCCAAGGGTATTCTTAGGATTATTTCTTGGTGCCATCACATCCAAAAGGATGTCATGCTGCATCATATGGCATGCTCTTCGTAAGGCCGGTGCTGCAATGCCCAATGGGCCCTGCGAAGGGTCACTTTATCAAAGATTTTTTTTTTTAAGCCGTAATGATGTAGAGGTGTGTAAGGGTGTGTGGGATAGAGTGAGTGTTTGAAATAAGGCGAAGTGAAGCTAAAACTTTCATTAATTATTTCCTTTGTTCTTTGTTTGTTTGTTTCTTTTAGCATATGCTTGCACTACACAGAAAACCACCACCTTGTTTTTAGAAGGCAAGTGGGACTTTTTTTGATGCCGGGACTCTTTCTTGCAAAAGTCCCCAAAGATCAGACTTGCATAGTCCGCAGTGCTGGTCCAGGTGTAGTTGATGGGAAATTAGATGGCTTCAGTGGATATTCAGGCTTCAGTGTGGCTTACTTCAAGAGCTTTCGATTACACTAGTAGACCAATGCACCAGATACTAACCTGTCCCTCCTTGCCACCACGTTTCCAAAATCTCCTCCTTTCTAGTGAATGGTGTACCAATGTGCGGGCAGTGTGCTTGTGTGAGTACAGGATAGCTACCATGTTTTGTGAGTGCATTGTGATGGATGTGCTTGTGTGAATGCAGGATTCACATTGTTTTGTGAGCACACCAAAGACAATGTTAATCCTGTCAGTGGCCTACAGGTTGAAAGTTGTGCCTGTGTGAGAACATAGTCATGCATATGCCTGTGTATGTGCAGCGTGGGGGATGTGTCTATGCAAGGACAGCAGTGTGAGGGTCCCTGCATGTAATGTGGTTATGTGCATGCACTTTACAAGGGCCAAACATATTAGATATGGTAATACTTACTAGGTTCATGGCTTTGACTTGCAGAAATTTAGTGCAGGGAGAGGAAATACAGTAGTGTGTCCATGAGAATGGTAGTTTGTTTTGATATGGCAAATGCAGACTCTGTCGCAGGAGGTTGAGGAGTTTTGTGGGCAGCTTACAGGCTGAAATGTCACCCTAGTGAGAGGGCCAAGTTAATTTGCTTGCCCTGGGGCCAATGGCAAATTAGGTACACCACTGGTTAGAAGCCTTTTCGAAAGCAATTGACAGTGATGCATGTTAGCAGGACCTTCTAAGTTACCCTTTTACTATAGTTTAGCAGGTCTGCTAACTGTACTAAAACCAGCTATTGTAAGCCAGTCGATTATAAATGTAAACTGTCAGTTACACCACTTAGAAAGGTCTTCTCTTACTGAAGTCTGATATCAAAATCTGATATGATATTTTAGTCAAATGTTTCTAAAGGGCTTTTCAAGATTTAATTACATTATATTGTATAATTCTTCCATAACCCTGTATGATATTTTTTCAGTCACAGGAATATTCCTTCAGTCACAGCCTATATTCGGTTGTAGGTTAATATGATAGGGTGATTGTAGAGTCTAGGAGTGAATGATTTCCAACTTTTTGTGTATTGTTACATTACTCTGACATAATGCATTTTTCTGTATTCTACTATTGTAATGGCAATACTAAGCACACAGGGTCACAAACCATAGGCACCATGTTTATTTGTCACTGTCCTCCATTTTCATTAATGTTGATAAAGTGGAAGATATAATATA
The DNA here is from genome assembly GCA_963921515.1 of Calotriton arnoldi. Classification (NCBI taxonomy): domain Eukaryota; kingdom Metazoa; phylum Chordata; class Amphibia; order Caudata; family Salamandridae; genus Calotriton; species Calotriton arnoldi. Next base: position 354,044 of record CAWUFW010015091.1, on the reverse strand, counting down.
ACACACTTCAGGGGGCAGGTGCTGGGCATTGGACAAACAGAATGATTACATCAGAATTGCCCTTGTTAAGGGTAACGTTGCTTGCAATCCCTGCTGGCTGGCTTGCTATCCCTACTGAATATCAGTCTGGCTACTGAGCACTTAACAGCAGGAGTTGCTTTGGTGTCTGCTGGTTTTAGTAGCTTGATGCATTCCGAATCTTCCAACAAACCCGGTTGTAAATAAAAAAAAGCATATTAGCCAATCTTCACTTCAAAGTCAATATGGCAGCCAGTCTCCTAAGGTGCTGTTTTCCAGGTCTAAATCATGCGCCTTGTAGGGTTTTCAAAGCACGTCCTAGCTTTCATGGTATTGCACTTCATATTTTACGTAAATATTCCTTAAAGGCTTCTTACGTATTAATTTCATTTCAGTCCTACCCATAAATCGCATTATTGAAGGCAGCCTTTCTAATGCCCAGTGCACTTCGGGCAGTGCCCTTCATCAGGGTTATATTTTACACATTGTTGTTTGCAACACACAAACTTCAGTTTACACGTCATTTCAACATTTATTTTACAATATGTACCTCTGTCAGCCATTTATACCCAAATACCTGCAACATGCTATTTCTTTATTATATTCTGTGATGTATTTTGATATTTCTCCTTTTGTATGTACTTTAAATATGTTCTTATGATGAATACTTGTACAATGTGCTTTTATGATTTATTTTAAATCGAATAAAGCTTGTTTGACTGACTGACCTGCAACATTCTTAATGAATGTCCAGTGTGGTGCACTACATCGGCTGTTTTTCACAACACAAAATGGTCATCGTCTCCATTTTTTGCCCTTTATGGTCCTTATACTGGATCTTGAGACACTTCTATGTACTCCAAAAGTCTATCTATTATTTTCATTGCAGTCCCATACAAAGTTTGTAATAATATTATCCTTATCACCCCCTGGTGAATAATTGTTGACTTCTTGTCTATAAATTGATGTAAAGCATGACATATTCATCTGGCCATTTAATCTCCTCAAGGATACTCTACCTAGTAAAGTGATCCACTTTATTTCCAACCACAGCTGATATTTATCTTGTTAACCTTAGACGTGTTGTCCCATTATTATTTCCAGTTATTGAAAATGTAGCTGTAGTGCTTAGTGCTGGCTTGACTGAAATACCTTGCTGGTGGTGATTTCTTATTCACTACCTTATTTTACTTGTATGCACCGTGATGCGTCAACTAATAATTCTACTTTTCCCTCCAAAATACAGAACCCATTACAAGCCCTTGGATTAAGAAATACATAAAAACAAATAAGGGTTTTCAAAACCCTATTAGACCTGCAATTTTATTCAGGGAAACAGTACCCTGGACACTTGCAGGGGCTGCTACTCCGCTAAGGCGGAGTAGCGTTGCCCCACATCTCTTTGAGCAGGAAAAATAACATTTTATTTTTTGCAGGTTCGGGGCTGGGTTAGGGCGGGGCTGGTGGCACAGAGGGAGGAGTGGTTTGCATACTCCCAGTGTGCATGAATGTTTGGCCGGCCGTTTTGGGCTGGCCAAACCGTCTGCGCACTTTGCATGCTCTCCACCAGGCTGCATTACACAGCCTGGTAAGAGGAACATGCACTGGCTCCTTGTCTCCGTTTGAGCACCGAACCATGGCGCTCAGACCAATCACAACGCTGCATTGCAGCGTTGTGATTGAGTTAGGGGAACCAATCACAGTGCTACATTGCAGCGTTGTGATTGGCTTAGGGGAGGGAGCCTGGGCGCTTCCTGGTTCCGGACTATCTCAAGAAGCAGAGGAGAGACGTGGGCGGCGGAAGAGGTAAGGGTTTTTTTGTTGTTGTATTTTGTCCCCCGCTACCCCCTCCCCCTGCCCCTCCACCCTCATTCCCTGCCAGCCCCTACTGGACACTTGGATATAATAGTAGTATATCAAGGTCAGGAGGCCAATAAAGATGGACTGTAAAAGCAAAAGTGACTCAAACACTAGACACCCATAGGACTGTGCAGTGGGTTGTGAGAAAACAGAACCTACAAAAGCAATCTGACGTCACTTCCTGGGATGCTGCTGGGCACCAGCGTGCTTGTGATATAACCTCTGCTGCTGCTTTGCAGCCACTGTTTACTACCAACCCTTTCCCTATCAAATTGCTTTTCTAATATAATTAAAATTAAGCTGTGTTTCCCTTCAAGTTAGGAGTATCTTTTTTTATTTTTATTTTTTAAAGAGAGCATGTATGAGAGTGGTATATTTTCTAAACCTTGAGCTCTGACTGATGGGATTGTGAGTTGCTGAACAAAGCCATATTTCCTAACACTGCTGTCCAATCAGATCATTGTTGAAAGTCCTTGGACAGAAGCTTTTATTAAGTTGCTAAAGTTGCTAAGTTGCTAAAGACCCCGGGGAGTTTGACTTCACTATCAATTATTTCACTCTGGGAATTCTTCCATTGTCGTTGCTCTTTCTCCAGGTAATTGTGCTGAGTCCTTGAGATTGGGAGTGTGACGACAGATCTAACTCATATAATAATTTTATTTTTGGATGCCATTAAATATTTAAAATATTCACATGTTTAAGGAATCAAGGACCCAGTGTATGAAAGAATTTTGCTGTCACAAATCCGGCAATTTACAAAATCAGAGGGCTTATGACAGGAAAATTACATTTTGCAGTGTACTAAACCAATTTCATGATACGGAAAAAAACATTTTTGAGTTACAAAAGGGATTTTGCAACTCATTCCAAATCGAAATTAGGAGGGCTCGAGAAGGAATCATCCTCGCCTAACTGCGATTTGCAATGAGATATATTAGTGGTTTGTGATCACAATTAAGCCCGGGCACACAACTCCGCTCCGCCAGCGGAGTGTGAGGAGATTTGCCTACTCCGCGTTCCGCGTAGAACGCGGAGTATAGGGCAAATTCCTACTCCGCAGCGGAGCGGAGTTGGCCAGCCCCCGCCTCCACCCCGCCTATTAAAAAATTATTAATACTTTATTAAAAACCACAAAAATATAAACACTTACCTCTACTGCCGGCATCCCCGGGCTGCCCTCTTCCTCTTCCTCGCCGTCTCCTACTTGGGTCAATCATCTTGCAAAAACTGCGCATGTGGCAGACGGAGTTCCACAGAGTTTGTTCCCAACTCTGTGGACCTCCGCGTAGTCCCGCTCCGCCAACTCCGCCCGGGGTTAATCACAATTCACTTTTGGAATTATTTCAGTGGCCTCGAGGGGAGCTGACAGTGGTCTAAGGGACAAGGGACCACTCACTGCCCTCTCCCCATGATGGCTTCCCAAATGGGAAAACTGTTTTAAAAAGAAGCACCGGTTCCTTATGAAACATGGGCTGTTTTTTTTTTTTGTTTTTTTTGTTGAAAATGATGCCTATTTTCCAAAATCTAGAGGAACACCCGAGTAGAACAACCAGGTTCCAAAAATTTCACACTTTGGTTATATTCCTTGAAAATGACTGCATTTTCCATGTATGATGTGATAACCGACGCTTGTTAACCTGATTGCCAGGACTTTAGGAAATAAATTATACTACTTCATATGAGATGTTCATCCAAGTGTAGGCTAAGTCCTCTGAGAAGTGCCCTTAGAGTATTCGTATAGATTTGTAAATCTCCAAAGGTATATCATTTTGTGGCTGTGAACCTATTTTGCATTGCATATCCTTGATCACCCCCTCACATGCATCATTTTTAAAACATGCACTATATCTAAGATCTATAAAGTAATCGCCATGCCATATTTAAGATCACCATCCAATATAGATTTTAAAGCAGATATTGTGAGTTGTATACCTATTTTTATTTGTGATTTTATGCTGTTTTTATTTGCATATATTTACCTTGTGTTTCATGGCTTCTGCCGCATAAACAAAATTAATCTTGAAATTGCTCATGCATCAATTTGTCGAAAGGTTTTCCATTGACATACTTAACTCTTTAAATGACTGCAGAATCAACAATTGTGTTAATTACACACTTATGCCTTATGTTCCGCAGACATGGGAGCAAGGTTGCAAATGTTTAGCTGGCCTCCATGACTACTGGTATTTTACGCATGTGAAACGTCTGACTTTTTTCAACATGTGTGTTTCTGGCATGCAGCCTGTAGTATGGCTCTTTAAGCTTTGAATATCACTGTAACACATACACTGCATGAAAAAACGAGAATACAGTATTTCCTTAATTTCTTTTACCGAGTTATCTAGAGGAGCAAGGAATTTAAACTCTGTAGATCAAGAAGGCCCTTTAAACCTGGCTTAAGAGATCCGGATCCATAACATAACATGTCCTAATGAACAGTTTAGACTGAATGTCAGAGTACATTTTTCAGTGTTGTTGGGGAAAAAAATGACAATATCCCTATATAGTAATTACATCACCGTAACCAGGAATTGTCCTATTACTCCTGTACTTAAGGTTCTTGGCAGTTCAAGTGGAAATAACTTAGTGATTATGTCACTGCTGCTTCTTCTACATTTGTTTGAACATATGTAGCCCTATGTTTTCTAATGGTGGTAACTTGGCACAGTATGTCAGTGTTCCAATGCATTATTCTTTATTACTAAAAATCTGAATTCATATTAAATATGTCCAACACTCCCAATAGTGTTCATTCCTGCCATTTCGTCAGGGCTCTATCGACTGATGCATGAAAGTTAGATTTTGCAATTTGAATATATTCATTATAAACCAATTTCAAAATAGTGTGCAAAAACGGGTCGCTATTACCAAATAGTGATTTCTTTATGTCCATTTTCATTCAATACCAATTTTTGATTTCTGATTTAATAATGATCATAAATTGTGAAGCAATAGCTGCAAATTGCAAATGGTGCAGCAGCAGTGGTTGATGACATTACAGATGCAGTAACTGCCTCATAAGGCAACAGAATGTAAAGCTAGGAGACTCAGGAGGAGGTTGGAAGAAGGAGGAAAAGGAAATTTAGTGATCAAGAAGTAGATATTTTAATGGCAGAATTTGTTGCTAAAAAATTACATATTATTTGAAAAGGCTTCATAATTCCTGGGACAACAAAAACATTGGTGTGGGCTCACTAACAGGAGTGTGGAAAAGCAAAAAAAATATTAGTATGATCTCAGGCCCAGAAACAAACGAGAAAATGCTAACAGAAGACAGAAGGGTATAGCAACAAAGTGGGGACCCAGCAATGAACCACCACCATCTGCAATTGAACAATTTTAATGTAAATGAAACTAAGGAATGATCTGAAGAAGAATTGGCCAATATTTCTGCCGGGCCATTGGCAACCAATTTATCCACTAAAAAATAATCCAATCGTGAGGCTGATCTAAATCTTGCTGGGTTACAGGTAAATTGCAAGAGACTAGGGTGGCCTAGTCTCCAGGGGTCTGTTAGTGAAAAATCTTTTGTGAGGCTGCTTATTAATTTTGCGGTTTTAGGCTTTAGTTGGCGCTTCGCCTTATTTGATGTATCAAGTGCCAGATTCTGAATGAAATTAAAATCACCCCCCAGAATTAATATGCCTTCCATTCGTACTGCTAATTGATAAATTTGACCGAGTGCTACAGTATCGTCCTCAATAGGACCGTAATAATTTACCAGGTTCAGGACTGTTTCCTGCAGCTTAACTTTCACCCAAAGCCATCTACCTTTCCCATCTCGTTGAACATCCTTAACCTGCCAGTCAAGGGTGTTTGCTAGTAAAATCCCTACCCCTCGGACAGCTAAATTGGCAGAGGAAAAATATGCCTGTAAATACTTCTTGGGAAGTGCTATCTTTGGGATATCAGTCCTAAGATGTGTTTCCTGTAAAAATACGATCTCAGGAGAGAGGGAGGTGATCCAATTTAGAAGAGCAGCGCTTTTCCGTGGGTTAAGTAATCCATTGACATTACATGTAACAATTTTTATGTTCTGCATTTATGAGTTTCATCTTGTTTAGCCTGCTGTATTCTGTATTTTTGGTCCCATCTGACATGACCTCCACCATTTAGAGTGATTCTATAAAATAGTTTATATCTTTCCTGTTCATTTTTTACTATTGCTAAACCCGCCCCAGAAGAACCCCACCCAAAAACACCACTACCCCTGACCCCTTGAACCCCCCAGATGTGTGGTCATCCCCTCGGGCCCCGCAAACCACATCTCTCCCTCCCTTCTTGACAATGGGGTGCCCTGTTACTGCACCCTAGGTGATCTACCCCCCCACACAACAGCGAAGACCTAATAAACATAAATCAAAGATTAATAGTTCCCACAGATTAGTTTCCACAAATTCATTTCTGAGTAGTAATCTCTCTCAATAGCTCCTGGGCTTCCTCTAAGCGCGAGAGCATATGGAATTTTCCTCTAACCAACAACCTTAGCTTAGATTGCTGTGCGATGGATGCCTGAGCCCGCTGTGCTTTAAATAAATACAAAAGCTTCACAAATTCTTTACGTCTGCGCGCCGCCCCTGCAGACATATTTGGAAAAATCCGACATTTAGTGCCCTCGTTGATAAAGAACTGTCTCTGCTGAATCGCTTTAGCCAGAATGTTCTCTTTTATTCTATAGTCAGCAAAATTGGTTAAGATTGTACGAGTATACTTAGAATTAGGGATGGGATGAGCAGGAACCCGATGTGCCCTAGTTAATGTCAAATCTCCGGTGAAATCCGGGAGCACTTTTTGCTTCATGAATGTTTCAACTCAGAGAAGGGTGTTGGTTCCCTCACTCCCCTCCGGCACTCCCACAATTCGAAGATTAGAACGTCGTGAATGGTTTTCCAATTCTTCGAGCTTGTTCTCAAGGACAATCTTGTCTGCCGTCACTGAGTTGATTTTCTGGATCGTAGAGCTCATCTGATCCTCCAAGTGAGCTATCCTTGACTCAGCTTCTTCGAGTCTGGCGGGAATACCTGAAATTGATTCTTCGATTTTTTCCAGCCTAAGATGGAGAGCGGCTGTCTCATGTTCCTGGGACTTTTTCATATCCCTGATCTAAAGTAAAGTAAAGTTTTAATTTCAATCTCTTGCGAGTTAGCTCCGGTAGATGGAAGTTCCGAGTTCTCTTGTGAGTTTTTATTCTCCAAATTAATTGTTTGGCCTAGTAATTCCGAGCCCTTCTCCATTGTTGCACGGGATATTTCCTGAAGCTGCGGCCAGCTCTCTAGCTGTTGTTTTGAGATGTTTTCTACAGCAGAGGATCGATCAGGGAGCAAGTGCTGATCCAATGAGGCCAGTGGGCTTGCCTGACAGTGCGACGAACTTCCCTCCTCTAAATAAGTAGATGCTGAAGGTACCAGAGCTAAGGTTGGGGCCCAAAAAGGTGGAGATGTGTAGCATCTCAAGAGAATTAATTGCTGCGTCTTCTTCAGGTGTTACTGGCAGAGCTGTACTTATGTGTAGCGAACCTTGAGTAGCTATAGGCTGAGTGCTCTTTTTGACGAACAACGGGAAATCTTTACAATTCTTCAGCTCTACCTTTTTTATCCCTAACGTAGATTCGCTAGTCTGTCCCTTCTCAGCATCATTAGATCCATTGGTTATGAGAGTGGGGTCCTCTCCCCCTTGCTGTAACTCGGACTGTGGTTCAGACAGATCTTCTGCAGAGCTCTCGGAGCTTGAGTTTAGTCCTGAAAGATTTACTGCGCTTGGGGCCTTAGCCGAAGTTATTGTCCCCTTTGCTTGCAATAGGCGTTTCTTTGCTTTCAACCCAGTCACTGCATCAGCTTTGGCTAGAGCATTTACTTGTTTCAAATGTCTTCCCATCTTATTTTAAATTTCTTGAGTCCTGTAGCTACTTGCCAGAACACCCAGATCTTTGCTCCCTGCAGCAAGCAAGCAAGCTAAAAAAAAAAAAAGTTTTCTTTTTTTCCCCAACTGATTGGCCTCAAATTACCCAGTTATCCAGTGCTGAGAGCTAGCGTACGTTATTATACTCTTACTGCATCAAGCGCCACACTGCCGCCTGAGCTCCTCTTGCTGCTCTCATTCACTACAATTAGCTCCTATCAACTTCCCAAGAGAGCATCTGTGCTTTTTATTTGCTGTTTGAACCAGCCTCGCTGCTTCGCCTCAAGCCTCAAGCCACAGTTTTCCTCCAGGGCTGCACGATATTCATCACGCTTTTACCGCCGGGGACAGATGCAGCGTTATCACCATTGAGCCTGCAGCTTTCCACCTTCCACCTTCCGTACTCCTTCCTCGGTACTCGGCAATCAGCTCTCAGGATTTCAGAGCGGTTTCTCGGCGGCTCTCGGCAGAGTCAAATGAAGCATTAGAATTATCCCCCTGTTGTCACAGTTTATACTCGTTTCGGCTTCGATAGGGAGTCTCAACGGCGGCTGTCGGCGGCTCCGCGTTCTCCGGGTTCTCGAGCGGTCACCATTCCGACCTTCACTACGGTCTTCCCTGCGGTGGGCGGAGCTTCAATCACCTGTGCCACGGAGAGGCGGGAGTCTCCATAACCAAAAACGCTTCGTGCAATTGAACAATTTATTGAATTAACTTTGCAGCGTGTCAGGCATTTCATCAATTGACACATCAGCCCATAGACAAAACATATATCCGATATGCTAACTATCTTTATTCACAAATGTTTGCAATGTAACATTAACAAAAAAAGAATAGCAATGTAATGAATGGAAACATTTAATCAGGAAACATATAGAAATGATAAACCCATTTACACAGAGATCCCATGCACATAGTGAGGAACAAACATCACCACAGAAAGACCTTTTTACACCAGAAACACTAACTAGTTTGTGAAAGTACTCAAACCAAAAGAGGAGAAGCCATTATACAAGATAGCAGAACATTGTTGACAGTTTCAAAAGAACCTACCATTTTACTACTATTATAACATCTACTATAAATACTGGTTTTACATCACAAATCGGTAAATACATGTTAATACATCAGTTTTTAGGCAGACAAGGGAGGGCCTCTAGTCAAGTTGTTTGTGATTTATTTGGGAATATAATAATTGGCACTTCTATGGCATCATAATTTCATTCACTGAAAAAAATATATGCTAATTATTCAATGCACACAGCTAGGGCTATTTGTGAACTCAGTTGGAGGGTGGAATAAGGTTACTAAAATCATGTCAAAATCAAATCAATCTGGGATCCCTGATATAAGAAATATGGTGAAGAACCTGTGCTAAGTTATTGCTGCTAATTCTGGAGCAAACAAGCTTAAACAATGATACACAATAATAAGCCTAAAGGCTATATGCCACTCTCTTAAAAGGCTGGCATCCACTAAAACAACCATCTGCAGATGCACAGTAAATATGCAAGTAAAGATGGTTCACCACAGCAGCGGTGAAGCTAAAATCCTTACTCACATGACAAATATACTTGAGAAAATGCAGGCAGCTAATGCTGCAAAAAGGAGAAATACTGCAGAGTACAAAGTGAAGAGGCTTCAAGTGACATTGTGTTTGAAAGCAGAGCCAAGCAGAAAAGAAACAAGCATTGGCATAGCCAATAGGTCTCGCTTTTGGGACCTTATAAGTATTTAGTTATGCAGCACAATGTCCTTGGTGCAAGAACATCAACTGTTGCATGGCTAAACACTTGTAAGGTCCTAAAGGTGAGACCTATTGGCTATGCCAATGCTTGTTCCTTCTCCAATAGGAGGGACTCTCTTTGGTTATCTAATAGTCCTTATTACACATCATAGGGTGTCTATGCAGATGCAGGACTCCCCAGTCCTACCAATCTTTCTCAGCAGGCCAGGAAGAGGCAATCATGCCTGCAATAAAATACACATTATGTAATGAGGAACGCAAATAAGTAAGGCATTTCCAAAATAAATGCACACTAAAATATACACAAATGACAACTTGCACTTTCGACTGCTTCACCCATGGAATCATATTGACCTTTCTCATCACGGGAAAAATAAACACATATAAAAGAGATCAGAGGTAGGTCACTGACAGCTGGCTCTTACGGTTTTTAGACCTACTTACTTTTGAGAAGTTCAAAGCAACAATATCCCTGCCCTGGCAAATTAATTTACTCGCCTCGTCACTCTAGTGAAGAATTCAAACCAGGTCCACCTTCAATAGACCTATACGACACTGTGAGCTGCCGACGAGGCCTGTAGGAGATGCATAAATAAACACATAACTGGCCTGGACTGGTGCACAACTGACCTCGGGGTTTCCTCTACATCCCACGTACATTGTTCAGCTTTTCAACAAAGTGCTGCTGTGCTGATAGCCAGGAAAGCAATCCTAAAATGAGGTACCTGACAGACAGTGGTGCAGTTCTCAGAAATGAACAGCCACAATATATGTCCCGGTCCTTCACTAAAGAGCACCTTTTGGAACTTGCTTTCCCACAATGTTAGGCCTGCAGCCCCGAGCACCACTGATGTCATCCACTGATGGTCCCACTCAACTGGGATTGCTGGTCGTATCCGGCGCCCTCGGTGCTGATGCCCTGAATCCCGGAGCACCACTGGCTCTTATGCGCTGCTCTGCAGCAGCCTCATTGAACAGTGAGGACAAGATCACCTTGCCAGGTATGCACCACCACCCGGATGCAGATCCCAGGAGAACTCCAGCGAACAAGCATTGCTCAGCCAAGAACACATCCTATTATGTGCAATGCGCCTCTGCTATCCTAGACAACACAGATGTCACATGAACCTTCGCGTGCACATTTCGAACAAGCAGTACATCAGTCCTTGCAACCATTAGCAGGCAGCGATCAACATTAAAAAAATTGCCAATGACTTCCTGTTGGCAAAAGGGTCCAGAACCTATGTTCATCACTGCCCATCCCTTCATCCCACCATAATTACCAATATGGCGGATGAGAAGAATTCTCCAGTGCACTCCGCATAATACATGTCCAACATCCAGAGGACAGACGTGGGCCTGGCCCTGCAGGTAGTTCAGCAGTAACAGCAGTGAACAGAGCTCTGTTGGTGCCATCTCTGCTTGGAAACCAAACGGGGCCTGACCCTACAGTGACAAACAGGGCCTGACCCTACAGTGACAAACGGGGCCTGACCCTACAGTGACAAACGGGGCCTGACCCTACAGTGACAGACTGGCAGCCGAAGCCTTCCGCGGTCCCCTTGCAATGCGCAGGCTTCCCTCACATACAGCAGGAGGGCAGTTCACAAAACTCACAGGGGGCTGGTTTATTTATTCAAAGCACGTTGATACTTGGGACTACCAACGGCAGTGCTTAATTTGAGCCGGTAGCTGCCGTGAATTAATCTCATATCTTCAGCAATATTCCTAGCTGGACACTTGGTTTATTTATTTTTCAATCCGTCTGGTGAAATGTGGTGCATGCAATGGTGGCTGAATAGCTATTAACTGAATATACAAAGAATACGGACCTCCTTGATGACACAGTCCTTGCTTCCTGGCAGGCCTTGTCCAACATCCGCCTCTCCCAGCTCAATCCCTCGTGCGGATCCGAGCGCTTCAGCGACACGCAGGGTGCACACATCGCCAATTACTGTGCTATTAATTAAAAGATGCAAAATCCGAAGGCAGACAGCATTGACTAAAGTGCAGTGCCCGTTCAAGGCTCTCTGGGAACCCCAGCGCTGGAGGAGCTCATGGCAATTAGTAGCGTCTGCGGCAGTCCGCTCGTGGACGGCTCCAGGGGGCACTCCTTTTGTCATGTCCGTCCTTTTCCTGTCGGAATCTTCCCATTACTGCATCAATTACCGCCCATGCCCGCCGAACAGTGCTGTCTGAATGACCATTCACTGGCGTGTCTCACTGCACAGCTTCAAAGGAGCCGCTGCCGGTCGAGTTCATTGAAACCAAAGGCAACGAGAGGAGCGGGGCGAGGGCGAGCGAGCGCGGCAGCCTGCTCAGCTGACCAAACGCTCGTGCGTCATGGCTTTTGCCGGCATGTGTTTACAATTATCGCGCCCGCGTCTGGGCACGATAATTAGAAACACATGTTTGCTGCGCGTACCCATCTCAAAAAGGCCAGCCACGACGCACGAGCGTTTTTGGAACTGCTTTCAAAACTCACTTACTAAAAGTCTTCGCCTCTAAGCAGCGCTTGCGCGCTACTCGAGGCTCGACCTAAAAAGGAGCCACAATGGGCCAGAAGAGTGTAGGATTGCACAGTGTGTCACAGAAAAAATGTTAGTAGAAGTACTAGACATAAATATTGTAAAAAAACAGGTTACGATTGTTCGTTTTACCATTTCATGCCATAATGCTGAATAATTGTATTTTTGTATCATAACAAAGCCAAATGACTTGTTATTGATGTTACAAACAATTATGTGTACCTTAAGCATAATTGTTTGTAGCATCAGCTCTGCAGGCACCTCCTTCTGGAGCTTTTGCTACATCTTGCCCTGGTGGAGATAGTCTAGGGGCATTTTTTTCTTCAGTAGCAGAGTTATCATTGACATATTCATGTGGCACGCCTTTTCATATTTCCATACTGTACAGCAGGGCACATCTGGCAATAATGATACAACACATTGTTAGATCATACTCCAGTGCTCCCTCACTCTTGTGCAGACAGTGAAACCATCCTTTAAGTAAATCAAATTATCTTTCTATAATTTATCTACTTTGCTTGTGAGTGACATTGTATCTTCTTTATCTTGGTGTTTGGGGTTGTAAGTTATGTTGTCATTATCTGTGAGTGTAGGGAATAAGCACTGCCACCTGTAATATCAATTATTGATTTAAAATTAAAAATGTATTAAACATCCGCGGCCCCATTACACATGTGGTGCACTTTCCTTCATTGCGCCAGGCGCACCTTTAAAAAGGTGTGCCCGGTGCAATGAAGGAAAATGTGCCGCATGATGGGGACTGCGCTGCCCCCAGGGCAGCCGCGAAATCTTGCTGCCCTAGGACAGAGCATTCACGTGAAATATGGAGCGGCTGCTTAACAGCCGCTGTGTGTTTAACTGTGCAGGCGGCAACCCACCTGCACTTTTAAAGGGGAATAGATCCCCTTGCAGGCGGTGCAGTCAGTGACTGCACCTGCCTGCAAGGGGATGTCTGGGGGGTCCATGGGACCCCCTCTACCCCATGCAGAGGGCTGCTCATAAGAGGCGCACTGACAGTGTGCCACCTTTTAGGTGGCACACTGTCAGTGCGCCTCCTAAAGGGCTTCTTTGCCTCTGCACCCACGTCGGTAATTCGACGCAGGTGCAAAGGCAAAAGGATTCCATCATTTGCATGGGGCACATCCCCTTGACGATAGCACTGGCGCTTTATGTGTGCCAGTGCTATTATATTACAGAAGGGGCCTCACAAGCGTCTGCGGCCCCTTCTATAATACCAAAATGCCCTGGGGGCAAGCAAAGTGGGCGCAAACGCCCGTTACGCCCCGTGGCACTCTATGTAATACGGCCGTCGGTATGCTGTGCAATTTTTGCAAACCAGAGTTTACAGCCTCTTTGTACATCACCCAAGTCTGTTTTAATATTTGCAAACCATTTTGCGAATAGTTTGTGACTCCCTAAATCTTTATACATCATACCTCGAATTGGAACGAGATAGTATGTAAATACCATGGAGTTTGACAAGCGCTCCAGCCACTTTCTCTCTGTCATCTTTGAATCATCAGTGGAATACATTTTTCAGTGTGCAATGACAATCCCTACACGGCGAGTCTAACATTTCACTCTGACAAGTGATCCAGCAGGCAGCTTGTTTCAAACGTTAGCCTCTCTGATGGATATGAGTCAAGTCACCCGAAGCCATTGACCAATGGCGCATGCAGTTAACCGCTGACACCCAGATCACTTTATTCAACATCCATGTGCAGGCTCCAGCTGTCACATCTTATGAATTGATCATGCAACATTTCTCTGCACATCCCGCTGTGCTCTATAAATTGTTCCGGCCCACTGCATTCACAGTTACCTCACTAATGCATCCACTTTCTTACAGCTCCACCAAACATTTCTAATCCTCCTCTCCCGTGTAGATTGCTTTATAGAATCTCTAACTTACAATTTGCTGTAATTTCGAACATGCTGAAATGAGTCTATTTGCCATCTAAATCCTCAACTTCCATTTCCTATTAACGATTGTTCAATTTCATTGTTCACTTTTTTTATTCCTTCATGTCATATTATCAAGGTTGTTGGATACTTAGCACTTCGCAAGCTTTAATAGGTGTCTATGTCATATTGCTCTTAATACAGGTGTGAAGTACGCTTTACTTCTGGCATGTCTATTTTATTCAGTATATTTATTCTGAGAAATTTAACAACATGATGCTATTCTCACAAAATAGTACGGCAATGTGTTTTGTCGTGTTCTATGTTCGTATACCTTAGCTGAATGATGTCAGTTGGGATGATGGGAGCGTAAATCCAACCGTGTGGTATGTGTAAATTTTGTGATTTGGAATATAAACTTCTTCATAGTTCCTATCACAGGTGTTTTTTTGACTCAATAATTATTGACAACCAGTCACCATCAATGTTTTCAAGAGTAGTCCACTGTGCAGGTACTAACCTGTTTGACAGACTCCAAAGCAGCATGCCCAGACTAGAGAGAGGAACCATTGCAGATTCACTTTTTCCAGTCCTCAAGAAAACCTTAGTGCTAATTCGCAGAAGCCTTTATGACTATGGGAAACAGCAGTATCTTTTACGTACTCTTACATGCCTTTGTCAAGCAACCCCGAAACATCGAACTCCTTTTTAGGTCTGCCTGAGCCAGCGCGCATGCTCTGCCCTGCGAGGCTTCTAGAAAGCACTTCCAACTCAGACCACACGCTCGTGCGTGTGCTTTTGTTTTTGCTCCCACGCTATTGGCCTTTGCGTGCGTCTTTCTAAGAAAGACAGCACGCAATTGGCCAAAGGCGGGTGCATGTCCCGCCTTCTCTCTCCCCTGGCCTAGGGAGCTCGAGAGCGAGCAGCAGCGCGGCCGGGTGCCAGCTGCATACCTCACATTCCTTTCGCGGCCGCGTGGCCGCGCTTGTTTTCGTTTCCCAGCTCCAAAAAGATTCAAATTGGGTGATAAGTTACCTTAGCTGTGCATCAGCTTTTCGTTTTCTTCATTATTTTCGTCAGGTTTGTTTGCTTTTTGCTTATTTCACCTCTATTTAAATAAACCGATTATGCGCTAGATGCGGGCTTCTGCCTCGAGACTCGAGGGTAGGATGAGTTTGTTTTTAGGGACAGTCTCTCTGTGGCTTGATCCCGTTTCCCGAATCATTGGAGATGCCTGCACACCCTGTGGCTGGGTTTCTTATCTGTCGGGGGTGCTCCGGATACACAGGGGATCATGGATTTGCATGAGGGGTCAAGTTTGCTTCTCTTCTCATTCCCAGTCATGGCCGTTTCCTTTGCACCTTGATTCAGCTCACGGTGTGCAGACGGAGTGGGCAGTGCAGGGAAGCATACTACCTGAGAGCATACTATCAGGATGTAGCCTATTTAGAATCATTCAGTTATGAGTCCTGCTCTGAGAACAGCTTTGTCATTCAGCATCTGAAGAAAGAAATGAAGACTGCTCCTGCTTTCCCATATAGCAGCCACCTTCCATGGAATACGTGAGCAATGAGGTATATAGTACAAGATCCTGCAGATTTATACAGCGCCACTTAACACCCTGATAAATGAAGTGATTTTCCCGCAATCACAGGATGTTGCGCCACTGAGACTCGAACCGGGATCCCCAGCTCTCAAGTCAGCAACTCTTGCCGCTGCGCCACACGCTGTCCACTCCTGTGCTACTTATTTTCTTTCTATTTTTACCAGATGGCATGGTCCTCTGCTTATTTTATGTCAATTTATCGCCACTGCATCATGTTATAAAATATGTATCAAACTTTTGCAATAAAATAAAAGGTCACTTTCCGTTGGCAGAATTTCAAATGTGAGTTGCTCACATATCAGTTACATAATCAAAAGTGTATCAAAATCTGCCTTCAGACAGGCGGCTCACTCTTATCATCGTGAGATGTATTTCTGCACTGACTGCACATTATGAGATGCGTCAGAAGGCTAAGAAAAAACTGTATAAGGAAACAGTTTTAACAAAGCAGATCAAACTAGAAATGGACGTATGGTATTCCAGGGCATATTTTCTTTTTGCACATTTCTTCACGTTGGAAGCAGAATTAGCTCAATTAGAGCTATCGTGCATTATTTTCTTATTGTGAGTTTTGAATTCATCAAACCTACTGGAAGCGCTTTCACAATCCAACTTCTCATCAAAAAGTTGCGCTTTCCTCCCAGTTAAATGCTATTTTTGACCCTATTTAACCATTATTTTGATTTATCTATCACATTCCACCTCACGGGTAACACAAGTCTATATTGGCTTATTACTAAGGATGGACATTTTTTCCGAGATGCAAAGTACTATATTATTTAATAACGAGTGATTAGAAAACCAAACTGCTGTTATTGTCACCTTGTTTTGTATTGTTTACTTCCTCAGCAATGTAAGCTCTACATAACATGCATAGTATAATTTTAGGGGACATATTTAAAACTGCTGGGGAGTGTCACTCCCTCTGGTTTGCTTTCATAATATATTTCATTCATTATATTATCAAAAAAATTAATGCAGGGCAGCCAGAAAAAATAATCCTCTAAGAGACTGTCGTTTGGATATCAAGTAGCTAATTTCACAGTTTCTCTCTCTCTTCTCCTTATTCCCTCATTCCTCCCTTCCTTATTGGCCTCTGTAATCCCCCTTCTTTCCTTCCTTCCTTACCTTCCTTCGTTCCTAACCCTCCCTCC
Source organism: Calotriton arnoldi (assembly GCA_963921515.1). Taxonomy (NCBI): domain Eukaryota; kingdom Metazoa; phylum Chordata; class Amphibia; order Caudata; family Salamandridae; genus Calotriton; species Calotriton arnoldi. The sequence goes on along the minus strand of CAWUFW010015091.1, from coordinate 337,331 downwards.
TTTTCCTACTCTTCATTACTTCAACCATCTCTTCCCCCTTCCTCGATTCCTCCTTCCCTCAAACTCTTCCTTCCTATTTACTTCCACAGTCCCTTCTGCCTAGAATCCTCTCTGCCTCTCTATCTTTCTTCATTACCTCCTTTCCTCCTTCTTCCTTCTTGCCCGTCTTAATCCCTCTCTTGACTCCTTAATCGTATACCCAACCTTATTTCCTCAACCCTTATTTCAACTTCACTTATTCCAGTCACTCATATCTAGCCCTCCTGCCTTTCACTAAGTCCTTTCTTTTTTTCTTCTTGCTTTCTCTCCTATCCTTTTTTCCTCTTTCTCTCTCTCACCCCATCCTTCCTTCCCTCCCTCCATTCCTCTCTCACATCCTCTCATCTTTCCTCCCTTCCTTCTCTTAATTCCTTCCTCATTTCTTCCCTTCCTTCCCTTATTTCTCTATCACATTGCTCTTTCACTCATTGTCACACAGTTCCACACCACATAATTCAACTCCACACATTCCCATTTCACACTACATAATTCACCAACAAACCGCATAATTCAACTCAACAACACAATTCCATAACACCACATTCATCCAATCCAAACCACATAATTCCACATCATGCTACAAAATTCAACAGCACACCACATAATTAAACTCCACTACATACAATTCCACACCCCAAAATACCATTCCACATAATTACACGCCATCACACCCACTCCACATAATTCCAATATGCTCAATAACACATAATTACTATCCACATATTTCAACTGTATACCATGCCACATAATTCCACTACACAAATCCACTCCACGCCACAAAATTCCAAGCCACACAATTCCACAACTAACAATTCCAATCCAACTCACATAATCCCACTACACACCACATACATACCCTCTACAACACTTGGGTAAAAGACTTATCATTTACAACTCCAATAGCTCTAACTCAAGCAAATGCGAGAGCTATTGCATTCTTTTTTGGATCACAAAAGTAAAAAAAGGCGCCTGCGTCATTTCACGTGGTAATGCATGCATATGCCTACAAAATAATGTGGCCAGTCTTGTTTATTATAACTTTTCAACATGCTGCACAGCAGCCATACTGCTCTACAACATAGCTTAAAACAAAGGCCAAACCAAAACCTCTGGCTAAGCACTTTTAAGGTCCGTATTGGCTATGCTAATGCTTGTTAGTATATGTGCAAAGAAGGCACAGTCCTTTCCATTTGTCCTATATGTATTGAAATATTCCCTGAATATTCCCTTTTATTCCCATTTTTTATGGTTTGATGCCAATTCATAAATGCATGTAAGAGTACGTGAGAGTACTACTGGAGTACTACTTTGTATACTCCAAAATCGCTTTGTAAATATTGTTATGATGAGAGCTTGACATAGGCACATGAACACTTGACTATACAGGCCTACGCACTGGTGGCTGGGCACACAGATAACTGTACCTGCACTGCATGTGCACTGTGGATGTACAGGCACATTGGTTCAACAAAGTGCACACAGCAGACACATGCTACTTGCATGAGGTTTATTTGGTCTGGGGAAAAATGTTTGCATGAGCGTTCTTTTTAGTGCTTCACTGTCTATACCCTGATCACATGTGCTGACATTTGGATTGCTACTCGATGACAAAGGTAAATTTGAACAGCATTCAGGGCCGTTTCTACCACTAGGCGGCTGCCTAGGGCGGCAAAATGTGGAGGGCGGCCGTGGCAAAAGTTAAAAACATGAGTTCTTTTTTTTTTTTTTTTAGTCTCTTATGACTTCTATTGAGTATTGAATCTGCCACTGCCAGCCTGGCCAGGTAGCGTAACTAGCGCTGGCGCGGCTCGCCTTTAATTACACTGTTGACGTCACGTCGTGACCAGGGTGACGTGACGTGAGGAGGTCACGTTCGGCGCCACCCATGGCAGCCGCGGGGGCTGTGCCTGTGCGCGCGCCGCAGAGCAAAGAGAGTTACGCGGCGCTACCTGTGGCCCGCCTGCAGGCCTATCAGGTGAGGTACCGGGGAGGCCGGGAATCGGGATGGGATCCGGGTCGGCTGGCAGCGGCAGGCAGACGGTGCCTCGGGCGAGGGCGAGGCACATCTGGCTGTGCAATGGGGCTCTTCACTTCCAGTCTACTTAGCCTGACACTGCCATCGGCCTTCCAGGGCGCATGCCTTTTATTTATTTATTTATTTATTTATTTATGCGATTTTATATAGCTCGAACATTACCCGAAGGTGTCAGAGCGCGCTTTACATAACAACCAGTTGCATTACATGAGGACATTGGATTATATGAGATACATAAGAGATATAAAACAGATACAAACAGATAAACTCTCAAATCACAAAGGCATGATAGTAAATACAAAGGTCTACTACATACACTGGTTAGAGTGAATTACAAAAGGACCAGTTACATTACATGAGGACTTAGGAGAATACGAGTTACAAAAAGATAGAGATTGGACAGAGGGAGGGTTGACATCAGATGTGGGCTAGTGGTCACACCTGGTCAAAAACCTCTTGCCAGCTCTGAGGAATGTACACCTTTTGTCTTTTGTTCCAGTCGCGTGCAACTTAGCTGTGTGTTGGGGCAACATGCCTTTAGTAACTCTGAGTAGCTAGTGAAAGACAAGGACGAATAGGCTTTGGTTCTTGTTGTGCAGGGAGGGGTCGGCTGCTGAAGAGGATACGTCTACATGGCTCCACTCGCTCCCATCGTCAGAACCTACGGACTCAACATCGTGTCATACCCAGATGACACCCAGCTCATCCTCTCCCTATCCAACGAGCCCAACACCGCCAGACGCAACTTTCGAGAAGGCATGGAAGCCGTCGCCAAATGGATGAAAAACAGTTGCCTACAACTAAACACCAACAAAACAGAAGTACTCATCATGGGCCCAAACCCCGATGCCTGGAGCGACACCTGGTGGCCCCCCGGCCTCGGAAACCCGCCAACCCCCACGGACCACGCACGCAACCTGGGAATCATCCTGGACTCCGAGCTCAAAATGGACCGCCAGATCAACTCTGTCTCGTCTTCCTGCTTCCACACCCTCCGCCTCCTTCGTAAGACCTTCAAATGGATCCCCTCAAACACCGAAAGACCGTCACTCACGCCCTGGTCACCAGCAGACTCGACTACGGCAACGCACTCTACGCCGGAATAAACAAAAACCTCACCCGCAAGCTACAGAACATCCAGAACGCCGCCGCAAGACTGGTCCTCAACCTGCCAAAACACTGCCACATCTCCCAGCACCTGCGCACACTCCACTGGCTCCCTGTCGAGGCGAGAATCACCTTCAAGATGCTCACCCACGCACACAAGGCCCTCCACGGCACCGGACCAGCATACCTGAACAGCAGACTCAAATTCCACGCACCCCAAAGGACCCTACGATCAGCCCAGCTCTCCTACGCCGTGGTCCCCCGCACCAGAAAGACCAGATCGGGAGGCCGCTCCTTCTCCTTCCTCGCGGCCAAAGCATGGAACGCCCTTCCGCTCCACCTCAGACAGACAACATCGCTCCCCATCTTCGCAAGAAACCTCAAAACCTGGCTCTTCGACAGACCCCTCCTTGATGGATGGAACCTGCACCCCCCTAGCGCCTTGAGACCCTTACGGGTGAGTAGTCGCGCTTTAACAAACCCCTGATTGATTGATACTGTATTTTTTAGGCTCATGAATTTACAAGCTGTCACACCGCAGCAGACAGGTGTTGAACAACAAGCCCCCATAAAGCATCTTGTGTAGGCATTCTATCCTCCAGGACAAGATATAATGGCTTTGGCAGAGAGATCTGTGTGGTGTTGCAAATGCAACAGGCGGAACTGCATTTGGCAGGGCTGCGCGGGAGGCCTAGGGGTTATAATGGTGTCGCATTGACATTTGGCGAACAAGTTTCATTGCCGTCTTGACCACTGAATTCAGCGAAGACTGATCTGCCAGTCAATCTAGATGACCAAGAAGTTGTGCTAAAAATTCCTTAGAAGTAAGGGTTGTAATTATTATGTAATTATGTTATGACGATTTGTTAACTGTAAGCGCTTGGATAATAGGTGCTATTATTTATTATCCAACTCATTAGTACTTATAGTACCTCCTTTTGAAGTATGAAAATCTATGCTTGCTCTGCCTGTATTCAAACCTTTGACATGTACTTCTCCAGGTGGTAGATTGGACCACTAAGCTGTGTACCGGGACGTGCAGGTGTAAAGAACATGCCTATTCAACATGCTACTGAATCTTCTACATTGGGTGATGAATGGGGGAAGCTTTTAGAGTAGCTGAGCAGGGCCGTTTCTACCACTACTAGGCTGGAATAGGCAGCTTGTGACGTCGTGTCTGGAGCCAAGCGGGGTTTGAAGTGCGTGCAGGGCCTCACAGCGCTGCTGAATGAATTGAGAAAGCCCGTATCCCTTGAAGGTAAATTGATGTTAATGCCAACTCACGAGCTTTAAATCGAGAGGCCTAGGGTTCCTGGTCAGTGTGTATTAGTGTATTCTTCTGGTCATACATTCTGGTGTTACATTGTGTAGGCATCTGATCAACCAGAAGCGTAATTTGAATTGTACCTTCACATGCACTGGAAGCCATTGCAGAGATATTGAGGCTGCTATAATTTGATCGCCTCTAAAGGAATTTGCTGAGCTTTGGGCTTGCTGAAGCCTATGAATTTGGAGAACTGGCGGCCCTCCTTAGAAAGCAGTATAATACTCTCAGTGGGAAGTCCTAATAGTACCCACTACCATTGCATTTTCAGCACCCCACCTTTGGTAGTGGCTTCCTTAGTGTCCTGTCCTATGACCTGGAGATAGATGGTATCCTACATATTTCTTGTCGTGGGGGCAGGGGTTATTTTTTGCGATGTGTCATGGCAGAGGCTTTTGGTGAAATGTGATGATTGGATGGATGGAGCCCAGGTTTTACACATGGAATCGGACGGGATTATGAAGTGGTACCGCCGGCGCCATGAGAGGCGAAGCTTGGCATGCCTGATGTTCGACAGTACCTATAAGTTATTACCCATTATTGCAGATGTGCAGCAACAGTCGTCGTTGTACACTGCTGCCTGCTTAAAGGTTCTAGGGAAGAGTTTCAACTGGAGTTATCCCAGTGGCTTGGACCCAAGTTAAAAGGGGAGGGGAGAATGCCCATTGGTGTGGGGGAAGTGGTCTCTGAGTGACTTCATGTTTGAGTGGGGATGAATGATGGGGGGAGTCTTTCACATTGAGGATAGGAAAGTGCGTCCGCTATGTGGCAAAGAGTATGTGCTTATTTAGTTATTTATTGTTTGATGTGTTTTTTGTTTAATGTTGAATGCTAGTTCTTTTATATCTAATGCATTAATTCTTCTAGCCTGGATGACCGGGGGAGAGAGTGATGGTAGTAAAAGGGAGGGGGCGGCATTTTTCAATTCTCGCCTAGGGCGGCAAAACACCTAGAAACGGCCCTGACAGCATTGGTAAACGAACATTTGCGCAGACACTTTAAAAGCATTTGTCAAATGGAGATTAAATGCAGGAAAAGTGTGTAATTTAAATACTGGACATACTATATAATATAGTTATTAAGTAATTTATAATTCTGTTCCAATCATGTAACGCTTAACATCAGATATTTGGTATTATTATTATTATTTGTGTTCTACTAGTAAAACTTCAACATAAAAGAGGCAGAATATACTTCACACTACAGTGTTTCTCCAAAATATGGGTGAGTCAGCAGAGAAATTAAAACTGTAGTATTGGATTTTCACCTATTATAAATTGCCACACATGGAAAGAAGCCCATTCTAAGATAAAGAAACCTTATATTATTTTATTTCAAGGGTGCAAACGGATTAATATTTTTGTTCTCTGTCAGATTGTGACAAATGCAGGTCGTTCAACCAGACTTTTTTGTGACAAATTTGTTGAAGTAAAAAGCATTTGGAAACACATTTTCAACAAGAATTTAAAGCCTCATGTACGAAAATTCAAAATAAGAAATTCTAAATTGGGACTAAAAACAATTGACAATTTGCGATGTCCTATTTGGAATGTACATAAAATCCTAGAGTGATTATGGGGACTCATGTACGAAGGATTTTAGTGTTTCCAAACCCTCTGATTCGGTAAATCAGAGCATTTGTAAATGCTAAAACCTTTATTTAAATGTTCTAACCTCCATTTAACAATTCAGAAAAGGTTTTCCAAATCATTAAATGTGTTCAGGAAACCCCTAGGAATCTGTATTTGGAAGGAGTATGTTAAGGGCGTCCTTTCGAAATACTGATTTCTTCATGGTGTGTATTAATGTTTTGCAACTGAAATCCGGTTGTAAAACATTAATCTTATACCCAGGACTCAATGGAGGTGGTAAGCCATTCGCAAACAGGAAAGCATCCCCAAGGGACCGTTTCCCGTTTGAGAATGTTGACAAAAACGTTTTTCAGAAGTAGGCAGTGGTCCATGGGATGACATACTACTTCTAAAAAAAGGTTTGTGTAACTTTGTATTTTTTTAAACACATCTTGTTTTCCTTTAAGGAAAATGGTCTGCAAATTGAAAAAATTGCTTTACTTAAAAACTACCACAAGCATGGTGGCCTGCTTACACTAGCAGCCCGCCATCCCTGTGTTTGTGGCCAACCATAGTAGGACCTACCTCATTAACAATGATGTAGTAGCTTGAATTGGGACCCACTCCGATTCTGTATTTTGTGAACCATAATGAAAAGTACCAATGCATTTGGTAGAAGTCTGTGCACAAATTGCGACCACTTTTACCAAATCCATTTTAGTACATTAAGAAATTGCGAATCGTTATTTGTCCCAGTTTACGATTTCTTATTTGGAGTCTATGTACATGAGTCTCATGGATCTTTAAGATTCGCAAATTAAGAAATCAGTGTAGGAAATTACCATCTTTTCCACGGTGTACCCCCAAACTTTTCCCTTAGCTGTTTTTTCTGGCTGTAGAACTCTGTGCACGTTACCCCTGTTAACCAGAGATAAAGTGCCTGTACTCGCCCTTTCTGAAAATAATGGGTGTTTGCCCTGGTACTCCTACTGCATCCGGGCAAGGAAAAAACTCTGAAAACAAGCAAAGATGCAGAGGAACAAATACACATATAATTCTACAGGAGAAAAAACGAATTAATCCCTATCACTGAGTCATTGACCTCAACACTTTTTTTCTTCTTCATACAATTCCAACTCCAAAGATAGTTATCAAAGAATATATTTTGTCTTTTTTATAACACAAAGCACACAAGACTTGTACATAAATAAATACATATACAAATAACCAATCCTTCCTACCCGTTCTAATTACATGCGGATGCTGAAAATAAACAAAAAGCGTAATTCAAGAAAGGCAATACGGAAAAGTAAGAGGTAGTCCATTACACACTCGAGGGGATACATCAACCCTCCACTTAGTACAAGGAAAGTGTAATCACAATCTTTTATATGTTAATCATAATCTGTTGGACTCCTCCATGGTGTGGGGTCAACGCGTTTCGGCCCATTCATTCAGGCCTCATTAGGACAAGGGAGAAAAGAAATTGTGACGCCAAGGAAGAATAAATGAACAAGCTCGGCCAAATTCCAGAGGTCTTCAATATGGAAGAAATGCAAGGGGGGCTCCTCTTAATAACCTTCGTTTTTCCACAAGTGAAGTAAATACAGATGTATGCAAAAGAAATAATTGATGGACGGAATGCTGAACAATGCAAACATTCACCCCCAGTCACAAGGATCTGGGTTTAATCCATCATTCTTTTGCTCACCACGCCACCCCAGTTTGGACCCAGCCATATGCAAATCAGTCTTGACCCTGTTCCTTATGAGAACAGTCCAGCCCGAACTGCCAAGCCAGGTCCTCCCTGGACCAGAAACAAGCATCCTAGGACCGGTTTCAGGGCATCACCCCTCTTCAGCCAGGCTAGCTTGAATCCAGTGGTGCAGTGAGCACGGGACCCACGTCTGGGCATACCCTTCCCACTTAGGGCGACAAATGCAAAAGAAACAATTGATGGACGGAATGCTGAACAATGCAAACATTCACCCCCATTCACAAGGATCTGGGTTTAATCCATCATTCTTTTGCTCACCAAGCCACCCCAGTTTGGACCCAGCCATATGCAAATCAGTCTTGACCCTGTTCCTTATGAGAACAGTCCAGCGCGAACTGCCAAGCCAGGTCCTCCCTGGACCGGAAACAAGCATCCTAGGACCGGTTTCAGGGCATCACCCCTCTTCAGCCAGGCTAGCTTGAATCCAGTGGTGCAGTGAGCACGGGACCCACTTCTGGGCATACCTTTCCCACTTAGGGCGACAAATGCAGAAGAAACAATTGATGGACGGAATGCTGAACAATGCAAACATTCCCCCCCGTCACAAGGATCTGGGTTTAATCCATCATTCTTTTGCACACCACGCCACCCCAGTTTGGACCCAGCCATATGCAAATCAGTCTTGACCCTGTTCCTTATGAGAACAGTCCAGCCCAAACTGCCAAGCCAGGTCCTCCCTGGACCGGAAACAAGCATCCTAGGACCGGTTTCAGGGCATCACCCCTCTTCAGCCAGGCTAGCTTGAATCCAGTGGCGCAGTGAGCACGGGACCCACGTCTGGGCATACCCTTCCCACTTAGGGCGAAAAATGCAAAAGAAACAATTGATGGACGGAATGCTGAACAATGCAAACATTCACCCCCAGTCACAAGGATCTGGGTTTAATCCATCATTCTTTGCTCACCACGCCACCCCTGTTTGGACCCAGCCATATGCAAATCAGTCTTGACCCTGTTCCTTATGAGAACAGTCCAGCCCGAACTGCCAAGCCAGGTCCTCCCTGGACCGGGAACAAGCATCCAAGGACCGGTTTCAGGGCATCGCCCCTCTTCAGCCAGGCTAGCTTGAATCCAGTGGCGCAGTGAGCACGGGACCCACGTCTGGGCATACCCTTCCCACTTAGGGCGAGAAATGCAAAAGAAACAATTTATGGACGGAATCAATTGTTCTTTTTGCATTTGTTACCCCGAGTGGGACGGGTATGCCCAGACGTGGGTCCTGTGCCACTGGGGTCAAGCTATCCTTGCTGATGAGGGGTGAAACCCCGAAACTGGTCCTAGGATGCTTGGTTCCAGTCCAGGGAGGACCTGGCCTGGCAGTTCGGGCTGGACTGTTCCCATTGGGCATAGGGTCAAGACTGATTTGCATATGGCTGGGTTCAAACTGGAATGGCATGGTGAGCAAAAAAACGATGGATTGAGGCCCAGATCTCTGTACTGGGGTGAATGTATGACATTGTTCTGCATTCTGTCCATCAATTGTTCTTTTTGCGTAAATACAGATGTGGCAGTCCCTGCTCAATAAATGAATAAGGTCCACTTCTGTAGTGCATAGGTCCCGTATACTCAAGTTGGGCACTCAGGAACACAAAACTGCTCATCCTCCACCGCGATGCTACAAATTTAAATTTGTGATGGATGGCAGCTCGAACTAGTGGGTGCTATCGGCGGCGTCCTCCGTGTCGGGATTCCATGCTCGCCCTTTCAACATGATGATATTGGTATACCCCTAACTGGCATATTTAACTTACATATAAGTCTCTAGTATATGGTATAAAGTGTACCTAGGGCCTGTAAGTTAAATATCACTAGTGGACTGCAACACTTATTTTGCCATTCGCCACAGTGACAATGCAAACATGACTGTAGCCCTACCATTGTAGCCTGGCTGTTGCAGTTTTAAACTTCAAATTTGACCTGTCCAAATACCCACCTTTTGACGGGCCTAACCTTCCCCTTTTAATTATAAAAAGACATCCCTAAGTAGTCCTCACTCCCCATAAGGCAGGGTGCATGATATTTGAAAGTAAGACATGTAAAAGGTTATTCTAAATATAAAAGCTATTTTCACTGTAGCCAGGCTGGCTGTTCCATGGGAAAACACTAAGTTACATTATTACATTTAATATTGCTAATTTGGATTAGGAAACAGCTAGAAATATATTCATCAACTTTTTTTTTTAATAGTTATTTATAATCCAATTTAATGGTAAAATCAAAATTCTACTAACTATTATTGAAAATATACTTTTAGAAAGTAACCTTTTCCCTGACTAAAGCCTCTGGAGGCCCATGTGCATGAGCTCCAACTGTCACCTGACAGCTGAATAGCCCCCTTGATGAGGTATGAAAAATGTTCCCAGAGCAGGACAAAGCCTTTGGTGTGGGGAGGTGTTTCTGTTCCTCTGGCAGAATGACCCTTTGGGCTGTGCCCAGAAACTTGATTAACTTCAGAGGTTTCCCCTGTCACAGGCAATTGTTAGCTGCCACCTGAGCAGGATCCTTCTTTTGTCTCTCTAGCCAGGCAGGCTCCAATCACAATGGACCTCTTTTTGACTTTACAGTGTCAAATCCTGCTGGAGAGTCAAATCCGGCTTGACAGGTCGACTGGCTTTTACATATAACACTGGGGACACACTTGAAAGGATGGGAAACTGTATTCCAAAACTAGGGTCGGACGTAACTGGCATAATTCTCTCTAGCGTAATTACTCGCAATTACTACAAAATTACTCGTAATTATGTTTAATTACGTGATAAGCGTAATCCAGCATTCAGCACCATTTTCTTAGTTCAAAATTCATCCTTGCGTCCAAAATGGACCAGAAGATGCATTTTGTGCTAAGAAAAATAACATTAAATGTTACAAGACACGAGTAGCAGTAGCTAACAACCGCTCGCTCTCTCTTAGTTTGTTGTTCCTGCGCTCCTGTGATAGGATTTTTGCACCAAATTATTCTTATTTACTCAATCTGGCCTAATTGTATAATTTCATTAATTTCACATCACAAGAGTAATTGGTAATTACTGAAATTACTCTGATTACTCCAGTGTAATAAAAATGTCGCCAAGACCTAGTCAAAGCAAATCATGCATAGCCACTGTCTGATTGCTGGAAAACACTGCTTTGTTCTACCAGACTTCTGCCCATATGTTTACTGGGGGGGTAGAGTGACAGCCCTAAACTAGATTTTAGTGTTCAATGTGGAAGAACATTAGGAATACTATAGAACAGGGAGCTTTAGGAGTGTACTCCTGTTGTGTATAAGTACTTAAAAGACTAATGTCAGAAGGTAAAATCTTTGACCAGGACAAACCTGGTTTGTATATCTGACCCATGCTCAAAGTCAGACTCACTTTGCATCTATATCTACCGCAACCATGGATCATTTGCACTTTATGGTTTGTAGCACTATTCCTACTTAACATTTTCGAAATTGATATCTCCAGTTCCCTTTATTGTATATTTGTCATTTTGTTTATTGATTTTACTCTATTTAGTCAGTTTAGGATTTTTGTTGTGTTGCATTTCAATTTTATTACTGTGCCATAGCTACCATGGGTTTGAGCTTGGGTTAATTTAGTGACTTTAAGGGTTCACCCTGACAAGGGTTGTGATTATTCTGTGAGGTGGGTAGTCACCCACCTCAATTAATAATAATCCAGTTTCTTACAATCAGTAATACAGAATAGAATTTTTCAAATGCCATTCAACAATTGCAAATGGAATTCGCTAATTATAAATGTCGCTCTGGCTGTTGCTAATTACAGCAGCAATCCAGGAGGTAGGAAGCCACACTGTTTGTAGGGAGAGCAGAAGAGCTGTGATGTTTCAGAGCTGTTGGTGACATTTAAATTACTTTAAAATGTCAAGTCAGGAATGTATGCAGTATGGTAGCAGAAAGAGAAAGGAAAAGTTCAGCAAAGCTGATCTAGAAATCCTAGTTGAGGATTGTGTGGCTAAAAATAAAGTTATCTGGCAAAGCTTCATTCAGTGTCCCTGAGGCCACTAAAAAACTTACATGGGCCCAAATCAGTGACCGCATACATGCAGTGGGAGCGACAAATTGTGCATCTGAAGAAATAAGGAAGAGGTGGTATGACCTGCGATCCTGAACAAAGGAGATGTTGGCATCAAGAAAGAGGGACACTACTGCGACAGGAGGTGGGTCAAGTACTGAAAGTCCACCAAGTGCGATGGAAGAACTGATCGCAACATTTGTTTAGTCTGACAATCCATCAGTGGAGCATCTTCAGTTGACACTTCCCCTACAGTCTAGGGGGGGCGTGTGTGTGTGTGTATGTGTGTACATACATAGTAAATGCATTTGAAGTCCAAATATTTTTAAGTCGCTTTTAAAAAATGGTAATTCATTTTGTAAAATGTGTTTGCCTCAATGCTAAATGCTTATTATTTTTACAAAGTTGTAATTATAGCAGTAAAAATACTTATAGTGTTTACTTTTTATTTTATATGTATATACATAAAATACATTCTAATAAGTATTTTTTATTACAAGTAGTTGCAACAAAGAAGCATCACATAATACTGTCAGTTGCGGGAGCATCCCAAGCTCAAGAAAATCAGTCGAGTTCCCCCAAACTATTTGGATGATCAAACCTACACAGTCTTAAATATGGAATATTTAGAATCAGATGACATCTTGCCACCATCACGATCTGTCGAACCAATCAACACGTCAACTGCAACTGCCACTTCTGCTACTATTTCTGTGGCATAAGGACATTCCGTATTTGAGCCTCAGATAACAAGGGCTAGGGTTTGTAGGCATCAAGATAGAACTAAATAAGATGAGGACCCTTAACTCAGCATTTTAGAAAAATAAAGCGTGCTATGCTAAATGGCCTAAGAAAAAGATCAGTGCCTTATGCGATATATTATGTAGGGTTAGCAAGTTACAGAAATTCAATCATATAGTTTTTCAGACTTTGCAAACAATATTTCTGCCATGTCACGTGCAGTACAAGCACAATGCCTAACATTTATAGAAGAAGGTAAAGCCCAGAGAGGTAGCCACCTCAGCTTCGATATTCACCTTAAATCATTTGCTCTGTCTATTGAGAAATTAGCAACAAGTAATACATCTTTGTATTACAAATGTGTTGCAGAGCGTTAAGTTTTCAAACACAATTAAGAAGGCCAAATTGTGATATAAATAGTACATTTGTTTTTTTTATATATATATGAGAAAGAGAGAAGAGGGAGGTGTTTCTCTCTCTGGAGATTCCGCATTCAGTGCAAGTAAGTTGAGTGGCAGCAACAATATGCACTTGGCAATTTTAAACAACAGCTTGCACCACAAACAACAATGTGCAATTCGGACTCTGGTGTTAAAATAAAGCTATTGAGCAATAAAGAAAAATATGCCTCCACAGAACGAACTTGGATGATCTAATTTGGTGCATTCTGGGACCTGGAGTAGGTTGCTGCAGGTCATGTGACCACTTGGATTTAAATACACTCACCTGTGATTAAGGCATCAATGCTGAAACGCGTAAGGACTGAAGTAGTGAATCTGCTGCCACTGACATGATGTATAAATAAATGGCACGATGTTAGTCGTAATCGGGCCTCTGCATTTTCTTTTTGCAGTGCATGCTTTCAACAGGATTCTCCGTTCCTGATGGCAGAGGCCGCTCTGCAGGGTTGGTGGCCCCCGGTAAAATGGAGTTCTTGTTTGTGGATATATATAAACACACATGTTTTTTGGGGGTGGACCCTCATCGCCATCAGGTCCCTCTTCAATACCATCCTCTGGCAATGCCTTCCACATTGCTATATTTTGCAGAATTGAACAAACAACTATAATTTTTCAAGTAGTCTCCGGTGTATACTCCAGAGCACCCCTAAATTTACGAATTCATCTAGATCTGTCCTTCTGAATCTTTCAATTACAGTCCTGGTTTGATTGTGGGCAGCATTAGGGCACCTTTCTCCTTGCAGACCTCGGCAATAATCAAACAATGAATGGCATAAGCACTGTTCCCTGAAAAGTGAAAACATGAGTGTGATAAGTACAGTGGGGTCTGTGAACTAAGATGTGAAATTTGTTAATAGCTCTCACCTAGCAAATGCCCATCTCCCATGTCTCCTCTTGTCCGTTGTAATATATTCTGAATTGTACACCACTTGAATTATAAGGGAGAGCTGATGTTTTCTGTTTCTGTACAGGTACTCAGTACCAGAAGGTGAACATATCAGTATGTTCCCTTTGCGGGGTAGGTGGCTGAGTGGACTAATGCATCCATTGTAGGGGTTTGTGTTTGACTTCCTGGTCACTGGTTCAAATCTCAGCATGCCCACTCATACTTTCATCCTTCTGAGGTCAATAAAATGAGTACCGTTGGGTAACAATAAACATCTGTTATTCAGCGCCAAGATACCCTTGGGTGAACGCACACTTTACAAATGCACGTGTTGTGTGTACCGTCCACACATTCTATCATGTTTGGAAAAAAAGCATCTTATTATGTTAGTAAAACAAGTTATTTCTTAAAGATTTACTTTAGTTGACTGCAAATTAGCAGGCGAATGTGGAAAAAATATGTGCATTTATTCTGAAGAGCATTGCATCCAAAAATTGCAAAAAACTCTGAATATAACACTGCGAAATCACACCAGCACACGCCACAGTGTTTTAGTAACTTTATGACACAAGGTGATATATGGAGCATAAAAACTGAATGTGCACAGGGATGGCTTGGCTGCGTCCAGTGGGCTTTGCAAGCAATTAATTAAATCCAAAATGACAGCCTATATGTCCCACATACCTCCTCCTCTCTTTGATCCAATACAGTAATATGCTGCCCGCTCCTGTTTTCTCCTCCTTTGTAAAGCTCTCAGTGCAGGCCTGCTGACCACCATCACGAGTGCAGCCATCGTGGATGTTTGGTCTGGATTTCAGGTGGGCTTTATATCTGTAACTTGGTTACCACCTGCTTCCATTTGATGGTAATCTGCAAGTGCTACTTGGATACATTTGCAATTTTTGAATGGTTTAGGCAAACCAATAACAATTTGCAAATTGTGAATCCTACACAAAAAATCACAAAACGGGGTCTCTATTTTGCGATTTCTTAAATATTCACGGGCAAATGCATCAAGATAAGGAATTGCAATTCCTTAATAGCGATCTTTAAGGAATCGCTATTTAGGAGTCGCAATTCCTTATGCATGTAGGTTTTGCAAAAATAATAGCAATTCCTACACATTCCCTAATAGCGAATCGTAAATTGCGATTCGCTATTAGGGAATGCTTTCCCATTCATTCCTATGGGCCTAGAGGCCCATAGGAATGAATGGGAAATCATTCGCAATTTGCGATTACCAAATAGGTAATTGCAAATTGCGAATGCAATTGCAAGGGTGCTAGGGGGCCTAAGGCCCCCCTGATGCACCCCCAAAATAGGTAAGTGTGCACATGTGGCACACACACATGCCCTAAGGGCATGTGTATGCGCCACATGGCACTTAAAAAAATGCAATTTTGTGCATTTTTCTAAGGATTTGCGAAAAACCATCAACTTGAAGTTGATGGTAATTTGCGATCCCTTAATGCAAAGTTGCATTTTGAAAATGCTTCTTGCATTGCATTTAGGGAATCGCAAATTGCGATTCTCTAAATGCATTCTCAAAATAGGTAATCACAAAAATTGGGAATACCTATTTTGCGAATGCATTTTGGGTTGATGCATCGGAAATGGCTTTTTACCAGTCGCAAATGGGCCAATTCGCAGAATCGGCCAAATTGCAACCGGTAAAAAGCTTGATGCATGTGCCCCTTAGTTTCTTGTGTAAAATTAGGAAATCCTACTTTATAGACTTTTGTAAATAATAAATCACTATTTTAGCACTCGAAACCGGTTTGCGACTGATTTGTGAATTGCTAAATCTTTTTACATAGACCCCATGTGAAGTGTAGAAAGACTTAATGTGCTTCACAGTTCTACAACAAATGCACAAAATAATTGATGGCAATCTGTGCCGGTCTTTGAGAATTGAGTTTGACAGACTCCTCTACCAATATAACAGAGCACATAATTATTAATTATTATGGCGAAATGCAGGAAATATTTATTTGATAGAAGAAAACATAAAACTACACAACTGTGCTTCTATACGTAAGCAGAGAGATTTCTAAAGCCTGTTAAGAATTGAGCAAAAATCAAACAAGTGGTAATTCAGATATATAATTTATTTAACATATACAAATAGCAATGAAAAGATGGTGAAATTAGTGTTAAGTAAAATGCACCAAAGTTTAATGACTTTAAAAAAAGAAAATGCCTGAATTACTTACTGATAATCTTTTTACCCTGGTTCTTCCTTACTCGTCCCATTCCTTACTAATGGAGTGATTGTCCCCATTCACTCCTATACATCACCCTTGTAAAAGCTGTCTTCTCTTTTATAAAAAAAAATAGACTCAATCAGTATAAAACCCTCCCCTTCCTACAACTTCCTGTTTCTACACAAGCCCAAGTGGGCTGCTGAAAGGAAGGGAGGGTGGAAGGGGTGGAAGGAATGGGGCGAGTAAGGCAGTAATGAAGATTACCTGCAGGTAATCCAGGCATTGCCTCCTCATCTTCCTAACCTTATCCCATTCCTTAGTAATGGAGTGATGCCCAACCAATCAAAATTGCAGTAGCATTCAGACAATACAAAACACACCAACACAGAAAAAAAATAGAAGAAAATAATTTTATTGTCAATCAATCAAAACTGTTTGCAAACATGTTCAGAGAAAGAAAGATAAACACAAGTAATTTATGTTCATTCAAGTAACAGTGCATATTCGTTGGAACCCATAGGACTTGCGAACCAAAGGAGAGCTCAGATCCTGGTGCAACATTGAGGCTGTAATGAGAGATAACGGTGTTAAGGGAAGTCCATGTAGCCCAAATATCCCTAATTGACCCTACAGACCACTCGGCACAGGATGCCGCCATGCCATGGCTAAAGTGAGCTGTGATCACACCCGAAGCTGCATATGTCAAAAAAATAATAGTTTTGACCCATCTAGCCAATGTAGAGGAAGATCTTTTTTTCTCATCCTTCTTAACAGGACCAAAGTTCACAAATAAACTCTCAGACTGGCGAAACTCCTCTGACCGTGTAAGGTAAATCGTAAGTGCCTTTACCACATATTCAGAATCTGGATTATCCTGTGAGAGAAAATCGATAACACAATCTACTGGTCATGATGAAAAGAAGAATTGACTTTAGGGAGAATCTTCAGATTGAGGGATAACACGACCCTGCCATCAAAAACCCCCAAGGTAGGGGAATGGCAGACCAGATGATTCAACTCTCCAAGCATCCTTGCAGAGTGGACGGCCACCAAAAAGAAAACATCATGAGTGAGAAACATGAAAGGAACCTCCTTCAAAGGCTCATAAGGATCCCCCTGTAGGTGGGAAAGAACTAAAAGGAGGTCCCTAGATGGCAAAATGGAACAAACCCTAGGCCCCAAAACCTGAAACCCTTTAAACAACTTATAGGCCAGCAGCTCAATGAGGACACATTTTTCAAAGGGAACCTGAAAGTTTTAATGGAGAACCACTGAAGCTTGAGTGTAGAGACTGAAACACCCTTGTCAAAACCCTCTTGGAGGAACTGAAAAATAACCTCAGGTAGAGTGGAAACAGGGGATAAAGATTTCTCTCTACACCAGCAGTCAAACGACTTCCTATGATGCTCATATGCTTTATTGGTGGAAGGCCTTCTGCATGATTGGAGGGAACGAGATACTGATAGCAAGAGACCTCTCTCCTAGAGGCCTTCCCTCTCAACCTCCAAACCGAGAGTTGCAGTCTGGCCAGAGTCCATATTCGCAGGACAGGCTGAACCAAAGGAAAAGGGGATAGAGGTAGAAGCCATTCTTGCTCCAGAACCAGAAGCTGAGGAAGAGGGAACCAAGGGCGCTTGATCCAATGAGGGAGGACCAGAATCATTTTTGCAGGTTCACCCAGGAGTCACACCAGAAATTTGGGAATGAGAGCAATAGGAGGAAAAGCGTATAGGGGTCCCGGAGACCAGGGACTGATCAGAGCATCGGTACCCCTTACACCCAGAGTTCGAAACAGGGTAAAAAAGGGAGGCATTTTGGCATTTTGAGGAGATGTAAATAGGTCCAGTAAAGGAACCCCCCCACTTGCTACAGATCTAGCTTTACCAGATATTGGGCAGGAAGAACCTGAGGTCTGAGAAGGTTTGTGTTGAAACCGTGAATGATTCTGCTGAAAATCTGTTCCAGATGTCTGTACAGATCAGACCTTTGCTACCGGAATCCCAAATATTTTGTTTAGACTGGAAGGGTTGGACATGCTTCTGGCTCTTAAAAGATTATTTGGAGGACCTTCTCCAATTTATCACCAAACACACGATTACCAGAGAAAGGCATCTGTAGCAAACAGTTCTTTTGATCCTCCTCTACCATATGCAAGTGCAAATGACATCTGGCCACCACAGAACTTGTCAAGGCATTTGGAGATGCCTTCAAATTATTGAAAGTGATATCCAAAAGGAACTTTGCCAGGATGTCCATGTGGCTCAATAATTGAGAACAATCCTCACATTCTTGGATTGCCGAGGAGATTGGGAAATGTATACCACATAAATTTCAGAACGTAAAGAAAGACTGAGACCAGCATGGACCCTTTAAAGACCAGCCTGCACCTTCTTATGTACAGGATCAGTGAAGGTGAGATCTTCAGTAAGTAAGAAGGTTTCCCAGTCAGATTAGAAATGAGAGGATCAAGAGTCAGAACATGCGGTAACCCAGTCTCTCCCTGCGCCATTGGATAAATACTCCCCATGAACCTAGGAACCGAAACTCTTTCTGGATCTCCCCATTCACATTTCAAAAGATTATGGATGGCAGGAATAACTGGCACTTTAGGAACTGATGGTGTTTGAAATTGCCTGAACCAATCATCATTGGTTCTGGGTTGATCCACGTCATAAGGAAGCTGTAGATTAAATGACAGGCAAGAAATGACAGGTTCCAAGTCTTTCAAAATATACTTTCCTGTAGACGAAGAATCTGAGGGAAAAACAACCTCTTCCTCGTCATAATCACAGGAAGCCTATGACAAGACAGATGATGGGGCGGAGACTGGCTAAAGAGAGTCCTCTGAGGATTTGAGATATAAGTGAGGTGATCTCATTCTGGCTGTTGTAGGCATCTTATAATTTCCTCACCATATCCTTGAAGATGATCCTCAGACAACGATGGAGAATGACCACGATTATCCCCACGAACTCCATGAAGGCGCTTATCAGTAAAGACATGCCATGTCATGGACATGGTCATGGTCATAGCAAAGCCTCAAGGAGACAGACAACAGAACAAGAGACAGCTATATATGTATCCTAGGGGTCCTAGTAGGAGAGACTGTTCAATGCCTGAACAAATTAGACAGAAATTCAAGCAGTGAAAAGACATCCCAAGAGGAGTAAATAAAGTAGATAGGAGGGACTTCTTTAACCTCAAGGAACAAGACAGGAACTGCAGAAGCACTACACCATGAAGGAAGTTTTAACCTCAGGTACATTTCCAAAAAAACAAACCTTTATCCAAGGCCAGGAGTCCTGACTGTAATAGCATTACCTCAGTTGCAAACATAAACAGTAATCATTTGATATAAGTATTTCTTGCCCAGCAAGAAATGCATGCTGTCCAAGGGGACTCTTTAACTACCCCTGGACACATACGCAGTCCCTGTAACCATGGGTAAAACCCTGTGCCTTCAAGGAAGGCGGGCCCAGAGAACTCTGCTGCATGCACAGCAAACAGAGAGGAATTTCCCAATACTCTGGACCTTCCATGTCTGAAACAGCCGCTGAACTGCAGCGGCTGCGACATGCCACAGTACACAGCCACTGAAGAACTGGCCAGAGATAAGCTGATAGCTTGATTACAGGCTTTAGAGCTAACATAATGTAGAAAATATAAAACAAATAAAACAGTGGGAAAAGTAGTGTGTATGAGGAGATTGTTTGATCTAGAAGGGGATTCTTGGGGAAAAGGTGGAAGGAGCAAGGACAATAATACAAGGGAAATGAAAAACTAAAAAATGCCTAGACTTCGCCCAGCCTTTGGGGCGGATGAGAAGCAGTAGAGAGTATCATTGTCTATTATGCACCACTATGTTGGGACTGAATAGTTTGCTTGCAAAGGCTCCAACACCTATTTTGTTTCCTTGACTCTCCATTGATGGCTGTATTCAAGCAGTTAAATCTTGCTCTAGCAAAGGGTTAGGTGTTTGAATTCATATGCAATAGTATATTAATTTACATGCCCAGTATAATGTCTTAGCTATTTTAGGAGTAGTTAGTGGACTAGGGTGGAAAAGCTACAGAATTCAAAGGGAGATCCAAGCCAAGCCAGGCACTTGTCTTTGCCCTAAGAACAAAAAGAATTGTGCAGAATGTGATGTATAAATATCGCAAGTCAATTTAAAATTAGTAGTTTACTTTTTGATATTTCAAAGCAATACATTTGTTAAAATTTCTAACTTCTAAACATAAATATAGAAAAAAATCAAAAACAGTTGCTGCACGAGTGGGCCAAGATACGATTACAGTTTTGGTGTGTATTTTATAAATGCTCAATGATACTATATATTCACTGAAAAAAGCTAATTCACATAATTCATTTTTGTATAATTAACTGACATTTTGGGAAAATTACACATAATTATGCAAAATGCAAATTCATCATTTAGCACTATGTTTTAACTCGAAGTGTATCCTTGCATCAGGTTTTGATTCAAAGATGCATTTTGCTCTAAACAAATAGCGTGGAAAACACAAGGTTTAACAGATCCTTTTTGGAACAGGTACCGCACACCTCGGCATCATCTTAGGTGTCAAGTTTCAACAAATTCTGACAAGGATCTGCCAAACCCCCAACACTTTTCTTTTTTATCTAAACAATGGGTGGCCCCTTTGAGGAATCTCAATAAGACCTCGTGGCTGTGCTTGGTATCCTCAAATGACAGCTGCAAGAGACATTTTTCTCTTGTGGCCAGTCAATCCGAGCACTTTAATCTGCAGTTCCAACTTTCAAACCATGTATCCAAAATTAACAATAGGATAAAAGAGTCCTTCATCCAATCAGTTCCTTATTTTATTTTTTTATTTTGGAATATCTGCAGATCCAATCAGTGAATTCACCATGATTAAAATGGCCAAGATATACATAAATGTTAATCCTTTAAGATCCACTAGGGTTTTTAAATGCTTATAGTTCTAAAACTACTGAATGGATTTACACCAAATAAATAAAAGCATGCTTTTCTGAGTAAAGTTCTACCTTCAGGACAAGTTTGGTGTAGAATAGGGTTGGACCATATATAATTTTGGAGCTAGTAATTGTTCTTGATTTAGATGTAATTTGTTCCAGTAGTTAGGTCAATATAAGTGTGTATATATTTTCTATGCACTGTATAATTTTTTTAAACATTGTTAGTTGCACTGCGCCATCACTCGGTGCACCTTGATATCACATAACAGTCTCTGCAACATTATTTTGTGATTCATTTGTAATATAAACACAATATCATGAATATTCTTTGTGCTACATTACATTTTGTAAATTGGCTTCAGAGCTTCCACTATGGGTGGAACGTGTACAAGCTTGGGCCCCATACACACTGTTTTACAAATTTTACAGTTTAATGATTTTTTCAGCTAATCTCCCGGGTGTGGTAAGAAGCAGGAGTCATAAACTAACCTAAGTTGCCACCCGAAGGATGCAGTTACCATCAAAATCTTTGGGATATCTCAAAGGGGCAAGGAGAGGCACAGCAATCTAAGCTCCCCTTTTCTTGCCAACTCTCTAGCACTTGCCCTGAATTGCTTCCATATAGGTTCTTGACTACTGCAACCCCAGGCTGGATTGTTGAATGTCCATGCGTAGGAGGTGCTGACACAAATCCCACAGCAGGACTCATGTGTTCTAGGTTTCCTGCATGGACCCAGACTTTGTTGAACTTTTGTATACTAGAACTAAATGGAGAATAAACCAATGCGATTTGCGCCTACCAAACCTGCAGTCTTATAGGCATGCCCATCAACTCTTCTAGGCAAAGTACATGCTTCCTTCATACAGAGTCACACTATTCTGGGTTTCCATTGACAGGGTCATTCTCAGTTTGAAGATGGATTGAATCAGCCATATGTGACAAGAGTAAGGGAGAAATCAAACCCTATGCTCTATTCTATGTCATACGCTTGGTGCAGGGCACATACATTTCTGGTGGTTCATAACAGACTTCCTAGCGGTGCACCCATATGGCAGAATGGGGAGATCATTATCGTCGGGTGGCAATCTACTGAAAAAAATACAGGATACAGTTATACTTCAGATAAATTACTTGCTTTCTGAAGGACAATTAAAAAAGTTTCCTG
This sequence comes from Calotriton arnoldi, assembly GCA_963921515.1. NCBI lineage: Eukaryota > Metazoa > Chordata > Amphibia > Caudata > Salamandridae > Calotriton > Calotriton arnoldi. The sequence goes on along the minus strand of CAWUFW010015091.1, from coordinate 315,043 downwards.
ATTTGTAGTTAGACTTTGACCTGCTGCAATCCCAATATTAGAAATACCAACAGTAAACACATTGTCTAAAACACTGCCTAGGCTCACGACAGGTGAATGTGAGCCAGTCTTCCCTTCTTAACTATCTACATATCTGAGTACCTGAGGGGCATACAGGGGCACTGAGCTGGGTATAAATGTGGTCCTCATTGATCACTGTTTCTCCAACACTCTGTCCATGACCTCATGGTTTGGTGGGAAAGCCACACTTTGGCATCATGACAAGGGAACAAGTAACTGAATTGCTTCAAGATTGTACACCAGTGTCAATGGTCACCACTCGGGTTAGAGGCTGCTAAGCTGAGCCTTACCTCTATGGGCTGGAGATATGCCCAGCTTACTGTGACATTGTGCATATACTATGTGAATGCCAGAAGCTAAACCGGTAGTGGATTGCTATCTCAGATGACATGAAGAGGGAAGTGAGCACTGGAGGTCCTCTGAAAGCTCAGCCTGCTTTTCCCCATGACAAACACCACTTCTCAGAAAGTATGCATAGTCTTAAGAGATGGTTCTTGACATCAGTGGTAAACTCGGAATTCTGAAACGGTGAAGCACATTGAATGTCCCTCACATTTTTAAGAAGCAGAGGGTCATTTGGACTCATGGTTTGGGATGCCTGGGTCATGATTGCGTTAAGTCATGTGAAGGTGGTTCAAAGACTGAGATGCAAGAGCAAACAGATCAGGTTTCTGTGCATAAAATGCCATGTACTAGCTGGAAACGTGTTGAGAGGTCTCGGAATAGAATGCTTTCTGTTGTTTGACATAGTGACTATTGCATAGGAATTGGCCTAAAACAGGAGTGCTTGAAGCATATGCGTGCTTGTGTATGTGACAAAAGCATTACCCTTTTATAGTGCATGGTACACCCCAGAAGAGTGGACATTCTGTAAATGTGCTGGTGCATCGTAATAGAATTTGTAAATGATAAGATGTGATGTGTAGGTCATTGATCTATATGGAGTTGTACCAAAAGAAACCTCCATACATCAACTTCTGGAAGGTAGTCTACATAGAGACGATAACCAAACACTGGTGGTGGGCTGAGGTTGGCACAACATTTGCTTCAGTACACCCTAATGGCCAGGACTTTAAGAATACAATGCCACTGCGACAGAGCAGGTCTTGAACAGTTACAGAAATATCACCACAATATAATGGACCCAAGAATTTACATCACACAACTGAGTTTCTTAGTGTGTGAAGAATGATGGCTGATACGGAGATATGTGTACATATGTGTACAGCACACTAATTGTACAGTTTTCAGAAGAGGTAGATTAAAAAGAATTGGGAGTGTCCACCCATGGCCAATTTATGACCACCGCTGACTATGCTAAATGAGTCTTGAATGCCACTGGAATAAAGAAAATATATATTTAGAATGCATTTCTTGCGTTTTCGGGGTAGTTTTTCTTACAGGAGAATAAGCAAGTCACTTTGGTACAAATGCTTGGAACTTGTGAAGTATACATCATTTACAGGTATGGCAAGTAGGATAAGACCATAAGGATGTTGAAAAGACATCAAAATTAAGACTAACATAACAGGATATTAGTAAGTGTTAATTATGGTGTGGAACTACCCTAGCCATTAGCAGCATGTGTTCACGTTTATTCAACAGATAAAGATTACACCTAGATCAGTTAGTGCTGCATAGCTGTGTTCCTAAAATTCAGAGACGAGTTTGATTCACACAGAATCCAAATGTTCAGAAAGAATTATCCCTTCCATGGGAATTGAATTAACACCAAAAAAGTAAAGGCAAAGACAGACAGTGAAAAAAATGATCATGTGAATGTTGTGACTAACCAGCTAAAGACAAAGGTGCCCACAGATAAATGATCGAAAAGAATTTCCCGAATTTTGGATAAGGGGACTTATCTAAGAGTGGCACACGGTTGAGCTGTGAAATGGCATGACAATGATACATGCCAAAAGACAACAGGCCCTGTAACAAAAGAAATTAATGTTGAGGATGTGGGGGGAAGAAGGATTGGGCACATTTGTCTTCATGCTCTTGTTGCCAAGTAAAATGAGAAAATTTCATCATTTGTGAAATTAGCAACAATGTTCAGATTTCATTGGACTTTGCAAGGTGCACTACAAAACAAGAGCTTACCACCCAGTGACCATTTCCTGCACTATGATGTCTTGTGGATGGGACATTCTGGAGTACGAAATTGTGGGATCATAGGTGAACCCTCGTGTGATGGCCGGTAAGTGGCTCAGGGAGGGAGGCAGCAGGGAGGCTGACTTGCTTAAATAGTCATAACAGGCATTTTCAGTTATGTATTGCGCAGTGTGGGAGGCAGCAAGTGGCGGGTAGGTGAAAATAGGTATAACCTATTGTAATAAATTTTGATTAGTATTTGGGGTGGGTGACTACCCACCTCAAGGAATAATCACAACCCTTGTCAGGGTCAACCCTCTGAATTAACCTGACCCCAACCCCCTAGTAGTTATAGCACAGAACAGACAGGCTTAACTTAAGGCAATGTGTAAAGTATTTATACATTACCAAAATAGTAATAAAGACAAAATGACTGACTACGATGGAGCGTGGGTCAAATATACCAACCAGGTTCGTCCTGGTTAAAGATGTTACCTTCTGACTCAGGGGCTGATGTATACCTCAGCAGACAGCCCGTCCCCGCCAGGGTGATGGAGTAAATTACTTTGTTGTCCTGACGGAGATGCCACCCGCCTAATTTAGAAATGACTGTCAATCTGGTGATCATTTCTAAAACATTGGCAGAAACCACCATCACAGTGGTTCCTGTCAATGGTTTTTGCAGTTTGGTGTAGGGCTTTGTCAACATGATGGAGCCTTGCACCAAACTGTTTTCTTTTTTTATTTTCAAAAGGAAAATCCCACACAGGATTTAATTTTTTTTAAATGAAAAAAGATAATGCCTCCCTCTCCCATGGCATGGAGGGCATTTTGTGTTTTTTACTGTTCCTTAATGCCAGGGTTTGCTTGGAGGTGGCGGATAGTAAAAACAAGGCCATATGCCCTCCCATCCTAATTGGGCATTTGGGCATATAGCCAACTGAGTAAGTGCATTTGGAGAAGTTTGGCATGCCGGTGATGGAGTAGTCACCGCCGTTTCCAAACCTATGGTCCATGCATATTTAAATCGGGCGGCAGTCTGCTGTGTTGATGGGGAGGGGACACCGTCACTGTTGTCACTGCTGCCATGGAGTTCACGCTCCACCATTATCTAAATCGGCCCCTTAGCCTTTTAAGTCCCACCCAAACACAGGAATACACTTCTAAGGCCCCCAGGACCTGTGCGGAGGCAGTTAGAGACTCACAGGGTTTCAGAGAGTTCCGCAGCAGGGTCCAGTCCAGATCCAATTGCCACTGGTCAGCTGGATACTTCCAAGAAAAAGCCTCTTGCAGCTTGTCTCTCTGTAGTGACACAGTAGATCAGTCAACTCACACTTGCAGTCCACTTCTTTTTCTTGGTTACAAGAGGGAGAAGGTCCTGTCCTTCAGAAATCCTCTCAGGTCACAGACAGCAGCTCAAGTCCTTTTTTGTTCTTTACAGGCCCAGAAGCTTTCTGAAGTGGGTGCCTAGATGTTCCACATTCATGCCTGGAACCAGCTGGGGGCGGGTGGGATGACACCTGGGCATGTTCTAACCAATGGGTAAACGTTCCCAGACCATTCCTATCCACTTTTCTAGCAGTTTCTGTTTGCCTTAGTACAAACAGGCCCAAAATGCCATGAATAAGGGCATTTTCAACATGGCAAAAGTATTCAGTCACACTAAACTTGGGCTCTGGGGTCTGCAAGTGTGTGCAGAGTGTTCTATTGTAATCCTAGTGTTCTCCCACATCCAGCACTAAAATCCAGTTTGAGGCAGGCACTGTACTTCGAAAAACCAAGAGACAGACTCTGTTAGGGCAAAAGCAGGGTCGTCCAACAATGAAACACTGGATGCACAAGAAATGTCTTGGCATCCTGTTCTCTCCCTTTCAAGTGTACCCTAAGTGTTTTATGTGGCTCAACAGACCTATCAAGCAGATTTGACACTGTACTGTCAAATGGAGGCCTACTGCCACCACGCTGCATATTCTGTGGAGTTCAGAGGTGTCATCTATGTCCATTCAGGTCAACCTACTGTTTGCTCCCGGGAGGCAGTTTGACACCCTTTTCACACCCATTCAAGGCTAAGTACAGGCTGAGAGCTGGCAGAGGATTATGCTAAATAACTTTCTAAAATTTACCATCCTTTAGTATTAAAAATCCAACTTCACCATTGAATTGCATTTTTAATAACTATTGAAAATTGTGATTTAATAATTTTTCTGGCTAGTGACTTTTATGAGATACAGTATTAGTATTTATTATTGCTTCCCAGTGTTTCTCTATGGGCCAGACAGCCTTATTACTGTGAAAATAGCTTTTGGGGACCAGTCATTGTAAGGACATGCTAGCTTTAAATTTCTATGTGTCCTACTTTTAAATACCATGCACCCTGCCTTGTGTGCTATAAGGCCTATGTAGGGCTGACTTATTAATATTTAAAAGGAAGGTTCTTATCTGTGAAAAGGGATTTACTTTTAGAGTTCACAGTACATGTTTTGCACTGTTACTGTTAGAATACAGTGGTAAGCCTGAAGCCATGTTTGCCCTGCCACTATAGTGGAGGGCACAATAGATTCTGCAGTCCACTAATGGCATTTAACTTCCAGGCCTTGGGTACATTTTGTACCATATTCTAGGGGGATATGGCCAAGTTGAATATACCAATTAGGAGTATGCCCATTCAACCATATTAAAAGCAGGAGCACAAGCACTTTACAACTGGTTAGCAGTGGTAAAGTGCAGAGTTCTAAAGGCAGCAAAAATATAGGGTTGAGCAAAAGGCAAAAAAAGCTGGGCTGGCCACGCAGAAAGAGTTCATTTTCTATACTGATTTGTTATTTTGAGGTACATATTATGTCATTTAGATGACAGCTTGTCTTTACCTATCATGATTTCTTTGTCTTTGGGGGAGTATGAATGTGTGTACAGGACCTCAGAGTTCTGAATAAACTGATTATGTGAAAGCTGTGTCAGTTGGAGTCTGGGAGGGAAAGAAACAGGGTTCTACATTGGGCCCCTCTCCTGGTTAATACGAGAAGAGTTACAGACTCGTGGTAGAATGCCATACCATTCCTTAACATAGTAAATTACAGAGAAGTAAACTCAGTAGTCTGGATTTTAGGTTAATTGCCAAGATCGATATGACTGTTTATCCCCTGCTGAGAATCTGTTGCCGGCTGATAACCAGCAGGTAGTAGGACTGATGTGCGAATTAATAGTGTCTGAACATTCCCTTAGGGCGACGGAGCATTCTAGTGCCACACACATTGTCAAGTAGAACCTACAAATTGTCTCATGTAATTTTTCACATGGGAAAAGGTTCTGTTACAGAAATGGCGGTCACATCTCAGTAAACCACTGCTTTGTCCCACTAAGTAAATGGCGAGAGACACATGTTGTTTCTTCCCTGCACCCCCCGGGTTCAAGGACAGCAGAGTTCCAGATTCTGAGATCCTAAAAAGATTAAAGATGAAACTGTAGTGATAGAGAGCATATCAACCTAGGAGGAAAGTAATGTTCAATGGCGAGTGTGTAAAGTAGATGCAAGAAGCCCAATGCCATATTAAAGGCATTTGAGTTCTGCTATATGAAAGTTTTAATGGAATATTCTAAAGATTTCCTTGAAACCTGCACACTTTCTAAATAACCTTGAGAGCCAAGAATCCTTTAAAGATATAAACATCTAAGTAAAATGACAACCTGGCTGCGCAGACACACTGTTGCAAAGTTCTGTCATTGTCAACGTCTGTAAAGATGCAAATGTAACTTCAATGAAAATAATTTAAAAAATTCAAAATGTATCATTTTGCACTAATATTGGAGTTTTTTCAGCAGTGAACCATATAGGTGAACATGTATCTGCTTTGAATTGTCCTGTAGTGGGGGAAGGGCTTGGAGAAGAATAATATAATTTTAAATGTTCTTTGGCGAATGAGTTACAGAGTGCAGAGCCATTAAAACTGTTTACATAGTCAAATAACAAATGGAGCGGTGTGCACCTCATATAAAATAATGAGGGCATAATCTGTGACTTAACTTCATGGTTCAAGCTGGATGATGGGAATGCCTCTGGCAGTTCTGTTGACACAATCTGGTCAGAATGGAGGTAAGGGTACAAAAAACAGTATATTTTGAAATTCTTAAGCATAGTGGTTCTGCAACTGAACACAAACACACACGCGCACACACACACTCACTCCCCCTCCAACATTTGGTTGAAATCACACGAAAGACCTCAGGTTGCTGATTGTCACTTCAGTGACAAAGTTGACAGTTCAGGCCGCTCTTCTATGTGCCAGGACAGAGTAATTGTTATTCTAGTACATTGAAGGGGGAGGGGTGCCATTTGGACAGCCAGTCAACTCTAGCCAGGAAAATAGACATGGTGCACTTCAAAGTCCTCGACAGAGCCGGCCGACTGAGAAAACTTCAGTGGTAGGGTAGGAAGTTGGCAGTGGCAGCCGGCATGGCTTGCGGGTGGCAAGGTGGGTGCGAGGAGGAGTGGGGGGGCGTCGCACAGGGGGGGTTGAGTAAAAAATTAAAATAAACACTTACCTTGCCGCCGGGTCCCGGGTCCCGCGTCTCTGCTCCTGCTCTCCTCATCTTCACTCAAGGAACAGGAAGCACAGCCAGGCTACCCTGACCAATCACAACGCTGCAATGCAGCGTTGTGAATGGTCTGAGCGTCCTGGTTCGATGCTCAGCCAGGGAATGGGGACCTGGGCATGTTCTCCACGCAGGCTGTAATACAGCCTGCATGGAGAACAGGGAAAGTGCGCATGACTGTTTTGGGTGGCCCGAGAGGGCCGGCCAAACAGTCATGTGCACCTAGGAGTGGGCAAACCACTCCACCCTTGCCCTGCTCCGAGAGCAGAGTAGCCCCGCCCACCCACCCGCAAAGCAGCACAGAAACATAAAATGATAATAACTCAAAGTTATTATCATTTTATGTTTCCTTCACGTTGCACTGCTTAAAAGCAGTGGGGCGACGCTCCTCTGCCATAGCGGAGGAGCCACCACTGGAAGTTGGAGTGGCAAAAAACCCTCTTCTGTGCTGAGCTCTGATCGTCCCCTTTTGTCAATTGGGGCCATTTTTGCGGTGCCCCAAAAGGCTGCTGGTGCTGCTCCTCATTTTTTTTAAACGTCGGTACCATGCACTTTGCAAATCTCTTGATGTTTTAAAAAATATATGAACGCTTGCAAGTCAGCAGATTTCAAACCCCGACCAGACTTATGTACTCGCTCCTTGGCGATCTGACCTGCCTCCGTTAGTTTACCCCACCATCTAAATTGGTGCTGTAACTGTGTATTTCCTCTCTAATAGCTGTTTCTTGTGGTTACTCCTGCACACATCCACTGACATAATCGTTTGAGTTTGATTAAACCTGCTGTATCCCTTATATCCTGCTTGTTGTAAAGCGCTCTGATGCCTTCGGGCCATGTCCGCGATATATAAAATTGCAAAAATAATAATAATAAAATGTTCCCTAGTAGGAATGGGTACTATGTATATGTTTGCAAGTTGCAAGCATGCGGTGTTGTAGGTAAGCGTAGGCAAGCTTCATATTCTACCTGAGTAACTGAGTGAAGGTGACCAAGTAATGAACCTTTTTTGTTTGTTCTCGCAAATTGCTGTAAATATTATAGGAGGTCCGTTTTGAGACCCACAGTATGAGGTGACCCACATTCAAGGTCATGCAAAGTGCCAAAGTTACCCACTGATTAGAGAGTTAATGAGTGTACTTTTTCATTAAGGTGTGGCAGAAAGCTTACTAAAAGAGTTAGACATAGGTTTTTGATGAATAGGTTAACACAGGTACACGTACGACATTGGCAAATTTGCATTCCTTAAATAGGCAATTTCCCTTAGAGGAAAAAGGGGCATTATTTTGCATCTTAGAAGACAATTACCAAAAAATAGAACAAACCCAAAGGCTCTGTTATTTATTTTCAAAGCCGAAGCTCATTTTTTGCTGTTTTTCCCCATTAAACGCATCATCATTCCCATTTGTTTAGATAACCAAAGATGTGTGGATTATTCCTAGCAGAAACATACCCCCCTCTCCCACCTCCGGGCCACGGCAAGTCTTCCCCATCACTTGTTCATCTCTAAACTGTAATCTGACACAGTCTCCTTCAGCAGTCCCCTAAACATGGTTCTTTGTTTTTCAGAAACTATTAGGTTGCCTCAGGGCTACTCCAAAATAATAAAAAAAATTACCTGATCTTGGAGGTCACAAGATGCTCTACTTCGTGTTCAGTCATTCAACATGGGTGTTCTTCAAAGGTTAGGTAGGGGATCTAGAGAAGAGATCTCACAAAAGCAACTGGAATCTGACACAGAGATGAAGATTAGCCCTGATTTCAGGGGGGGGGGTACCCTTGAAAAGTGGAAAATACATTGGATCCAAATTCATGCATGAAAATCGTAGTCTTCGGCCCCTTCTTAAAGAAAACAATATTTGCTTCAGAGAGGAACTGCACGTTTCACAGATGCATTTTCATAGATTCTTTTGGGATTTTGATGACTTTGACTTTCTGTTCCATCCAATTGAGTTTGAACTCAGTGATGGACCAGGAGTGGCTTGGCCTCATACTCCCTGAAGGGGATTGATGTGGGGAGAGGACCTGTAAAAAGGCTGCACCATTTGGCAGAAGGTTTTCTGCATGGAGCACAGTAGTTAGAGGTTACACCTATTTTCCACTGGGACCGGTGTGGTTGGGTCAGGTTTTCTCAGGCCCGTAACAGACTCTGGCTACTGGTTCTGGACTTACTGCAGCTTTTGCTGTTATTTTCTGTGCAGCACAGTGTACACAACACACCAGTAATCTGGCTACAAGAGCATAAGAGATTTTTCTCACACAATTGCGACTCTCGACTTCTTTCTTGAGCATGTTGCATTGGAATGGGTCCTTCTCGCCATTGGCATCTGACAGTATTTGGAAGGGAAATCCTATTTGAAACAGAGTCACAAATTTCCGACATTCTCCACTGATGATGGGGTGTCACCATTCTCCACTGGTGATTGGGCGTAGAACCTGGTGAATTAATGTTTTTTTGTTTGATTGGGTTAAAGGAGGCGTCTTGGTTTTCTGTCCTTTTAGGAAGATCCAAAGAACCTCATCCAACTCGAGATGTTGCAGAGGCATTATAAATTCCCCTGTGCCTCTGGGTATCACCATGTATATTTGACCTTGGAGCTGGTACATTTCATCTATAGTAGCCAGGAGGTAAAAGTAGCCATTGAAAATCAGCTCTAATGGTGCTGCTAACCTTACTTTTTAGTCCGCAAGAGATTCGAATTCACTCATATCTGTTTCATCGTAATCCACCCCAAAGTCGTGCTAGATTCTACAGCCCATTCACACAATTGGCACTGCCGCATGGCATGAATTGCCACATCATATGCCTCTGAGAAGCCAGGAAGTGTCTGGACTGCATATGATATCTGCCAAAACTGTTTTGCCACCTCATGGTTCTCTTGAAGCAAGTTGTTGCTTTCCATAAGACTACCACTGGTCTCCCACTTCTCTTTACAAGACTTTCCTCAGAACTCTTCTGTAAGTGCATGGCTCCATCATCCTTTCCTTTTATTTATTTTTTAAAGACAAGATGCGAATATGGCATGTTTGATTGATAGGTTATGGAGCCCTGGAGGGCACTTACTTCCATCAGGTAGGGGGCAAGCTACCAAAGAGCCATTTGAGGCGCCTTGCTGCTTGTGGAGGCGCAGGAAGATGATACTTTCTGGACTTACCTGCTGCCTTGAGAATCTGATAAATGTTTCATGTTGAAAGGTGGGCAGAGACGTTTGCAGGATAATGCTGTGTTACGTCAAACCCCACATATCTAGTCGCTCATCACCTGTTAAAGAGGCCATCCGATGAATGTCACAGTATGTCCCAAAACCCCAATCGACATTGATGGAGCGCGATGGTGCTCTGTTATTTGTAGGGGTGCATCATAATAACGGTTAGCCCGCACCCGCATATATTCTTTTGTTGTATTAACATTTGACCATTAGGAAGTGTTCAGTAATACGTGAAAGTGTAAATGGTTGGAAAGGTATCGTGCCATGCAAAGAAACACTGTGGCATTTGTGTTCTAATGTCGTAGTTTATAGTATTTGATGTCATTTGCTTAATGAAATTGCTCACCTATGATGTAACGCATTTGATTTAAACGTGCACCATATTAAAGTTGCACGTAGTTGTGACTAATTGCCTTAATGCGTAGGATTTCATAAGTTGTTTGCGATTAAATGGATTTGATGTGCTTGTAATGCAGTAATGTAGAAAGGCCTAAATGAAATGTTCACTCACGTGTGTATTTGAAAGGCCTATGTGTTTCACTCTTATGTTGGCCGATTTCTGTAGGCCTGAATGGCATTTTCCCTGGGGGCTCACGGGTAGGGTTGCTAGTGAAATTCATGTGCATGTTGAATTTGTTCTGTTCTCACGCTTCTGTTGCAGGTGGAGAAAGTTGTTAGAATTAGAATAATTAGTTAGAATAATGTCTTTTGTTTAGGAGAGTTAGGCTCGGGAGGATGCAATACAAATGGGAAAGGAGAGCTGATAATTGGGAGACAGTGTTCTTTCTCACTGAGGGGAGGCCTGGGAATCAAGGTCATCAAGCCAGGAGCTGGGAGCACCGACACGAAATGGAAAATCACCTATGGGAAGTGTCCAGCGAGATGAGGTGATCTGTGGGCATGTTTTACATTTTGTGTTTTTGTATTAGGGTCAGTGCCCCGGGGTGGAGTCAGGAGATGAGGTGAGGAGATCGAAGGAGAGTGAAGGAGCATCTTAGAGCGAGCTCTGTAGCTTTTGGCTACTTGACCCATGCAATGTGAGTGTACTTCTTAGGAAGTCTTCACGCGCTGACACCTTTTTCCTGATCTTGACTGGGGAAAGCTAAGTAGGGATGTCACGATAGAGTTAGGGTAGAGATAGACTAATGCTCTTTGTTCATTCACCGCAGATGAAGAAAGATCTTGACGTGGGGGCAATCATTGCCTGCGTTCTGCTTCTGGAAATCGTTATCCTGTTTATGATCCATCGCATAAGATTAGCTCGTAGGTTTGGATTTGTATTAGTACCCATGTACTTTTACAACCTCGTAATGATGTGCTTTTACATCCAGTTGTTTTTGGCTTTGTAATAAACCCACTAACTTGGAACTCGGAGTCTGTGATTCTTCTGAGTCATAGTTCTTATAAATTGTGGTCCTGGTTGAATGAGTTATTTCTCCCCTCTACACTTCTCAGCAAGCAACAAAGGTCCATCGGCCATGAGTTCCACAGTAACTTGGTAGGGAGGAACTCGGCCACATCAACATCATCAATTAAATGAACATTCAAGAGTGCTTGTTATTGGAGCTTGCTGAAGGTACAGAACTGGGTAAAGAGAACTGTGCTTTCCTCTTCCGTGGGTGGCCCCTTTAAGCAGCCATATGGTCACTTCAAAGAGCAGTAGGAAGTGATGTAGGGAACAGGGAAGTGACGGAGATAACATTTCAAAGGCGGTAATGTTAGATAGAAAGGGAAAGCACTTGGATGTTATATATTTTTTTTTCTTGCGCGCCTAGGAGGTCAGCAGAACAAGCGATAGAGCTGAGAGTGGGCAAGCAGGAGACGGCCAGCTATGCCAGTGAAGCCGCTGATTTATTGGTGAAATACAGTCGCATAACCAAAACATGTTTCATTTGCTTGTCTGCTTGTAATTGTTGCCTTGCACCGCTTGGAGTGATTGGCTGGAGTGCTTTGAACGTCCATTTTCTTGCCATATGCTCCACTGCTGTAGTGATTGATTCTCAGCCTCAGAGGTTGTGTTGGGCCCGTGCCCTTTACTCCTGTTTATGATACATCTGTGCTGAAGGTTGCACGTGGCAGTGATCCCAAACGTCCTCGTGATCAGCTAAATTAACTGTTCAGAAGTGCTATGTAAATTATTTGCCTTTGGCACGGTCCTTTCATCCAGTGGATGTCGGCGGTATTATTTACAATAATTAAAGCGAAGGTATGTGCGTATTTCAATGTTAACACTGTCTCGGAATAATGTATCAATATTTGTGACCTCCAGCAGGCACATCAAATATGCAGAAAAAAAGAATTAATTCTCTCTGGTAACATCAGGCTGCTTTAATGGCATTGATTATTCCTGGCATACAAGTATAATGAGCCAATATTCGTCGCCCAGAATGATAAAAGTTGTAACAAGCATTCGAAGGGCAAAAAGGTCTGGCTTGTTTTTTGAGTCCCGATTACTACATTTAAAAAAAGCCAACATCAGTAGAGAAACAAACTAAAAGCGGGTTTTTTCTGTACACAATAAACCTTTAGATAAATCATTTCGTGTGTGATGATTCAGTTTCCTCTTAAGATGTAAAATAGTCCCCAAAATAGCCTTTTTGCCACACAACCACTTCACAGGGCGCAGAATGATACACTAAACACCCAGTAGCATGAGGCGAAAGAAACATATTCCTTTGGGCGAAACTCAAACTCACTCTGTGTACATTCTAAATCATTGATAACAATAGGTCTCGTAGACAATGCTGTCTAGACAAACATAACAAGCATTTGCAACGTCAATAGGTCTTTCCTTTGGGACCTAGTTGCTTTGACATTGCTCTTTGGCCATAGTGGACAGCATCCAGGGAAGGGTGAAAAGCACCAAGAAGGATGAAAGCCCAAACATGCTCACGAATAAGAAGCATACAAATGAGTGACAATAAAGCCAACCAATAGTAAGCAATGGGTAGGCTTTAAGCCCACTGTAAGCTAACATGTAATATGTTTTGCACCAGACAGGGCATGTGTGTAGTCATGCAACCACTATGCCAGTTTAAGCAAGGGTGTCACTTGACAGTTTATAAACAAACATTTGCAATGCAATAGGTCTCGCATTTACGCGAGACCTATTGCATTGCAATAGGTAAGCATCGCGGACAACAGGACGGAGGGTGGGGGAGGATGGGGCGAAAAGGCACGGACAACGGGAGGGAGGGCGGGGGGCGAAAAGGCACGGACAACGGGAGGGCGGTGGGGAGAAGGCACGACAACGGGAGGGCGGGGGAGAAGGCATGACAACGGGAGGGAGGGCGGGGGCATGGGACGGGTGGGGGGTGGGTGGCGCAAGAAGGCATGGACAACGAGAGGGACGGCGGGTGGCGGGGTTAGAAGGCACAACAATGGGAGGGAGGGCGGGGGCGAGAAGGCACGGACAAAGGGAGGGCGGGTGGGGAGAAGGCACGACAACGGGAGGAAGGGCGGGAAGGCACGGACAATGGGAGGGCCGGGGGAAAGAAGGCACGACAACGGGAGGGAGGGGAAAGTAAAGAAGGCACCAAAGCACGTCGTGCCTGCAGTAGGAGAGCCTCATTAAAGAAAATAGTGTTCACAGTCTAAATAACACGTACTGTGTAACAACCGAAGTAAAAGGGCCAGTCGCCATGGGAGATGTCAAATGAAGAGGAGGCGGTTCCAAGGAGGGACTAACAAGCCTATTGACGATTCAGAAGCCAGCATTTAGGACGGACAATGACACAAGCCTATGGAAAATATGGGTGGAGAGTGGGCGGGGCTTCTATTCCCTACTCCTCTACCATAAGTCTTGCAGAGCAGCGCATGCGCGCTGGCTCTAGGCTCGACCTAAAAACAACATAGCAGCGTTGTTACACATTGACAAAAACAACATCATGTAGTGGCGGGTGGGAGTAGGCAGGTCCCAGGCAGACCCGGTGAGTCAATATATATATTTTCCTTCATCCTGAATCCACCGACGATACACGCGCATACCGACGGATCCGGGCCGGTTGTGGTACATTACGTGAATTCATTCTTGTTCATCTCAACTTAATCCGGGACTAAGGATTGTTTCACCCGGGAGTGATTATTTTAATATCTCAAAACACCTTACTTGGTAGTCAAGGCGATGCTCATATGCAAGCCAAATATTTCAATTGACTGAAGTATATTACACTTGGTCACTGCATTCATTCTTTGGAATCATTCCAACAACTATACGGATTTATTGCGCCCTGAAGAAGTCCTTTTGTAAAGGACGAAACGCGTCGGCTGTGTTTTGATCACCCTGATCGTATTTTAAACATTATCAAAATAAAGAAGATACTTGAAGAATACACGTGGACACTAATTTAAGGATCTTTTCCGTGTCTGAGTTCATTTGTGGTGCACCTGTGCTTTTTGTTTAAATATATATTTTCGTTGTCTGAGATAAGAGAGGCGAGACCACAAATCTCCCCCCTCACCCTCATATTGTACCTTGTAGAGTGGTGTATGTGCAGTACAAAGGGGCCACTATCCACCCCCACCCCCACTCCTGCATGTAAGTAAAGGGGGGCACCGACAATCTCCACCCAACCCAAACCCAGTGTTCTATCAAGCGAGATGTGTTAGACCGTTCCACCTTCCCGCTCATTCTCACCAATCGCATCCGTGTCACCCTCTTTGCTGCTCCCATCTCACTCCACCCCCTCATCTCATTGCCCATTGTTGTCACCAAGGACATTCAGACATGTTCGACCACATCTCAGTATCACTGTCTGCCTGTTCATCTGTACGCACTTTCCTTAATCTACATTCCTCAGCAACCGTCCACTCTCTCCGGTCTGCTTTCCTCTTAAGGAGCGCCAGGTGTATGGGGCTAGCCCAATGGAAAGCTATGCGGCAGCGCGCTAATAGTAGTCCAAGTTGGGCAAATTTATATTGAATTTTTTGTTCCTTCCGGGGGGGGGGGAGCGTATTACAGAAACTATCAGTCGTCCACCCCGTAGTGTGTCCCCATCTCTGCCAAGGCCATGAAAGTACCATTCATATACAGAACACCCGCCGTCTCACATGCCCATGTGATCCAGTCCCCAACATTCATGGCCTCACGGATATGCAAGAAGGGGCGTAGCCACCAAAGCATATTGGAGGCCATTGTCGTGGGTATTCTGCAGTCCAAGATACCTACAAATATGCGTTTTCCATACCATTGCCACATCTGGAAGTTGTGTCTCTTCTCTACCCACCAGTCTGGCTAGGGGATAAAGCACAGTTTTGAGGCAGTTAATTCGTAACCAGGATGCCGCATCCAAATGCCCCAGTAGTTGCATTAGAAGTGGGACGGACTCCGCTGGGCTCTTCACATACACCAGGGTGCTGTCTGCATACATTGAGACAACATGACGTCTGTCACCAACTGGAATATTCCAACCCAACAGGCAGTCCCTGAGAAAGATCGCGAGTGGCTCCATCGTGAGCGTGAACAACATAGGGGACAAGGGGCAGTCCTGCCTAGTGCCCCTCTCTATACCAAAAGCCTCAGACACCTCAGACCCCAATTGCATCCTCGCCGTAGGCAAGGTATAAAGTAGCCGGACCCACTACACATACTTGGTCCCCAAACCCATACGCTTCAGGACCTCTCAAACGTAGGGCCATGTCAGGGTATCAAAGGCCTTTTCTATATCCAATGAGTCCGAGGCGGCCTCAAAGACAGACTCACGTGTTTCGTGCATCACTTGAGCCAGCCTCTTAAGGTTCATGTACCAGCTCCTCCCCGGGACAAAAACCACACTGGTCATTCCCCATGTGTAATAACTCTCCCCAGCCGTAATGCCAAAACCTTTGCAAGCAGTTTCACATCTACGTTCAGCATGGATAGGGGTCTGTATGATCCCGGATCCACAGTGTCCTTGCCTGGCTTAGGGAGCATGAGTATTATTGCTTCGCACATACACAGCAGCAGCTCACCCTTGACGTTGGCCTCCAACAGGGTTTCCAACAATGCCGGGAGTATAGTAGCAGCGTGTGTCTGGTTATATTTAACCGCGAGCCCGATGGTCCCGGGCATTTCCCCCTAGCCACCTCGCGGAGTGCCTCCTTCAGGTCATCTAGCGTTATACCCTCACCCAGTCCCTCTGCCTGCGCCTTTGTTAAACGCAACAGTGTCACCTGTGTTAGGAAGTCAGCAGCCGCCAAATCCACCTCTTGTGTTGGGGCAGTATATATACCGGCAAGAGGAGCTCACAATAGCTCTACCACGGCCGACTTGCCCACGACCATCTTATCATCAGGTGCCCTGAGAGTTAGTGTTGTAGGGGGAGGGCGCTCCCTCTTGAGA
The DNA here is from genome assembly GCA_963921515.1 of Calotriton arnoldi. Classification (NCBI taxonomy): domain Eukaryota; kingdom Metazoa; phylum Chordata; class Amphibia; order Caudata; family Salamandridae; genus Calotriton; species Calotriton arnoldi. The sequence goes on along the minus strand of CAWUFW010015091.1, from coordinate 298,774 downwards.
AACCAGGTAAGCATGTGACCCGACCTGTCCCCTTCCCTATGTACTGATTGGCGGTAGTCCTTGCGGACATGGCAGTCAAGCCTATCCCAGTTCATCACTCCAGTCCTATGCGACTCTGTCAGTGCTACATCATCCCCCTCCCGACCCTGTACTCGTCTTTGCAATTCAGCACATTTTTTTAAATGGCCGCAAATCTTTGCCCATCAGCAATTTAAATGAAAGAAATTTGCATGAAAGAAAATCTCTGTCCTCTCCACCAATTTCCCTGATTAACCTAAACGAAAAACAGCATTAAAAGCAAAATACATTTGTTTTAATATTTTACAAGTGGCAGCTTCTTGCTTCAGATGCAGAAATCAGACCTGAACCAATTGCGATAGGCGGCTTGATTATAGGTGTGACACATTCCTACAGTTCCCAATTTTAGCTGGCAAACCTTTGCATTTTGGGATTTGTAGTTTCTTTTTCTATTTCTCAGTAAGAGATTTTAAAAATCCCAGCATGCAAAGTGTATATTGCAAAAATCAGGAACACATTGAACATGTCAAATAACATGGTGTCCCTTGGGAACTACCAAGCGCCTACTCACATATTTTGTGGGAGTCCACACACATCATGCATAAAACAAACATCAACAAAAAACATTGTTTTGGTTCTCTTATGTTGAAGATGGAATTATTTCAGTGCATTGCTTCTGGTGTAGCCTCTATACATTCATCTAGGTTGTCAGTAAATCCTTCTATCTCAGGCATCTGTTTAAATAAGGGATAAGATCCATGCTGACAGAGTATGCATAATCCACACTAGAGGCCCTGCTGATGCATTAGGTGAAAATATTGTGCAGGAATCTAAACTTAAATCAATGCATTCATGCCTTTTTTTTTAAACAGCAGCTCTAGTATGGATTTCTTAGCGTGCCATTTATTTATAAACTTGTGTTATGGAACTATAAAATGAGGTGATTTGCAGCAGCCAAATCACCTCCCCAGTAACTCTGCTCCGATGAGACACACCTGTGGCAGTCTCTGAAAATGTTTCGATATGCGAATACGTACATTGTACAAAAATGCAACCCCTGACTATGTGCTGTACCTGTTAAAGTTTTTGAGAGCCTACACTGTCGGGCACTGCGTGTGAAAGAGAATGTGTGAGAGCTTGGAAGTAAATGCAATAAGTGTGTGAGTTTGCAAGCGTGGGTATGACTGTGAGAATGAAAAGTGGTACTGTGTGTGTGAAACAAAATGTGATTCAGAGTATGAAATTGGCGTTTAAGTGTGTAAGGGGGCAAGTGTGTGTGTGAAAGGGGGCAAATGTATTTAGACTTTTTTCAGCGTGTAGGGAATGTGTGTGAACAGTCCGTCTCCATCTTTTCTAGAGATAATTTTGTGAAATTTACAGGGAGAGCCGAGCCAAGGGTCTGGCTGAGCTCTAAGAGACCTTGCATGAGCCGAGCCTTGAAAATGTTTGCAATGTAAATCATCCAACAAACATCACCTAAAATAGGATAAAGTCTCTTCAAAATTAAAAAAAGCATATTTTCATAACATGTCGTAGCTTTGACATTAATAAGTCACATTATAAGTTTATTAAGGTATAATGAAGAAAAAGGGAGATTTGTAAAACGAAATATTTGCCTAAGATCACAGAGTTTGGTTAAGTGGGGAAGCTGGGATAAATCCCATGTTTTCTTGTTTCACTTTGTACATATCAGCCACTAAATGGGTATCTATTTGTCTCTCCGGTTTACATCAAACATTAATGTTTTGTTTTTAACTTTGTTCATAAGGGCACAGTGTGTGCAGCAGGTAGGAGCCACGTGAACGTTCGGCTCATTTTGGGCTTGAGGTTCCAACAGAACCTTGAGCTGAGCCAGAGCCCAGCATGTGGCTCGAGCCTGGCTCGGCTTGTAAGTCCCTCACCCACTTCTAGGCAAATGTACTTTAAAAAATGGCTAGTCATGAGGCCAACACTAGTGTTATTAATCGGGCTAGGGCCAAGGGTTGGCAGCAGAAAGTAGGCGCAGTCGAAAAGAGCAAAGTCTGAACTTATTTTTTTAAACTCTTCCCCAAATAATCTGACAACAAGACAAATGTGATAATAACTTTATTCTGCCTTGCCTAACTCATCACAACATGCTGCATTTCGAAATATTACCTGGTACAGAGATCTTTGTGTATGCAGTAAATTCCCGGATACAATGGCACTTTAATAACTCTGGTGGTTAATGCACTTGCTGGAAGTATCTGTGTGCATTCTTCTAATCAAGGGTTCAACTGAATATAACATTGCATTGAGGATCAATGTGCCTGCTGTAAAGCACAGCATAAAACATGCAGATCACAGATTTGATTTTTTATGTAGAGAGCTCAGTTGGTTACTGTTTTTGCTGCAGAGATCAATGTGTTATCTGCAGGTCACAATTTAAAACCTTTGTCCTATAGCTTAGTGACTTATGATCCTACCTGCATCAAGGATATGCATGCAAACTACAAGGCAAACGTTAGGAAACTTGCTGGTTTTTTCTCAGTATTTTATTATTCTAAGGTTGCTGCAAAAAGGTTACTTTGATTAATATTAAGGACTTATTGGTAAGTACTATATAAATGGTTAGACATTATTACATTGCATGTATATTTTTTGCATACAAAGCTTAGAAAGGTAAACATAGCCCAGCCCCTTGCCCCGCCCTAAACTCCACCCCCAATCCACTGCTTTTTTTATGAGTACTGCACTTATTTTTTTACATTTAAAGCACTGGAAATACTTATACCAAAAGCTTCCGCTATCTTGTGGTAGGCAGCTGCTTGCGTATTGTAATAGGCCTCTTGCGCTGCCTGTTGACAGGTGGTTGTCTCCCTGCGGTGGTTTCCTCCTGGGGTTTCTGGGCCATATAATAGGAGCAGGGAGAGAAATGAGATGTTTTCCCCAAGGGTGAAGCATATGTGAAAACATCTTTTTCACTGATGGTGAGCATGCCATATGCGGCTGAGCGCTGCACTCACCCTCAGGCCAGCCATACACTTCCCAGGGTTAATTTACTGGTTCAGGACTTCTTGATGTCTGGGGAATAAAGCAGTAACTTCCAATCTATAGTACTGGGAAATGCACCCGCTGTACAAATTACTAGAAACCTATAACCATAGCATTTTGAAGCTTGTCCAGATGTTCCTGCCACCTTCCCCTGTGTTTTCTGCTTCCTTTTTCTCTCTGGATTTTGTGTTATTATTATCCGGTGGTAGGTGGTAGGCGCCATCGATTCATTGGCAACTCATTTTCAGTGCCCATGTGGTGCAGTGAAGAACCAATAAACATTTATGTTTGCCTTTGAGGAAAGGCTAAACAAAGCGATACCAAAGAGGATGATGGACGGAGCGCCTGAACAAATCAAACACTCACCCCCAGTCAACTGATCTGGGTTTAATCCATCATCATTCTTTAGCTCACTCCACCACCCCAGTTCATACATGGCCATATGCAAATCAGTCTGACCCTGTGCCTCATGGGAACAGTCCAGCCCGAACTGCCAAGCCATGTCTTCCCTGGACCGGAAACAAGCATCCTGGGACCGGTTTCTGGCTATTCAGCCATCATCAGCCAGGCTAGCTTGGATCCAGTGGCAAAGTGAGCAAGGGACCCACGTCTGGGCATACCCTGCCAACTTAGGGCAAACAAAGCGATACCAAAGGGGATGATGGATGGAGCGCCTGAACAAATCAAACACTCACCCCCAGTCAACTGATCTGGGTTTAATCCATCATCATTCTTTAGCTCACTCCACCACCCCAGTTCATACATGGCCATATGCAAATCAGTCTGACCCTGTGCCTCATGGGAACAGTCCAGCCCGAACTGCCAAGCCATGTCTTCCCTGGACCGGAAACAAGCATCCTGGGACCGGTTTCTGGCTATTCAGCCATCATCAGCCAGGCTAGCTTGGATCCAGTGGCAAAGTGAGCAAGGGACCCACGTCTGGGCATACCCTGCCAACTTAGGGCAAACAAAGCGATACCAAAGGGGATGATGGACGGAGCGCCTGAACAAATCAAACACTCACCCCCAGTCAACTGATCTGGGTTTAATCCATCATCATTCTTTAGCTCACTCCACCACCCCAGTTCATACATGGCCATATGCAAATCAGTCTGACCCTGTGCCTCATGGGAACAGTCCAGCCCGAACTGCCAAGCCATGTCTTCCCTGGACCGGAAACAAGCATCCTGGGACCGGTTTCTGGCTATTCAGCCATCATCAGCCAGGCTAGCTTGGATCCAGTGGCAAAGTGAGCAAGGGACCCACGTCTGGGCATACCCTGCCAACTTAGGGCAAACAAAGCGATACCAAAGGGGATGATGGACGGAGCGCCTGAACAAATCAAACACTCACCCCCAGTCAACTGATCTGGGTTTAATCCATCATCATTCTTTAGCTCACTCCACCACCCCAGTTCATACATGGCCATATGCAAATCAGTCTGACCCTGTGCCTCATGGGAACAGTCCAGCCCGAACTGCCAAGCCATGTCTTCCCTGGACCGGAAACAAGCATCCTGGGACCGGTTTCTGGCTATTCAGCCATCATCAGCCAGGCTAGCTTGGATCCAGTGGCAAAGTGAGCAAGGGACCCACGTCTGGGCATACCCTGCCAACTTAGGGCAAACAAAGCGATACCAAAGGGGATGATGGACGGAGCGCCTGAACAAATCAAACACTCACCCCCAGTCAACTGATCTGGGTTTAATCCATCATCATTCTTTAGCTCACTCCACCACCCCAGTTCATACATGGCCATATGCAAATCAGTCTGACCCTGTGCCTCATGGGAACAGTCCAGCCCGAACTGCCAAGCCATGTCTTCCCTGGACCGGAAACAAGCATCCTGGGACCGGTTTCTGGCTATTCAGCCATCATCAGCCAGGCTAGCTTGGATCCAGTGGCAAAGTGAGCAAGGGACCCACGTCTGGGCATACCCTGCCAACTTAGGGCAAACAAAGCGATACCAAAGGGGATGATGGACGGAGCGCCTGAACAAATCAAACACTCACCCCCAGTCAACTGATCTGGGTTTAATCCATCATCATTCTTTAGCTCACTCCACCACCCCAGTTCATACATGGCCATATGCAAATCAGTCTGACCCTGTGCCTCATGGGAACAGTCCAGCCCGAACTGCCAAGCCATGTCTTCCCTGGACCGGAAACAAGCATCCTGGGACCGGTTTCTGGCTATTCAGCCATCATCAGCCAGGCTAGCTTGGATCCAGTGGCAAAGTGAGCAAGGGACCCACGTCTGGGCATACCCTGCCAACTTAGGGCAAACAAAGCGATACCAAAGGGGATGATGGACGGAGCGCCTGAACAAATCAAACACTCACCCCCAGTCAACTGATATGGGTTTAATCCATCATCATTCTTTAGCTCACTCCACCACCCCAGTTCATACATGGCCATATGCAAATCAGTCTGACCCTGTGCCTCATGGGAACAGTCCAGCCCGAACTGCCAAGCCATGTCTTCCCTGGACCGGAAACAAGCATCCTGGGACCGGTTTCTGGCTATTCAGCCATCATCAGCCAGGCTAGCTTGGATCCAGTGGCAAAGTGAGCAAGGGACCTACGTCTGGGCATACACTGCCAACTTGGGGCAAACAAAGCGATACCAAAGGGGATGATGGACGGAGCGCCTGAACAAATCAAACACTCGCCCCCAGTCAACTGATCTGGGTTTAATCCATCATCATTCTTTAGCTCACTCCACCACCCCAGTTCATACATGGCCATATGCAAATCAGTCTGACCCTGTGCCTCATGGGAACAGTCCAGCCCGAACTGCCAAGCCATGTCTTCCCTGGACCGGAAACAAGCATCCTGGGACCGGTTTCTGGCTATTCAGCCATCATCAGCCAGGCTAGCTTGGATCCAGTGGCAAAGTGAGCAAGGGACCCACGTCTGGGCATACCCTGCCAACTAAGGGCAAACAAAGCGATACCAAAGGGGATGATGGACGGAGCGCTTGAACAAATCAAACACTCACCCCCAGTCAACTGATCTGGGTTTAATCCATCATCATTCTTTAGCTCACTCCACCACCCCAGTTCATACATGGCCATATGCAAATCAGTCTGACCCTGTGCCTCATGGGAACAGTCCAGCCCGAACTGCCAAGCCATGTCTTCCCTGGACCGGAAACAAGCATCCTGGGACCGGTTTCTGGCTATTCAGCCATCATCAGCCAGGCTAGCTTGGATCCAGTGGCAAAGTGAGCAAGGGACCCACGTCTGGGCATACCCTGCCAACTTAGGGCAAACAAAGCGATACCAAAGGGGATGATGGACGGAGCGCTTGAACAAATCAAACACTCACCCCCAGTCAACTGATCTGGGTTTAATCCATCATCATTCTTTAGCTCACTCCACCACCCCAGTTCATACATGGCCATATGCAAATCAGTCTGACCCTGTGCCTCATGGGAACAGTCCAGCCCGAACTGCCAAGCCATGTCTTCCCTGGACCGGAAACAAGCATCCTGGGACCGGTTTCTGGCTATTCAGCCATCATCAGCCAGGCTAGCTTGGATCCAGTGGCAAAGTGAGCAAGGGACCCACGTCTGGGCATACCCTGCCAACTTAGGGCAAACAAAGCGATACCAAAGGGGATGATGGACGGAGCGCCTGAACAAATCAAACACTCACCCCCAGTCAACTGATCTGGGTTTAATCCATCATCATGGACTGAACTGGGGTGGTGGAGTGAGCTAAAGAATGATGATGGATTAAACCCAGATCAGTTGACTGGGGGTGAGTGTTTGATTTGCTCTAACGCTCCGTCCATCATCCCCTTTGGTATCGCTTTGTTCGCCCTTAGTTGGCAGGGTATGCCCAGACGTGGGTCCCTTGCTCACTTTGCCACTGGATTCAAGATAGCCTGGCTGATGAGGGTTTTGAACCCGAAACCGGTCCCAGGATGCTTGTTTCCGGTCCAGGGAAGACATGGCTTGGCAGTTCGGGCTGGACTGTTCCCATGAGGCAGAGGGTCAGACTGATTTGCATATGGCCATGTCTGAACTGGGGTGGTGGAGTGAGCTAAAGAATGATGATGGATTAAACCCAGATCAGTTGACTGGGGGTGAGTGTTTGATTTGCTCTAACACTCCGTCCATCATCCCCTTTGGTATCGCTTTGTTCGCCCTTAGTTGGCAGGGTATGCCCAGACGTGGGTCCCTTCCTCACTTTGCCACTGGATTCAAGATAGCCTGGCTGATGAGGGTTTTGAACCCGAAACCGGTCCCAGGATGCTTGTTTCCGGTCCAGGGAAGACATGGCTTGGCAGTTCGGGCTGGACTGTTCCCATGAGGCACAGGGTCAGACTGATTTGCATATGGCCATGTCTGAACTGGGGTGGTGGAGTGAGCTAAAGAATGATGATGGATTAAACCCAGATCAGTTGACTGGGGGTGAGTGTTTGATTTGCTCTAACGCTCCGTCCATCATCCCCTTTGGTATCGCTTTGTTCGCCCTTAGTTGGCAGGGTATGCCCAGACGTGGGTCCCTTGCTCACTTTGCCACTGGATTCAAGATAGCCTGGCTGATGAGGGTTTTGAACCCGAAACCGGTCCCAGGATGCTTGTTTCCGGTCCAGGGAAGACATGGCTTGGCAGTTCGGGCTGGACTGTTCCCATGAGGCACAGGGTCAGACTGATTTGCATATGGCCATGTCTGAACTGGGGTGGTGGAGTGAGCTAAAGAATGATGATGGATTAAACCCAGATCAGTTGACTGGGGGTGAGTGTTTGATTTGCTCTAACGCTCCGTCCATCATCCCCTTTGGTATCGCTTTGAGGAAAGGCTAGGCAGTGCAGAGTACCTGCTCCTACTCTGCAGTTTCGTTGTGCTTTTTCCATGCTTATTTCAGTGTGTCAGCCAGGGCCAACCATGGAAATGAGGAAACCTCTGAGTCTAGTTGAAAGTCATCTTTCTGCTGCTGTACCCATAGATGCCTTCTGTAGTATTCTTAACACACACCGCCTCGAGAGAGTCGTTATCTCGACCCGGTGTGAATTGGAATTTGATTTTGAAGGATGTTTGGCTGATACTTCAACAAGCTTATCACATCTTCCTGAATAAACTCGTGCTTACTTTATCAATGGCTTGGTGCGGTGTTTAGTACACTTTTCCTTCTGATTTTTCTCTATATCCTAGTCAACTTCGACAGTCTGTACCATAATTTTCTCCTTCATATACACGGGACGTGATAATTCCAGGTTGGAGACCCGGGACATCCCTTTGCTGCTGTCGGTGCTGTGGGCATCAGCACAGGTAGCCTTTCCTGCCGTTTGCAGCAGCACACAGGGAGCAGACAATCTATCTATCTATCTATCTATCTATCTCTCTCTCTATCTATCTATCTATCTATCACATCTCCTTCTCCCCGCAGCTTCCCTCCCTCAGAGTGCAGTCGCCAATAAGGCCGCAGAAGTCCCAATTGATTTGCTGGGGTTTCACATCTCTTCCAGCTCCCTTCACTCCTCTGCCTGTCACATTGATGAAGAACTGCACGTTGCTATGGCCCGGGGCACAAACTAGATTTTCTGTAATACTCTGATAGCAGTTATATATGTACAAGGCCAAGCTGCAACAAAATCTGATTACTACTTCTCACTCCGGCATTCTGTATGATGCTGCAATTAACCCTTTGGCGCCTGGAGGCAGAGCAGTACACTCGAGGGGGGAAACTCATCAGAAAAACACCTTTTCCAGGATAAACAGTAACAGTAAGACCCCATGACGGTGTGGGTGGCACACACTTAGGGAATTCACAGCAAAGTAACTTGACAGCTGTGTGAAAAGGAATAGTTTGTATGTCCCTGGTCTTCTGCCTTTAAAATGTAAAGCCACAGTGTATTTTTCCGGTACTCGTGTGACGGCGGACCTTCCTTTCATTAACACCTACACGGAACGTGTCTGATTTACTGGCAAAGGGTGTCTGCATTTTGTGCATTTTATAGATTTCATACACATCACCGGAAGATACATTTGCACCAGGGTTATCAAATAAAACTTAGTAAAAAACTACATTAGCATCTGCTGTCCCTTCCAAAACGCATTTGCCCTAACCAACTAGTGCAAGTCCATATTGATACCCCCACCCCACACCCTGACTAGCCCATCAGCTTTGATAACTCCACGAATTTCACCAGTTTTTATGGTAACGGGTTTACTATGCAGAATATTTTTATGTTTCTCAAGCTCTTGATCATACACAACTTCCACCTGACATGTTGCAATGATTTTTACAATCTTTTTTTTTTTTTTTTCCCCCTCATTCGCCTCCAACCCCAGACAACTAGAAGGTTAGGGAAGTCGCCACTGTTACTCAATTTTGAGACGTAGGCCCTCGAGGTGTCACCCGCCTACCAATAGCAAATAATCCCCCTTCATGTTGCTGACCTCTCATTATCGAGGAGAGGGTGGTCTCACTCTCTGCTTGAAGAAGCCATATGTTGCCAAAACATGTGTCGGTTGTTTCATGAGTTTATCTCACAATGCGTCTAGAATAAAAATTGTTTTAGATCAAATAATATCCAAGGAGAATCATTGTCTCGTGCCTTTTAACTTTATACCATGTACTTGTATACCCGGGCGTACTGTCCTAAAATCCCTGTTCAGATTCTAGAAGCTCGTTTACGTTGACCACCTTTATAAAAAAGTTACCTTTTACATTGGTCGGTCTGTTCAAATATTAGAAATAAATTGTACCACAGCAACATTTTTTATAATATGTGCTTGATTTCAACACTTTCCTTCTTGTCTGTTTTTGCAACAAAATTCAGCAGCCCCAAATTAAGATATCACATTTATGACTTTCAATGGTGGTATGCCTAGGATATCCACAATTGGTGAAGAAGATGGAAAATTTGGGGAAGAAGGACTTGTGCCTTTATGGAGGATCCCCTGTTATCATGCTGAGATGACGAGGGTGCTTCTCAGAATGAGAGGAAAAAGGGGTTGGGGAGCTAGATCAATTCTTAGACTGAGAAAAACTACTCTCATTCGCCAACAATTAGCATAAGTTTAGAATTACGTTTAAGGGAAGTTTTTGGAAATATCTCCAACTAAGACCGTTTTTTACTGGCTATAATAAAAGCAAGATACTACAGGTATATGTTGACTCTTTTTATTGCCAGCCCTATAAGGATTACACAGCCTCGGTCTGTAAGAAAAGTCTCTTAGTTCGTCCTTCTATTTTCTTAAAATGTTTTTTAGTTTCTGCTGGACTCTCAAAGAAGCCAGTGCGGGGCCCTGTGCCCCAATGGAACTCTCACTGGAGTAAGAGTGTAATGCTGGCTCCTGCACACTGGCGTAACGAAACTTGAGGGGGCCTCCCTGCAAGGCACGTGGAGGGGCCCCCTCCGGGCTCAATCGGGAGCTCTGCAGCCAGAGTGCTGTGCTGAGGGGCCACCTGGAGCTTGGGGGCCCCCCCGCACCGCAGGGGCTGCGGGGGCCTGTGTTACGCCCCTGCTCCTGCGAGAGTCCAGTTCGAACACAGCAACCCAAATATTTTTCTTAAAATTTGTCCCCAACGTTATCGGAATCAGAATACCCCCACCCAGCCCCCTTACCCCTTATTTATTTTTTTATTGACAGGGCATCGGGAACGAGTCCCCATGTCCTTTAATGGCAGCCTCATAATTTTTCTTCATGTTGCTGCCAGCCAATCAGAGCGCAAGCTCCTGCAGGACTTGCTTGAACCTCTCACACCAGTGGGAGTGAGGCAGCCAACGGGGGAAAAATAAACCCTTGGCCAATCAGATCACTCTGTTTTTTCAACTTGCATGACCTCAAAAGTCCCTCGAGGGTCATGTCAACCCAATCCTCCAGACATCTATTAGTTTTGAACCAAAAACTACTATACGGATTTACATCTGATCACAAAAGGCACACTTTCTTTGTAAAGATCTGACTTTCTTCCAAATTTGGTGTAATTCCGTTCAGTCGTTCTAACTTTAGCGGTGTCAAAAATTCCCTATGTGAATTGCATGGAGAATTTGGGTTATGGGACCCCACCTTTTTCCCAGTTTCCACTTGACTGATCACCTTTCCAGGCAAGAGCAGTGGTGGATGAACCTTTTTTTTAAAGTTATTAGCAAAACAAAAATCAATTTCACTGGGTAACTAGGTCTAACTATAGGGACACAGTGGCAACTACCTGTGTACAGACTGAACTTTACCCAAGAACAACTTTACACATTTTGAGAAAAATGTACATATATACACGAGGTGCCTAGATGCAATAGGCTGGTGCAAGTTTTGTGGTAATGTCCCAAACGAAAAGCCTTCTAGTTGGTATATGGTCTGTTAGTATAAGGTCTGGAGTGAAGCCAGATCTTGATCCCTTTGTGGGAGATGGGAAAAGGAAGGGTAAGGGGAACAATGAATAGAGAGTTTGATTTTCTCAACTCTCTGGTGGCCTAACTCTTGATGGTTCAAAGTTGGATGTCCAGCTCTGTCCCTATGTTTACTAATTGGGTTTGTAAAATGAAAATCCTGTTTCAAGAAGGAATGTACTATCAAAATGTAGGGCAATTAGATTTTTTTAAAAGAGTATGGGACTCGTTAATGGGATTCACAATTAGTTTAAAAGTAGCTATTGGCAAATGATTGAGGGACAGGATGTGGCGCAGCGGCCAGAGCTGCCAACTCAGGAACTGGGGATCCTCGTTCACGTCTCAGCGTCGGCTCAACATCCTGTGATTCTGGGCAAATCACTTAATCTCCCCTGCCCATGAAAAGAGTCTGGACACCCTCCCGGGTGATAAGCTGTGCTATATAAATCTACACATTTTTACTATTTATTATTATTGGATACAAAATGCAGTGGATCGAGAGCCACAATTGTGGTGATGTAATGTCACATTTGCTATAGGATAATGCTATGGGTGACTTTATTATACAAATGAATTTGTTATTGTATTTTTTGTATAATTAATCAGATTCCTAATGAAAAAGGAAAACAAATATACATATCTACATGCCTGAGGCTTTTACTTGCATCTTAAAGATAAGGTGATCAGACATTAGGGCCCTGTAACCATCACAGACAGTAGTGTTTGTATATATATACACCACTAATAAGTCCTCATTTTGAGTGCCCTGAATGATCCCCAATATTTTCTTGCCCTTTGAATTACTGTTACTTGTGAGCCTGGTAATTCCATGTGGGGGCAGGGGAAGAGTGTTGGGTAATGAAGATTACAAGTTTTGTTTATTAGTACTAGTAGCTTCTTTCTTAGTATTTGATTTATTCTTCCTTCTCCTCTCCTCTTTATTTTGTGGATTATTCGATGTTTACCTATTAGTGTACAATATTTGATATCAGCTGGCACCTTGTTCTTATGTCTCTGGTATGTTGATGGAGATAATTTTTCTTGTTTTTCCTATTGATAAGTTTAATGCTTTTTCCCAGCTGTGGTATTGCACTAAATGTTGCATTTTTGCACACTCTACGAAGTATGTAATCATTTGTGTTTTTTCTTATAAAAATATCTAATAAAATTATTTGAAATTGTACAAGTTTTGTTTATTGGAACGCCATGCAGACATTAATGTTTCTGTTTTGAGAGCTGATTCCAGCTTTCGTTACCCAAAATCTCCAGGTAAAACACAACAATGTGTAATCCTGATAGGGCAGATAGTCCCAATAGGGCCTTTTGGGACTACCAGGGCACTAAAAGAGGCTCTGAAACCAATTGTCTTATACCTACTCCTCCCCAACTCCCTTGTAATAGTTACACAAACCACATGTATGTTCAGTGCACTGACTTCAGTTCAGTAAAGTTACATCATCTTTCGCTGCTTAAGTAAAAAATGAGTGTAAGAAAACAGGCCCTTTTTGCAGATGACCCCACTTATTGCCCCCATTTGGACTACTAGATGCTGGGTTTCGATTTTGATAGTGCACTCAAGCCTGCTAACCAGGCCCCAGTACCAGTGCTCTCTCGCTAAAACTGATGTGTGAATTGATAACCCCAATTGGCCAATTGGCTTTAACCCCCCTTATAAGTTCCTAGTATACGGTACCAGTGGTGCCCAGGGCATGGGTGTTATAGGGGGTCATCAGGCCCTGAAGCACTGTTTGTGCCACCCTGAGGGACCCAAGTAAATACTAACAGCAGACCTGCTATTGCAGACTGCACGAGCGGTGCAAACTGCTCAAACTCGACTTTGCTTTCACCATGTGTGGCAAAGTGAATGCACTATTTTTAATATATGCCAGTCACCCCTATGGAAGTACTTCTAAGCACAGGAGGCAGGGTGCATTATATTAAAGGTGTGGTGGACATGCAAGTGCAAGTTTATATGTCCCTGTAGTGGCCTTTATCATTAAAGGACACAATAAGTGACAGATGGTTCATAGGATAACATGGGCTGGCACCCGGGCTAAACCTGAGGTTGGCAGCTCCATTATGGTACTGCCTGAATATGTCATGGTTGCAAACAACGTGCCTCCTCACCACTGACATGAATCTCGTGCCTAGCACAATGTGGTATGCACCCAGGAGTCTAACTTAGAGGTTGCCTTCTAGGTTGCCCCAGCCTTTCCTGTGCTCTGGCTGCCAGCCTGCTCTTGCTTCTGCCAAGACAGGAATCTGACCCCCTGCCAAGAGGTGTGACCTCTCCCAGGAGTCAGACGCAAAGGCCTGGGCGGCAAGGAGGTCACACCTCCCTCCCTGACAGGATGACTAGTGATGTGGCACATCAAGGCGGTGAGCTGCAAAGGCTGTATCGGTTCTGATATGCAACGAGGCTGCCTCCCAAAGAAGTGAACAGTCCCTCACACTGCCACCAGGCACATTTGCACCCAGGCAGTTGGGAAAATTAGGTAGCCAGGAGGTGTACACCCCCAGAAGGCTAGCCACACCTCTAGGGTGGGCTTCCTGGTCTGTACAGCTGAGGAAGACCTGCCAATTTTTAAAAGTGGTAGAATAGAGGGTTCTGGGTAGAAAAAGTGACCTACACCCCCGGATGTGGTCACTTCAGGGGCGGATTAGCCGCTCGGGCTAGTAGCCCATTGGCCACTCGCACCCACACTCCTAACATCCCTAAATCTAGGATTTAAAGGCTACCCCTGACACCAGAACCTCATTTCTGATCTGACTTGCAACAAGGATAAAAGAAGAGACCTGTGTCTACAGCAACGGTAGCTGTACGAATCAAAGGCGTGGTACTGTGCACCTGTGGCAACCTTCCTGGAACTGCATGACTGCAGCTCATCCTGGGCCAAAGCTCAGTTCCCCTAGACAGAGGGACCCCTTTGAGAGCCAAAGGCATCACCAGATTCCCCTGGACTAGTGGCACCAACCCACCCTGCAACCGCAAGTAAAAACAACGTACCGAAACCAAAGAATCCCTGGCCATCGTGCCCTCCGAGGGATCACCCAGAAGTAGATGGTTCAGTGCACTGTGGGAGATGTAGTCCTGACCTCCACGAAGTTTCAGGTGGCTACTGTGTTTCTCACCACCCCGATGTCGAAATCACTTTCTGCTGTGCTTACCACTGCCAAGGCTTGTTTGTTGCCAATTCTGCAACCCCACCATTTAATCTACGTTGCACCTCAAGGCAACTCTGCAAAGCCTTCATCCGACGCCAGCAGTGGCTTCCTTTGCAACTATTTGCACCCTGTTCCCCACCATCACTGTGTAAGCGGTAAAACTAGCTCTGCCGCTTCAGCTCCAAAGACAGCTAGGTCAACTCTGCCCCCGGGCTTCTTGAGCCAGGTAAAATCGAACTGAATGTTGTGGCTTGGTCCTGGGACCCGCATCCCCTTTACCTTCCTTGGGTTCCACACAACCCGACCTGCAAGTGACCTATTGTCACTATTGATTTTTACCATTCACCTCAGTGATAATCTTTTGCAGTACTGCTTTGCACTGATTTAAGATTGCTTCTAAAATCCAGAACTCCGGTTATACTTATCCGATTTACTTCATTTTAGTGTTTAAATTTACATAAAAATCTTATTTATTTTGATCAATTGTTGTCAGATTCCTTTTGAGTCATGTTAATTACTTGTCATCCATGTTGGCACTCTGAAATGCTGAACACATGTTCCTCTAGTAAAGCCTGACTGCTCTTTGCTACTCTACCAGGACTGAGCTAAGGATTTATTATTGTGAATCCAAAGACCATCTTTGGGGAACTCAAGGAAAGGAGACTAGCTCTTGAAGAAAGAAGGGTCAAGATGGGCTTGAAGTCCAAAGATAATGGTGGCAGCAATTTTAATAGGGAGAAGGAGAAATCTTTTGACCCTAAGATCCCCGAAGGGATTGTCCCCAAGTTTAGTGATGGCGATGACATTAACAAGTGGTAAGCAGTCTTTGAGAGGGCCTGCAAAATGAGAAGGGTACGTCACCAGCACTGGGGCTCTCTACTGTGGGAGTTATTCGCAGTGAAGGGCCGAGATAGACTTCTGACCCTAATGAGGATGTGGCTGAGTCCTATCAGCATATGGAGGAGACCTTGATAGAATAATTTGGATTTACCACTGAGGCGTATAGATTACATTTTAGGGACACCCATAAAGGTCAAAACCAGACGTGGGTGGACCCTGTGGACTCTTTAGTCAAAGCACTAGAAGGCTGGATAATAGGCAATGAGGTGGACACATATGTTGGGCTGTATAATTTAATTAGGAAAGAGCACATTTAAAAAAACTGTACCTCAGACAAGTTACATCAGCATCTGGTAGATTTAGAGCTTTCTAGCCCTAGAGATTTGGGCAAAAAGGCTGATTGATGAGTGGGTAAGGACAAGAAAACCCAGGGGGTGACCTCAGAAAGAGGGGTATGTCCACAAAAAGAAAAGGAGTGAGGGTGTAAGCCCACCAAAGCCCTCCCTCAGGATCCCATACCCCTAAAAAGGAGGAGATTAAGAACCATCCCACCTCTGGCTAGCAGAGTAAAGGGAAAACAGGGCTAAAATAAACACTTGGATAATAGGCTGTGCTTTGACTGCCAACAGGGAGGGCCCTCCAGAGAGGATGAAGTCTGTCCCAAAAAGGTGGTTAGCACTGGACTGGCGATTGTAGCCATTGAAGAGGACACCTCAGACGAGGAGGTCCTCTTAGCTTTTAACTGGGAGAAGGGTCCAGATGGTAAGCTTGTGAACCCTGAGGGTGAGAGTAAGCACTTCCACTCCATTCAGATGAATGGAATCCCTACCACTGGCTTGAGAGACACAAGTTGCAGTCATACCATAGTAGCTGACAAGTTAGTGTCCCCAGACCAGTATTTTCCAGGTGAAGCCAGAAGAGTGAGGTTAGTCCCGGGGGACGCAACACCCAGAACAGTAGCCTTAGTGCCCCTAGAAAGAGGGGATAACCTTAGCTGGCATAGGGTGGTAGTCAGTTCTGACCTCCCCCTAGAATGTATCCTAGGCAATGACCTCACAGAGGTTGGTCTGGTCCCAGAAGGGGAGTTCTCCCAGGGCGCCGCCCAAACCAAAGATCCTGGGGGCCTATCTCTAAAGTTAGGAAACATTGGCCCCAAAAGAAAGTGAAAAAACTCTTAACTAAAGATCCAGTGAGTCAAGGGCATTCTACCCCAAGGGAGAACCCCAAAGTTGGCACTTGTGAGTCCTCTCCTGGTTCCCAAGTAGAAGTAAAGCCTGACTGCTCTTTGCCACTCTACCAGGACTGAGCCAAGGATTTATTATTGTGAATCCAAGGTTTTTTGAATGTCTGAGAAATGGCAAACTGAGGGCCGCTCAAATTTTGGAAGACAAGGGATGGTCCAGGGTGCCCAGCCCATTACTGCAGCATCCATATGGCACTCAGTTTCATAAAGTGACCCTTCAAAGAAGATTCGGAGCTGAGCTGCCTGATAATATATGCACATTTCTGGAATGGCCAGCCTTCCTGACCGCTTGGATGCCCTCGATACTTTCCTGGAAGCTTGTGCTCGCTTCCCTCTGATGAAATGGTCTCCATAGTGCTGAATGTTCTTTATGTCAGCCTCATGAAGCTTGACGAGCATGGGAGAGAAAAAGTAACCTGGGCAGTATATTTTGTTTTACCACTGCCACCCTGCCCAAGGAAGTGATTTATAATAGTTCCCACCACAGGAGGTCATTTTTGATAGCATTAAGGAGGCAAGGGTAGTTTACTGTGTAAAGCAGATGGTGCTGCAGATTGATACACACCCCTAAGTATTTCAGTTTTTTATTCATGGCCAAGCGGAGTGAAAGCATAGTTGCCAGCTTGATTCTAGTCTCTGATGACAGACCTACTGTAAACATTTCTGATTTGTCTAATTTATCTTAAGCCTGACACCTTGATCTAAATCTCAAGGATTTCCATCACCCTGTGTATGGAGTGCAAGGGATCGGTCAGCGTAAGAAGGGTATTGTCAGTGAATAAGTGGATAGTCTGCTGTTCCCCCCCCAAAAGGCATGCCCATCATTCCAGTGCATCATCAAATAGTTGCAGCTAACGGCCTACAACAAGTACAAATAGTAATGGGTACAGCAGGCATCCTTGTCTCGTTCCCCTTGAAAAGGGTATCACACCTGATCCATCTCCATTGACAATAACCCATGCAGATAGAAAGATATAACTAGCTGCTATCCAGGATACATACGGGGCAGAGACCTATCGCCTCCAGGACCTTGATGAAGAATATCCAGTGGACAATGTTGAAGGCCTTTTTGGCATCCAATGACCGGGATTAGACCTATAAATGGCCTTCTCTATGAGGTGCAGCACCCTCGAGATGTTGTCCGTAGTCTGCCTTTGTGGCACAAAGCCTGATTGGTAATGATATATCAAATTTCCAGTAGAGATGCCTACTGGCACTCTCCCTCCCACATCACCATTGCATTGGCCAAGACTGTTATCTCAGTGTGTGTGATTGCTCCGTGTTTTCCCTCACGCCTCGAGTACACCATATAAGATCCATCTGAGAGTATGATCTATGGACATGTGAAAAAAAGGTGAATTTCTGCATGTCTGGTTGATTGCTTCTCCATTGGTCTGCTAATCCAAAATCCCTCATTCCCAGCAATTCTACCACTGACATAGCACATGGAGTTACCTATTGTGTGGGTGTCTATCTAGGAGAGGGTTCGGTACTGTGTTAAAATCTCCAGCCCATATCAACCTTGTCAGAGTCCAGTGTTCAAGCTGTTGCATTAGGGGGACGAGGTAATGATCCTGACAGGTTGGGCCAAAACATTAAATATATTACACAGTTTGCCCTAGTGTCGGACCTCTATATAAATGGAACTGGCCTCACAGGTATCCTTTACCACTTTAACCACCTCAAAGTTGAAGTCCTTGTGTATAGCAATCATAACCCCAGAAACAAGCCACTTACAGGTGGCGATGCATGCAGTGCATGTGAGCTGATGTGCATAGGCAAACCAGTATTGCCCTTGGGGATATAGTGCCGCCTGACCACTGAGATGCAGAAGCAAGTGTAGAGTGTGCCAGGAAGAGAGTAGTAGATATTGTGTATTAGTTTTCAAGCCCTAAGTAACTATAACTCATGCCCATGACATGCACAGTGTTGTCATCAAATATGCCATTTTAGATGTTGCAGTGATGTTATTAATGATGTCATAGAGCATGTCATGAGTGATGTAATATTTGGGGTAATTAGTAGTGCATGGCAAGAATGTAAATTATAGCTACTTTAGGGCATCAGTTATAGTTACTCAAGATTAGTATAACTAGTGAATTTTAGTGGTTTCGTTAGTTTAAAATGGTATGTTTTAACTGACAATTTCACCTAACTTTAGCATCCCCGAAACCTTTGTTATTTTCAGTGAATTTCTAAGGTTTTTGTTAGTACAAAGTAAGATATTCTTACAATACCTAACTATAATGTCACTCTAAACTTTGTTTTTTTCAGTGAATTTCAATTTTTTAATTTTTTTTATGTTGAATAATATTTTATTACCATACGTAACAACAACCCCACACTGTGTATGACCAGGCACCACCTCCACCCCTCGCGGGTAGCCAACCCCACATCGCGCACACCCTTCCACCATGCTCAGTATGGGGGTTGGCTGCAGGGCCTGGCCTGCAGTCTAGGCACGGGTGGAGAACTACGCTCCGCCCACGGAGTGTGCGGAGATTTGCCTACTCCGCATTCCGCGGAGAACGCGGAGTAGGCAAATCTCAGCACACTCCGCAGCGGAACTGAGTTGGCCAGCCCCCGCCTCCACCCCTCCTATTAACAATTAATCCTACATTAACCAAAAGTAAAATAAAAGACACTTACCTGTACTGCGGCGTCCCCGGGCTGCCCTCCTCCTCTTCCTCGCCGTCTGTGGGTGATCCTTGAGAAAACTGCGCATGTGTGCAAGCACACACATGCGCATTTTTCGCAAGAAATGTGCATGCGCGGGCGTGCGCTCATGTGCAGTTTTCGCAAGGATTACCCAGATGGCGAGGAAGAGGAGGAGGGCAGCCCGGTGACGCCGCAGTACAGGTAAGTGTTTTTTATTTTACTTTTGATTAATGTAGGATTAATTGTTAATAGGGGGGGTGGAGGCGGGTGGCGAAGCGGGACTACGCGGAGTTCCACGGAGTTTGTTCCCAACTCCGTGGACCTCCGCGTAGTCCCGCTATGCCAACTACGCCCAGGGTTACTGCAGTCACGCCCTGCATCCAACCCTTCGCGGGCTGCCAGCCCCCAGACACACATGAGCCATGCACAGTGAGGGTTGGGTGCAGAGAGGAGATTGGACACAGGCTCCGTGCCCAATCCCCCCACTGGTGGGGGGAGGCTAGAAACAGGGCATGGCTCCCAAACCCCCGCAGGTGCGTATGGCTGACTATATGTACTGACTTTGTCAGCAGACCACAAAACCAAAATATAAATATGGGCCTATTAGCTTTATGAAGGGGGCAGCATGTCAACATACATAAAGCACAACTCTTGTCTTTGTAAATAAATCACCAATAATTACAGCCAAATGTATATTTAATGAATTCACACAGTACAATGTTTAATGAAAGTGATTGTCATAAAAAATGTAATAAAGTTGTATTTAAAAAATGATCAACATGTTTTTGAGCCTTTTTTTTAAACAGTTTCAAGTAACAAAGAGCAGCCATGGAACCAACCACAAGGGGGTTCTGCACTCAAGCTAGAAGGCTTTGAAAAATATGGTAAGCTCTTCTGGGGTCATGGATTTAATGACCCAGGAGACTTACTGTTTTTTTTAAAAATGTTGCTGGGGGGACTGCTGTACTCCCTGCCACCACCTACATCATTAAAAGAAAATGCTTGATGGTCCCCCTGCCCCTTGTAATGAGACCACCAGGCTCTAAAATATATATTGAAAAAGTCCTTGGAGGGCATTATGGGGCCCTCCTTGCAAGGACCAGTGTATAATAAGTGAGTGGTTCGTGACGCTCATTTTTTATTCTTTTATTTATTTTTATCAGTTTTTGAGTGTCTTGGAGCTGGCAGGGAAACATATGTGCTCCTTCCCGGCGGGAGCAGCTTTCTGCTACCACCGGGTGGGAGCACATAACAGTTCTCTGCTTGCTGGTCTCAGGGATTGGGGTCCCTGGGAAACACAGCAAAGGAGCCAGCCCCAGGGGATGGGGTCCATGGGGCCATACAAAGGCTCGGGAGGGGAGTTGCATGCCCCCCTCAACTTTAATTTTGACTTGCTGTCAAGGAAGATGGGGTATCTGGGGCCTGAGTAAGCTTCAGGAGGGGGGTCACGTGCCCTTCTCCCCTTTAATTTTAAGTGTTGGCCCAAGGAGAATTTGGTCCCCAGGACCTGATTAAGGCTCGGGGAAGGGGGTTGGGTGCGTCCCTCCCCTTTTTTTACATCTCAACCCTGGGAGATGGGGTCCCTGGGGCCTCAAGGAGGCACGTTGAAGGGGGGCTTCATTCCTGTCTCCCCTCAAAAACATATTTGCTACCTCTGGGCCCTGGCCCACTACAAGTTTTGTTTTTGTGAAGAGCAGGATCCCACACATTTAAAAAAAAAAATTATAACGAATTTGCGAATCCACCATGAATTTGTGGTAAAATTTAAAAACATATTTATGTTTTTGACCCTGAGGAGTCCCTCTCCCCAGGCCTAGGGGGGCACGGTATACCTACCCAGGCCCCTTATATCTTTTTTAAACATTTTTTCCAGGACAAGGGAGCCGCCACTCCAAGATGGCTGCCTCCACATCCTTGTTTATGTTGTTGCAGCCAATCAGATCTCATGTATCTGCTTTGAAATATGCAAAGTTATTGAGCCTTAATTTCTCAAAAATTACTAAATGGATTTACACTAAATCACAAAAATCACTCTTTCTGGACCAAGATCTAGCTTTCTGCCAAATTTGGTGTCATTCCGATCAGCGGTTTTGGCTGTAGCTGTGTCATATTTTTCCGTGGAAAAATGAATGGTGAAAACACGTTTTGGGCCCTCCCTTTTCTTGGCTCTAGCTTGACAGCTGATCCCAAAATGTTCCAGGAAGGAGCTAGTTGGATGAGACTTTTTTTTTGGAACGTTTTGTGAAGATTCGTCAAACAGTGTCAAAAATATTAGCAAACCAAAACGTTTTTTCCCATGGAAACCTGGTCCTACCTATACCTACCCAGTGGTCTGTATATATATATATATATATATATATATATATATATATATATATATTCACTGAAAAACCATAGGTTTTAGGGACAGTTATAGTTAGTTGGACATTTCACTCGTACAAAACCATAGAAATTCCCCGTTATAGTTAGTTCAGCTAACTATAACTCGCGCCTCGCAATGCACTGCTGATGACGTCACATATTACATCACTCATGACATGGTCAGTGACATCACTGATGACATCACTGATGACATCTCAAATGACATCACTGATGACATCACTGATGACATCATCCAGTGACTGTGTTTCTGTAAAGTTTAAATATGTTTAATATATATAGGGAAAGGCGTATTGAAGAATGAGTGGGTGTATAAGTGTCTGAATGGATGATTTAGTACGTGAGTGACTGACTCTACAAGTGAGTGATTAAATGTATCTTACTGAATGCATGGGTTAGTGACTAAACTGTGTGAATGTCTGTATCCGTCTGTCTGTTGGTTTGTAAGCGGCTGCATGGCTTTGAATAGCTACATGAGTGTCTACATGGGTTATTGATTGATTGTCTGAGTATCTGTATGGGTGCCTGAGTGTTTGTGTGGGTGGGGTGTGTGTGACTCTGTGCATAGATGTGTGAGTTGGTGATTCACTGGGTGCATGGTTTCAAGAGTGCATCTGTGATGGACTGTATGGGTGGGTGAGTGTGTGTATGGGTGTGTTAGTGATTGAATGTATATCTCAGTGGTACATGTGTGAGTAACTACATATGTGAAAGGCAGTATATATGTGTGTTGGAGTATATAAATGGCTATAAGTGAGAGTGTGTGATTGTGAGAGTGGCTGTATGGATGAGTGTGTACTTGTATCAGTGATTGTATAAGAGCATAAGAATGTGCTAGTATTTGTATGAGTAAGTGAGCTGGTGTGTGTATAACTGTATAGGTGAGTAAATGGGTGTGTGATTAAGTTTTTTGCATGACTGACTAGGTGTGTGAGTACCTCTATGGATGAGTGGCGGTGTGTGAGTGTTTATATAGGTGTATGAGTGCATATGATAGTCCTGTACTGAGTGACTAAGTATGAGTGACTGTACGGGTGAGTGAGTGGATGTGTGTGTAGACCTAAGAATCAGTGAGTGGGTATGTAGTTTTTGGTGTTGGAGTGTCTATGGTTTTGAGAATGGCAGTCTGTAATTTAGAGTGGGTGTATCAAAAGTTATATTAGGGTGTGAGAAGATGCATGAAATTATCACATGGATGATGTCATCAGTGATGTCATTTGAGATGTCATCAGTGATGTCATCAGTGATGTCACTGACCATGTCATGAGTGATGTAATATGTGACGTCATCAGCAGTGCATTGCGGGGCGCGAGTTATAGTTAGCTGAACTAAGTATAACGGGGGAATTTCTATGGTTTTGTACGAGTGAAATGTCCAACTAACTATAACTGTCCCTAAAACCTATGGTTTTTTTCAGTGAATTTCAAAGGTTTTTTAAATGCTAATTTCTAACTATAACGTGTCTGAAACCTATGGTTTTTTCAGTGAATTTCAAAGGTTTTTTAAATGCTAATTTCTAACTATAACGTGCCTGAAACCTATGATTTTTTAAGTGAATTTCAAAGGTTTTTTTAAATGCTAGTTTCTAACTATGCCTACAGAGGTAGGACATGTGAAGAAAGAAGAAAAACGCACAGAAAGAAGCAAAAGATGTGCAGAAAGAACCAACAGAGGAGCAGAAAGAGGCCTTGTTGCAAAATCATCCTGTGCCCACAACTTTTTCAGACGGGTACTGGTGGTAACTGACTCTGACTAACCAGAGCCAGTGCTATGCTAAAAGACACTTAGAATACAGTGAAAACACCTACATACACTAGGGAACACTATGCGTTGGGGTACCCCTGTGATTAGCATGACCTCCTCTGCAAGTCCCTAGTACATAATAGGGCAGGGGGATTAAAACTACCTCTTAAAACGCGCTACAGGGCGCGTTTGCACAGTGGTGAAGGGAGGGGGCCTGAGGTGACATGTGTGCAAACGCACCCCGTGGCGCGTTTTAGTTGCGGGATTAAGTCCCCTTGAATTCTGAGGGTCCCTGGGGCCCAACTAGCCCCCAGGTACCTAGAGTTAGGACCACAGAGCTGAGTTGCAGAGAGGCGTTCCGAGGCCACGCACCTTTTTCACCTCTCTGCAACGCAACTCTGTTGTGCTTACTGAAGGTACCTGGTGGGCTAGTTGGCCCCAGGGTCCCTCAGGATTCAAAGGAATTAATTCCCCAACTTAAAACGCACCACAGGGCGTGTTTGCGCACATGTCACCTGAGGCCCCGCCCCTCCCTTCACCACTGTGCAAACGCGCCCCGTGGTGCGTTTTAAGTTGGGGGATTAGGTCACCTTGAATCCTGAGGGTCCCTGGGGCCCAACTAGCCCACTAGGTACTTCCAGTAAGTACCACAGGCCTGCGTTGCAACGCCTGTAACAAATTGTGCAGTTGTGTTTAGGTAGTGAAGAGGGTCGTGCTGGGGGTAGTGTTTTAGGGTTTAGGGTAGTGCAGTGGTGTTTGTGTAGTGTAGGGGGTCATGCTGGGGGTAGATTTAGGGTTTAGGGTAGTGCAGTGGTGTTTGGGTAGTGTAGGGAGTCGTGCTGGGGGATTGTTTTAGGGTTTAGGGTAGTGCAGTGGTGTTTGGGTAGTGTAGGGGGTCGTGCTGGGGGTAGTGTTTTAGGGTTTAGGGTAGTGCAGTGGTGTTTGGGTAGTGTAGGGGTCGTGCTGGGGGTAGTGATTTAGGGTAGTGCAGTGGTGTTTGGGTAGTGTAGGGGTACTGCTGGGGGTAGTGTTTTAGGGTTTAGGGTAGTGCAGTGGTGTTTGGGTAGTGTAGGGATACTGCTGGGGGTAGTTTTTAGGGTTTAGGGTAGTGCAGTGGTGTTTGGGTAGTGTAGTGGTTCGTGCTGGGGTAGTTTTTAGGGTTTAGGGTAGTGCAGTGGTGTTTGTGTAGTGTAGGGGGTAGTGTTTTAGGGTTTAGGGTAGTGCAGTGGTGTTTGTGTAGTGTAGGAGGTCGTGTTTTAGGGTTTAGGGTAGTGCAGTGGTCTTTGGGTAGTGTAGGGAGTCGTGCGGGGGTAGTGTTTTAGGGTTTAGGGTAGTGTAGGGGTCATGCGGGGGTAGTGTTTTAGGGATTAGGGTAGTGCATTGGTGTTTGGGTAGTGTAGGAGGTCATGCGGGGGTAGTGTTTTAGGGTTTAGGGCAGTGCAGTGGTGTTTGGGTAGTGTAGGGGGTCGTGCTGGGGGAGTGTTTTAGGGTTTAGGGCAGTACAGTGGTGTTCGGGTAGTGTAGGGGGTCGTGCTGGGGGAGTGTTTGAGGGTTTAGGGCAGTGCAGTCGTGTTCGGGTAGTGTAGGGGGTTGTGCTGGGGGTAGTATTTTAGGGTTTAGGATAGTGCAGTGGTGTTCGGGTAGTGTAGGGGGTCGTGCTGGGGGTAGTGTTCGAGGGTTTAGGGCAGTGCTGTGGTGTTTGGGCAGTGTAGGGGGTAATGCTGGGGGTGGTGTTTTAGGGTTTAGGGCAGTGCAGTGGTGTTCGGGCAGTGTAGGGGGTCGTGCTGGGGGTGGTGTTTCAGGGTTTAGGGTAGTGCAGTGGTGTTCGGGCAGTGTAGGGGGTGGTGTTTCAGGGTTTAGGGCAGTGCAGTGGTGTTCGGGCAGTGTAGGGGTCGTGCAGGGGGTGGTGTTTCAGGGTTTAGGGCAGTGGTGTTCGGGCAGTGTAGGGGGTCGTGCTGGGGGTGGTGTTTCAGGGTTTGGGGCAGTGCAGTGGTGTTCGAGCAGTAAAGGGGTCGTGCTGGGGGTGGTGTTTCAGGGTTTAGGGCAGTGCAGTGGTGTTCGGGCAGTGTAGGGGGCGGTGCAGGGGTGGTGTTTCAGGGTTTAGGGCAGTGCAGTGGTGTTCGGGCAGTGTAGGGGCTGCTGCAGGGGGTGGTGTTTCAGGGTTTAGGGCAGTGCAGTGGTGTTCGGGCAGTGTAGGGGGTCATGCAGGGGGTGGTGTTTCAGGGTTTAGGGCAGTGCAGTGGTGTTCGGGCAGTCTAGGGGTCGTGCTGGGGCTGGTGTTTCAGGGTTTAGGGCAGTACAGTGGTGTTCGGGCAGTGTAGGGGGTCGTGCTGGGGCTGGTGTTTCAGGGTTAAGGGCAGTGCAGTGGTGTTCGGGCAGTGTAGGGGGTTGTGCTGGGGCTGGTGTTTCAGGGTTTAGGGCAGTGCAGTGGTGTTCGGGCAGTGTAGGTGGTCGTGCTGGGGCTGGTGTTTCAGGGTTTAGGGCAGTGCAGTGGTGTTCGGGCAGTGTAGGGGGTCATGCTGGGGCTGGTGTTCCAGGGTTTAGGGCAGTGCAGTGGTGTTCGGGCAGTGTAGGGGGTCTTGCTGGGGCTGGTGTTTCAGAGTCTAGGGCAGTGCAGTGGTGTTCGGGCAGTGTAGGGGGTCTTGCTGGGGCTGGTGTTTCAGGGTTTAGGGCAGTGCAGTGGTGTTCGGGCAGTGTAGGGGGTCGTGCTGGGGGTGGTGTTTCAGGGTTTAGGGCTGTGCAGTGGTGTTTGGGCACTGTAGGGGGTCGTGCTGGGGCTAGTGTTTCAGGATTTAGGGCAGAGCAATGGTGTTCAGGCAGTGTAGGGGGTTTTGCTGGAGGTGGTGTTTCAGGGTTTAGGGCAGTGCAGTGGTGTTCGTGCAGTGTAGGGGGTGGTGTTTCAGGGTTTAGGGCAGTGGTGTTCAGGCAGTGTGGGGGGCTTGCTGGGGTTGATGTTTCAGGGTTTAGGGCAGTGCAGTGGTGTTCGGGCAGTGTAGGGGTCGTGCTGGTGGTGGTGTTTCAGGGTTTAGGGCAGTGCAGTGGTGTTCCGGCAGTGTAGGAGGTCATGCAGGGGTGGTGTTTCAGGGTTTAGGGCAGTGCAGTGGTGTTCGGGCAGTGTAGGGGGTCGTGCTGGGGGTGGTGTTTCAGGGTTTAGGGCAGTGCAGTGGTGTTCGGGCAGTGTAGGGTGTCGTGCTGAGGGGTGGTGTTTCAGGGTTTAGGGCAGTGCAGTGGTGTTCGGGCAGTGTAGGGGGTCGTGCAGGGGGTGGTGTTTCAGGGTTTAGGGCAGTGCAGTGGTGTTCGGCCAGTGTAGGTGTTCTTGCTGGGGGTGGTGTTTCAGGCCAGTGCAGTGGTGTTCGGGCAGTGTAGGGGGTCGTGCTGGGGCTGGTGTTTCAGGGTTTAAGGCAGTGCAGTGGTGTTCGGGCAGTGTAGGGGGTCTTGCTGGGGCTGGTGTTTCAGGGTTTAGGGCAGTGCAGTGGTGTTCGGGCAGTGTAGGGGGTCGTGCTGGGGCTGGTGTTTGAGGGTTTAGGGTAGTGCAGTGGTGTTCGGGCAGTGTAGGGGGTCGTGCTGGGGCTGGTGTTTCAGGGTTTAGGGCAGTGCAGTGGTGTTCGGGCAGTGTAGGGAGTCGTGCTGGGGCTGGTGTTTGAGGGTTTAGGGTAGTGCAGTGGTGTTCGGGCAGTGTAGGGGGTCGTGCTGGGGCTGGTGTTTCAGGGTTTAGGGCAGTGCAGTGGTTTTCGGGCAGTGTAGGCGGTCGTGCTGGGGCTGGTGTTTCAGGGTTTAGGGTAGTGCAGTGGTGTTCGGGCAGTGTAGGGGGTGGTGTTTCAGGGTTTAGGGCAGTGCAGTGGTGTTCGGGCAGTGTAGGGGTCGTGCAGGGGGTGGTGTTTCAGGGTTTAGGGCAGTGGTGTTCGGGCAGTGTAGGGGGTCGTGCTGGGGGTGGTGTTTCAGGGTTTAGGGCAGTGCAGTGGTGTTCGGGCAGTGTAGGGGGTTGTGCTGGGGCTGGTGTTTCAGGGTTTAGGGCAGTACAGTGGTGTTCGGGCAGTGTAGGGGGTCGTGCTGGGGCTGGTGTTTCAGGGTTAAGGGCAGTGCAGTGGTGTTCGGGCAGTGTAGGGGTTGTGCTGGGGCTGGTGTTTCAGGGTTTAGGGCAGTGCAGTGGTGTTCGGGCAGTGTAGGTGGTCGTGCTGGGGCTGGTGTTTCAGGGTTTAGGGCAGTGCAGTGGTGTTCGGGCAGTGTAGGGGGTCATGCTGGGGCTGGTGTTTCAGGGTTTAGGGCAGTGCAGTGGTGTTTGGGCAGTGTAGGGGGTCTTGCTGGGGCTGGTGTTTCAGAGTCTAGGGCAGTGCAGTGGTGTTCGGGCAGTGTAGGGGGTCTTGCTGGGGCTGGTGTTTCAGGGTTTAGGGCAGTGCAGTGGTGTTCGGGCAGTGTAGGGGGTCGTGCTGGGGGTGGTGTTTCAGGATTTAGGGCAGTGCAGTGGTGTTTGGGCAGTGTAGGGGTCGTGCTGGGGCTAGTGTTTCAGGATTTAGGGCAGAGCAATGGTGTTCAGGCAGTGTAGGGGGTTTTGCTGGAGGTGGTGTTTCAGGGTTTAGGGCAGTGCAGTGGTGTTCGTGCAGTGTAGGGGGTGGTGTTTCAGGGTTTAGGGCAGTGGTGTTCAGGCAGTGTAGGGGTCTTGCTGGGGTTGATGTTTCAGGGTTTAGGGCAGTGCAGTGGTGTTCGGGCAGTGTAGGGGGTCGTGCTGGGGGTGGTGTTTCAGGGTTTAGGGCTGTGCAGTGGTGTTCCGGCAGTGTAGGAGGTCGTGCAGGGGGTGATGTTTCAGGGTTTAGGGCAGTGCAGTGGTGTTCGGGCAGTGTAGGGGGTCGTGCTGGGGGTGGTGTTTCAGGGTTTAGGGCAGTGCAGTGGTGTTCGGGCAGTGTAGGGGGTCATGCTGAGGGGTGGTGTTTCAGGGTTTAGGGCAGTGCAGTGGTGTTCGGGCAGTGTAGGGGTCGTGCAGGGGTGGTGTTTCAGGGTTTAGGGCAGTGCAGTGGTGTTCGGCCAGTGTAGGTGGTCTTGCTGGGGGTGGTGTTTCAGGCTTTAGTGCAGTGGTGTTCGGGCAGTGTAGGGGGTCTTGCTGGGGGTGGTGTTTCAGGGTTTAGGGCAGTGCAATGGTGTTCGGGCAGTGTAGGGGTCTTGCTGGGGCTGGTGTTTCAGGGTTTAGGGCAGTGCAGTGGTGTTCGGGCAGTGTAGGGGGTCGTGCTGGGGCTGGTGTTTGAGGGTTTAGGGTAGTGCAGTGGTGTTCGGGCAGTGTAGGGGGTCGTGCTGGGGCTGGTGTTTCAGGGTTTAGGGCAGTGCAGTGGTTTTCGGGCAGTGTAGGCGGTCGTGCTGGGGCTGGTGTTTCAGGGTTTAGGGCAGTGCAGTGGTGTTCGGGCAGGGTACGGGGTTGTGCTGGGGCTGGTGTTTCAGGGTTTATGGCAGTGCAGTGGTGTTCGGGCAGTGTAGGGGGTCGTTCTGGGGGTGGTGTTTCAGGGTTTAGGGCAGTGCAGTGGTGCTCGGGGAGTGTAGGGGGTCGTGCTGGGGTTGGTGTTTCATGGTTTAGGGCAGTGCAGTGGTGTTCGGGCAGTGTCGGGGGTCGTGCTGGGGTGGTGTTTCAGGGTTTAGGGCAGTGCAGTGGTGTTCGGGCAGTGTAGGGGGTCATGCTGGGGGTGGTGTTTCAGGGTTTAGGGCAGTGCAGTGGTGTACGGGCAGTGTAGGGGGTCTTGCTGGGGGTGGTGTTTCAGGGTTTAGGGCAGTGGTGTTCGGGCAGTGTAGGGGTCTTGCTGGGGGTAGTGTTTCGGGGTTTAGGGCAGTGCAGTGGTGTTCGTGCAGTGTAGGGGTCGTGCTGGGGGTGGTGTTTCAGGGTTTAGGGCAGTGCAGTAGTGTTCGGGCAGTGTAGGGGATCATGCAGGGGGTGGTGTTTCAGGGTTTAGGGCAGTGCAGTGGTGTTCGGGCAGTGTAGGGGGTCGTGCAGGGGGTGGTGTTTCAGGGTTTAGGGCAGTGCAGTGGTGTTCGGGCAGTGTAGGGGTCGTGCTGGGGCTGGTGTTTCAGGGTTTAGGGCAGTGCAGTGGTGTTCGGGCAGTGTAGGGGGTCTTGCTGGGGGTGGTGTTTCAGGGTTTAGGGCAGTGGTGTGCGGGCAGTGTAGGGGGTCTTGCTGGGGGTGATGTTTCAGGGTTTAGGGCAGTGCAGTGGTGTTCGGGCAGTGTAGGGGGTCTTGCTGGGGGTAGTGTTTCAGGGTTTAGGGCAGTGCAGTGGTGTTCGTGCAGTGTAGGGGGTCGTGCTGGGGATGGTGTTTCAGGGTTTAGGGCAGTGCAGTAGTGTTCGGGCAGTGTAGGGGGTCGTGCAGGTGGTGGTGTTTCAGGGTTTAGGGCAGTGCAGTGGTGTTCGGGCAGTGTAGGGGGTCGTGCTGAGTGTGGTGTTTCAGGGTTTAGGGCAGTGCAGTGGTGTTCGGGCAGTGTAGGGGGTTGTGCTGGGGGTGGTGTTTCAGGGTTTAGGGCAGTGGTGTTCGGGCAGTGTAGGAAGTCTTGCTGGGGGTGATGTTTCAGGGTTTAGGGCAGTGCAGTGGTGTTCGGGCAGTGTAGGAGGTCTTGCTGGGGGTAGTGTTTCAAGGTTTAGGGCAGTGCAGTGGTGTTCGGGCAGTGTAGGGGTCATGCTGGGGTGGTGTTTCAGGGTTTAGGGCAGTGCAGTGGTGTTCGGGCAGTGTAGGGGGTCGTGAAGGGGTGGTGTTTCAGGGTTTAGGGCAGTGCAGTGGTGTTCGGGCAGTGTAGGGGGTCGTGCTAGGGTATGTGTTTCAGGGTTTAGGGCAGTGCAGTGGTGTTCGGGCAGTGTAGGGGTCGTGCAGGGGCTGGTGTTTCAGGGTTTAGGGTAGTGCAGTGGTGTTCGGGCAGTGTAGGGGGTCGTGCTGGGGGTAGTGTTTTAGGGTTTAGGGTAGTGCAGTGGTGCTTGTGTAGTGTAGGGGTCGTGCTGGGGGTAGTGTTTTAGGGTTTAGGGTAGTGCAGTGGTGTTTGTGTAGTGTAGGGGGTCATGTTTTAGGGTAGTGCAGTGGTGTTTGGGTAGTGTAGGGGGTCGTGCTGGGGGTAGTGTTTTAGGATTTAGGTTAGTGCAGTGGTGTTTGGGTAGTGTAGGGGTCGTGCTGGGGGTAGTGTTTTAGGGTTTAAGGTAGTGCAGTGGTGTTTGTGTAGTGTAGGGGGTCGTGCTGGGGGTAGTGTTTTAGGGTTTAGGGTAGTGCAGTCGTGCTTGTGTAGTGTAGGTGGTCGTGCTGGGGCAGTCTTTTAGGGTTTAGGGTAGTGCAGTGGTGTTTGGGGAGTGTAGAGGGTCATGTTTTAGGGTAGTGCAGTGGTGTTTGGGTAGTGTAGGGGGCGTGCTGGGGGTAGTGTTTTAGGATTTAGGTTAGTGCAGTGGTGTTGGGGTAGTGTTTTAGGGTTTAGGGTAGTGCAGTGGTGTTTGTGTAGTGTAGGGGGTCATGCTGGGGGTAGTGTTTTAGGGTTTAGGATAGTGCAGTGGTGCTTGTGTAGTTTAGGGGTCGTGCTGGGGTAGTGTTTTAGGGTTTAGGGTAGTGCAGTGGTGTTTTTGTAGTGTAGGGGGTCATGTTTTAAGATGCAACGCTCCAATACCTGACCAGTCTGCACTACATAAAACTGCAAAAAACTAAAAATAAAAAGTGTTTTGCACACTTTTGTCATTGGGCTATATGTGGGCTACATCTGGGTAATATTTGTGCTACATTTGGGCTCTTTTTCACTGGTGGCCATCTTGGAAGACTTCTTTGTTATGAAGTTTCCTAATTTCCTCATTTACTGCAGTCTCCTCAGTAGGAAATGCTTTCAGTTTTTTTACTTTGATTCCATCAAGAAGGCATTCAGATGTGTCACACATTTGCCATAAATTCAGAATGTTATTACTCTAGTTGTTCATTAGATCACTGTAGTAAAGCTACTGCTCACCAAGCAGTTAACTGGAAGTCTACTGCTGGTATTGAAAGTGATTGTTTCAGTCTGCATGTCAGAATTTTCTAATGAAATAGAAGAGGATTTGAGATCTCACTTAAAACATGCACTACATTTTCTTTTTGCAGCACTAACCATAATTTCTATGGCAAAATGAACCCCCTCATTTTGTTCCTTTTTAAATTAAATGTTTTAAGTGTTACCAGTTTATTCCAATCAAGATGGCTTCAGGTGTGCCATACTTTTGTCATAAGTAAGGCTGTTAGCACTCTAGTTGTTCTTTAGAACACTCTCGGAAGCTGCAGTAGAACACAAAGGCATCAACTGACAGGCTGCTCCTGTTGAAATATAACAGGAAGATATTTGAGATCTCACTTAAAACATGTCCTAATTTTTCTTTCTACAGCACTAACCATAATTTCTATGGCAAAATGAACCCCCTCATTTTGTTCCTTTTTAAATTAAATGTGTTAAGTGTTACC
Source organism: Calotriton arnoldi (assembly GCA_963921515.1). NCBI lineage: Eukaryota > Metazoa > Chordata > Amphibia > Caudata > Salamandridae > Calotriton > Calotriton arnoldi. The sequence continues at coordinate 266,944 of CAWUFW010015091.1, read as the reverse complement.
AGTTTATTCCAATCAAGATGGCTTCAGGTGTGCCATACTTTTGTCATAAGTAAGACTGTTAGCGCTCTAGTTGTTCTTTAGAACACTCTGGGAAGCTGCAGTAGAACACAAAGGCATCAACTGACAGGCTGCTCCTGTTGAAATATAACAGGAAGATATTTGAGATCACACTTGAAACATGTCCTAATTTTTCTTTCCAGAGCACTAACCATAATTTCTATGACAAGATGAACCCCATCATTTTGTTCCTTTTTAAATTAAATGTTTTAAGTGTTACCAGTTTATTCCAATCAAGATGGCTTCAGGTGTGCCATACTTTTGTCATAAGTAAGGCTGTTAGCACTCTAGTTGTTCTTTAGAACACTCTGGGAAGCTGCAGTAGAACACAAAGGAATCAACTGACAGTCTCTGCCCTTGTTGGATGTACATGTTTTACTGAGAATGTCAGACTTCATTCTCACATGACTGAGAAAGATAATGTGAATTTACAGAAAATATGCTCTCATTTTAGCTTCTGGAGCACCTTCCAAAACTGTATGGGACAAGCATGTGAAAATAGTTCTCTCAAACATGATTCATGATATCCCAGCAGAAGGTTTTTCACAGGGTAAAATCACCTTAGAACACACCACAATTCCTGAAATTAGTATGGTACCATCAACAAATGAATTCTAATGTAACTAAAGTCTGTTATCACCCTTTATAGTTCTCCTTTTGGTAACCCTCAAAATCTTCGATTCACTACAATGCATTTATATTGGTCCCAAGATGGCTGCCAGCAATTCCAGGATGAAGTGCTGACAGCCAATCAGATCTCACGATGACATGTGTGGTTAGGCTCCGCCCAGATATATATGTGTTTTTACTTTTGATTTTCTCAGCAACTACTGAACGGATTTACACCATTTAACAAAAGGGTTCTTTTGAACCAAGAACTACCTCTTTGCCAAATTTGGTGTAATTCCGTTCAGCAGTTCGGGCTGTAGCCTTGCATAAAGTTTCCTATGGGAAAATGAATGGGGAAAACACGTTTTGGGACCCCCTTTTTCTCGGCCCCCGCTTGACGAATCACCCTGAGACTTTCAGGGTAGGAGCGGACCGGAGCGGGCCATAAAGTTTGAAAATTTCGCGAAGATTCGTCAACCTGACGCAAGAGTTATTTCAAATAGAATGTCGCGGATTTCCTATGGAAAATAGGTCCTAACTATAACTATCTACTGGCGACCGCTAGTAGATAATATATATATATATATATATATATATATATATATATATATATATATATATATATATATATATATATATATATATATATGTATATATATATATGTGTATATGTTTATATGTGCATATATATATATATATATATATATATATTAAAGCTCCAAGGTGCCCGCTGGCAGGCTCGCACTCGAACAGCAGTAATCACTTCAACGGGTAAAGGACCCCTGTGCACGCCGGCAGCTGCAGCTCCCCTGTCACGGATGGAAGCCTGACGTGTTTCTGAGCCGTGTTGCTCGTCTTCAGAGGCTCGACTGGGAAAGCATTCTTTAAACACTCCCTCTAATTTATAATTAACAGCCCTCAGATGGGCGGCTCGAATGAGCATCACACGATGAATTCTGGGTAATGTAGTTCGTGTCAATATCCCTTTGGGTGCAGTTCCATTTTAAAGCCCTCAGATGGGCTCCGGCGAGCAAAAGGTCCATTGATCCCTCTACCACTGTTTCACATAATGGACTCTGCATTGTCAGAGCCCGTGACCCCCTCCTTTGGGGTGGTGCAAGCCTCGCGGCCGGACTGCTGCGTTAATATTAAAGCTCCAAGGTGCCCGCTGACAGGCTCGCACTCGAACAGCGGTAATCAGTTCAACGGGTAAAGGACCCCTGTGCACGCCGGCAGCTGCAGCTCCCCTGTCACGGATGGAAGCCTGACACGTTTCTGAGCCGTGTTGCTCGTCTTCAGAGGCTCGACTGGGAAAGCATTCTTTAAACACTCCCTCTAATTTATAATTAACAGCCCTCAGATGGGCGGCTCGAATGAGCATCACACGATGAATTCTGGGTAATGTAGTTCGTGTCAATATCCCTTTGGGTGCAGTTCCATTTTAAAGCCCTCAGATGGGCTCCGGCGAGCAAAAGGTCCATTGATCCCTTTACCACTGTTTCACATAATGGACTCTGCATTGTCAGAGCCCGTGACCCCCTCCTTTGGGATGGTGCAAGCCTAGCGGCCGGACTGCCGCGTTAATATTAAAGCTCCAAGGTGCCCGCTGGCAGGCTCGCACTCGAACAGCGGTAATCAGTTCAACGGGTAAAGGACCCCTGTGCACGCCGGCAGCTGCAGCTCCCCTGTCACGAATGGAAGCCTGACGCGTTTCTGAGCTGTGTTGCTCGTCTTCAGAGGCTCGACTGGGAAAGCATTCTTTAAACACTCCCTCTAATTTATAATTAACAGCCCTCAGATGAGCGGCTCGAATGAGCATCACACGATGAATTCTGGGTAATGTAGTTCGTGGCAATATCCCTTTGGGTGCAGTTCCATTTTAAAGCCCTCAGATGGGCTCCGGCGAGCAAAAGGTCCATTGATCCCTTTACCACTGTTTCACATAATGGACTCTGCATCGTCAGAGCCCGTGACCCCCTCCTTTGGGTTGGTGCAAGGCTCGCGGCCGGATTGCCCATCCGAGGGCGGTTAATTGTGAATAAAGTGGGTGTGTCCATATGCACGAACCTGTTGTTAAGCCTCTGATGAAGGGCGAGAGCCCAGAAACGCGTCAGGCTGTGATCATTAACACCAGGACTGTAAACACATGGAGTTGCAGTGTTTAGCCTTACCCGTCGGTCGGTTGCTGGAGAGTGCGGTCCTGCCTGCGGGCAACTTGGAGCCATATATATATATATATATATATATATATATATATATATATATATATATATATATATATATATATATATATATATATATATATATATATATATATATATATATATTCATTCCTCCCAATTTGTGGTTTGCAGGTCTGCACCAAAGCACAGGTGGTGCAAGGGAGAGCGCTACAGCTTAGTGCCTAGTATTACCACTGCTCCTCCAATTAAAGAGACCCTGCACTCAAGGGAGAGAGATACTTCTTTCTTTATTGCATGCCGACTTTGAAGTCAAGAGACGCGTTTCGGCACATTGCTGTCTTTTTCAATCTTAATACATTGCCGTAGTGATTGTGTTATTTATGCAAATTATCCTTCCACAAACACGGAAGAAATACTCTCGTTCGTCTTTGCAAATCAAGCATGTCGTTATAAACGTCATGCCTCATAAATGTCCAAGGTTGCACAGTTAGTATTTTTAAATGTCTTTAAATAATGCAGAGCAATGAAAACGGATATTTTCTTATGAATAGCGGCATATCATATTTATTGTTCACCTTTTATCTGGTTGTGCACAAGAAGTCATGCGAGTCTCTCCGCCTCACCGCTCGGCAAATGACCTTGTGGTATCCTTGAAATTCTACTGGCAGATACAGGCTTCACTCGGGAACACCTTAATCCCCATCACGGGTATAGTCTCTTAACAGGTATGGCTGGCTCATCCCTTCTCAACTCGTTCTATTACCAGGTCTGGGGGCAGACCGGCGCTTATCTTCCTCCCATTTTGCGGTTTGCCGGTCTGCACCAAAGTTCAGATGGTGCAAGGGAGAGCACTACAGCTTAGCGCCTAAAATTACCACTGCTCCTCCAATGAAAAACAGACCCTGTACTCAAGGGAGAGAGATACTTCTTTCTTTATTGCATTACGCCTTCGGCCGTTTTGTAAAATGTTATTTTTTTTCTAGCACACAACAAATCTTAAATGTCTGTAAATTAACTGTACTGACGATCATATCAATACATTGATTGATGAGATTTCCACACATTATCGTTTGTGCGCAGTATACTTTTATCAGTAAAACTGAATGTGAGTAATGGACATTAAAACTGAAGATGTGTTGTCTGTAATGGCAGAATGCTACCATACCATGCATACTCCACATTACCCCGCTCCACTCTACTCTGCACCACTCCACGCCACAGCAATCTACTCTGCACCACTCCACACTATACCACTCCACACTATGCAACTCCACTCTGCGTCACTGCACTCTTACTGCACCGCTCCACTGTACACCTCTCTACTCTACACCACTCCACTCTGTGCCAAAGCACTCTACCCCACACTACTCTATTATGCAACACTGCACTCTACACCACTCCACCCACTCCACTCTAAGCCACCTTACTCTGCAACACTGCACTCTATGCCACTGCACTCTAGGCCACTTTGCTCCAGTGTGTGCTACTCCACTCTATGCCATTGCACTATACTCCACTGCAATGTACTCTGCACTGCTCTATTCTATGCCACTACACTCTACGCTACTCCACGTCACTGCACTCTGCGCCAATGCACTCTACACCACTTTACTCAAAACCAATGCACTCTAAGCCACTGCACTCTACACAACTGCACTCTACACCAATCTACTCTGCACCACTGTGCTTTACCCCACTTTACTCTACCCCACTCCACTCTACGACACTCCACTCCACAATACTAACCGCGGGCGGAGAACTCTGCTCCGCCTGCGGAGTGTGCAGAGATTTGCCTACTCTGCGTACCGCGGAGTAGGCAAATCTCCACACACTCAGCAGTGGAGCGGAGTTGGCCAGCCCCCGCCTCCACTCCCCGTATTAACAATGAATTAGACTTTAATGAAAAGTAAAATAAAAACCCCACTTACCTGTACTGCTGCGTCCCTGGGCTGCCCTCCTCCTCTTCCTCGCCGTCTCTAGGTAATCCTTGCGAAAACTGTGCATGCGCAGTTTTCGCAAGGATTACCCAGAGACGGCGAGGAAGAGGAGGAGGGCATCCCGGGGACGCCGTAGTACAGGTAAGTGGTTTTTATTTTACTTTTCATTAAAGTCTAATTCATTGTTAATAGGGGGGGTGGAGGCGGGTAGCGGAGTTCCACGGAGTTTGTTCCCAACTCCGTGGACCTCCGCGTAGTCCCGCTACGCCAACTACGCCCAGGGTTACACAATACTCCACGATACTCGACTCTATGACGCTCCACTTCATTAAACTCTGCTCCACTGATGCTCTACTCCACTCTAAAGCACTCTACTCCACTCTATGCCATTCTATAACACTACTCCGCTCTACGCAACTCCCTCTATGCCACTCCATGACATTTTACTCCACTCTATTCCATGACATACTACTCCACACCACTTTATGACAGTCTACTCCACTCTCAGCCACTCTTCTCTGCAACACTCTGCTTCACTCTGCACAACACCCTCTATGCCACTCCACTCTGCTCTACTCCACTCCACGATGCTCTCTGCCCCTTCACTCTATGACACTCTACTCAACTATGATACTGTACTCCACTTTACGCCCTTCCACTCTACGACACTCTACTCCCTCATGACACTCCACAACTCTGTATGCTGCTCCATGACACTCCACTCTTCTCCACGCCAATTCAACTCTACTATATGCCACTCCACACCACTCTATGCCACTCCATAACACTCCACTTTCCTCCACTTTATGACACTCCACGCCACTCTCCTTTACCCCACTAATGTTTAGCCATGCTAAACAGCAGTCACTCTGGTGTACAATATTGCTAAAACTATAGGCAAAGCCAATAGCTCCTTCATAGGCTGAGACCTGTTGGCTTTGCCAATGTTTGGTATTTTATGAACTCGCTTTAAGTATTCCATTTTTTTTCATCTGTTGTTAAACCAAATTTTAACTGGTACATTGTCAGGAAGCACAAGGCACCATCACCTCTGTCCAAGCCATCACTAAACTCATTACTTGATGGATTTTTTCAACAAGCTGTAGGAGTGATTAATAAAGAAATATAATTGACTGAACACCGTCTTTCACTTACATCTGAGCTCCTGTTAAAACCCTCACAACCTCCATTGATACACCCAAACTCCCCTCAAATAGGCCTTTCCAACACCAATGGCAAATCCAATGGCAGTAAATTCATCTGACGCTATTACTGATTTTAATCAGGGCCAGGAGATCAGCGTTCTTTCTGATATGGGCCCACCAGTTAAACGCAAAAAGCGTCTTCCGGCCTCAAAAACTAAAACCTCAAGCCTAGGTGTTCACTCAAACTACCAACGTCAACCCCTTACCTCAGCTGTCCAACCAGGAGGACTTGCTCTGTGAAAGACTGCTGGGTAAATTTACTGCATCTGTTAAACAGCTCCTCTCACCAATTGAGGAGTGGTTAGAGGCCATAGAACAAAAACTATGCGTGCTACCATTTTATATGCCACCAACTACACTTCTCCTGAAGGTTCATGAAACGATCAAACCCTAGCACCTAGCAGGATGGTGGGGCATCACTTTGCAACAATGGCACTGCCGTCGGCCAGCTCCCTCTGAAGGAGAAAGGGCCACCTTCCGCCTCCACCTGCTTCTAAGCACTTACATCGTGATAGTGAAGGCGCCTCTACTCCCGGGATGTTTCAGGAACATGAAAGTGCTTCTTCCACAGTTAATCTGGCTTGACACCATGCACGCAATGGGTCAATGGAGGGGGCAGTCAACCGTATACGGAATCGAATTGCGACCCTTCAGTCTCCAAATAGTGATGTCATCGATTTATCCTCGGCCACTTGCCCATATGCAGTGGTAATGACTCATGTTTCTCCACTGCCCCAGCATGTAGTAGAATAATTTTTGCAGCTTAGGAACTAGGTTTTGTACTGGATTTTCAAATGTTGATGACATTTTCATGGTCTGCAGAGTGGGATGGGTTGGCCCATTAGAGAAAACCAAGAGGGAGATTGTGTGATAATCAGCCTCAGGCATCCTAGGCTAGCACAGAAGTTGTTCTCAAAGCTTTGCCAAACTGACATGCATGAGTGTGGCATAACGCTATTCCCTTTAGGCTATTTCTATCGCAACCTCTAGATTATGTCTTCAAACAATCCCCATAGTAAGGGTTTTAACCGAGCCTAACTCAAAATTTCTACTGCTAACTGCTTCACAGCCCTTGCCAGTGTAAATGAGTCCTCAGAGTCTCATAGAATTCACAGTCTATACTTCTAGTAGCTTGAAGATCCTTAAAAAATATGTTGCTGCTGGTACCAGTTGGTTATTGCAGATCTGTGTTGGAAAAATCTGGTGATGAAGACCATGTAGGACAAAACCCTTAGTTGTGCTATGAATAGTGTTGCGGTAGGAAAACTCTTAAAAGGTTAATTATGAGGACCAATCACTCTGAGTAGGGTTACAAAAACAATGGTAATACTGTTACAGAATCTGATAGAGTTGGTTTGTCTGGCCACTAATTTGCGGGTGAAATCTGGAAGTCCTGGTTCTCTCAATCCAAAGGATCTTACAGAAGGCTTTCTAAAAATATGAAGTGAATTGCGACTTTCGATCTGAAATTATGACGTGAGGTAGGCCATGTAGTCGAAATAAATATTATAAGAAAATTTGACCCATTGACTTGGCAGAAGGCAAACTCTTTAAAGCAGTGAAATGTGCTGTGTTGAAAAATGACTTGTTTTGACCATGATTACTCAGTTTCATTCTGAAAGAACCAATGCCACAATGAAATTGTTTGAAATGGTATGCCATGGTTTTGCAGGTACAGGTACTGGAAGAAGTTGTCCAGGTGGTCTTGACTTTCCTTGAGCACATATGGAGCATTAAAATTACATATTACTCCATATCCTTCCATTTTGATGTCCACCAGAAAGACTACAGTATCATTTCGAAAGTAGCCTTGACTCCCTTATGACTGGCAGTTGGAGCATCATGGCGCATTCAGAGGCTTTTTCTAGCTCGTGTGTGGGGATAAACAGTGTATCATCTTTAAAATAAAGGTTATCAAGTCACGTTAAAGTTTTTTTTGATGTTCTTCCACTAATTATCTGATTCCGTAGGGTTGTTGCTTTAAATCTTTTCTATGACATACTGGACTGCTCCTAGGATTCCAGGAGGTTGAAGAATGTGTTGATTATGTACACGTGGTGATTCTGGATATGCGAGAGACAGCGCAACATCTTCGAACCAGATATATATGTTATATTAAAGTCATACTGAGTAAAGAAATACACCTAACTTGCTTGGCTGCTGTCCCTACCTTGCATATTTCTTTTTTTTTTTTAGAACAGGGGCAGCTCAAAAAACCCCTGGAACCAGGGGAGTGGAGGAAGGATTACCTCTGCGAGATGAAGGTTTTGAGTAAAAAACTGCAGGATCGAGGCTATCCATTTAAATTGATCAGAAGAGCTTTTAAAAGAGCTTTGTTTTGCCCGGATAATACTTACTTGTCCCAAAGAAAAAAATGCATACTGAACAGATAGTTTGTGTTTCAACATTATGCACAGAAGGTAATTTGATCATCAAAATAATAACAAAACATTGGCCTCTAATTCCGTCCACAGACGTTTCAGAAGAACCACCTGTGCATAGGGGTTCTTCTATTCGCTTTCATGACATGGACTCGGCACAAACAATGGTCTTCACCAAAGTTGTACTTTCAAGTTGGCTGTGGAATCCCCACATATTGCACTTTCAATTTAGGGAAAATCCAGGAAATGTATGGGTGCTAGAATGGACATGATTCCCACGTGGCTTTGACCATTAATAGAGCATATTCCAGGGTGGCCTTGTCAGAGGCGATGGTGAATCAAGTGAAGGGGCATGTTGACATGTTACTTTTTCTGTTTCAACGTTTGAAGGAAGACATAGAGATGCTCTACCCATTGCTGAGTAATAGACCTGGATGTAATTAGTTTCCCAAGAGGCGAATTGGGTGGCATTATTGAAACATTTGCTTCCCAAAAACTTGATTTACCCACTTTTTATCCACAGAAAATGGACATGGGAGAAAAAAAAAATTCTGGTTTAGAAAAATCTGACCAAAATAAATTGCGACTGACAAAAATGTATACCACTGAAGCAATACTTGATTAAAAAAAAGTAAACACCTTTCTTAAACAAACAATTAGTGGAAATAAAATAAAAATATTGCAAATATACATCTGTCGATTGTATTCCCCTAAATCAAAATATGGTGGCTCAGCTATGTTTTTGATTTTCAGCTGTATTTCTGCACAAAAAGCCAAGTCCTGATGTTGAGGAATAATAAAGTGAAAGCTACCATTGAAAGGTTTATCCTGGAAATACATATATTGACATTTTTTCATGAAATGTCAGTGGTAGACTAGTACCCCAAAAATATGCAAAATTGGAATAAATTGTCTCAATTCTTATCTTTAAAAGTTTAGTTCATTGTTCATGGTCTTTGTGAAATTTCTTTACAGGTATTCCTTTCAAGACGAAGAAGACATGTTCATGGTAGTAGATCTGCTGCTTGGTGGGGACCTGCGCTATCACCTCCAACAGAACATCCGCTTCAGTGAGGAATCCGTGAAGCTCTTTGTTTGTGAGCTGGCCCTGGCCCTGGATTACCTGCAGAGAAGACACATCATTCACAGGTCAGTGGAAGTGAGGCGTGCTCTGCCACTTGACAAGGCATATCTGAATATTTGTTTTATTAAAATACAGTACCAACATTTCCTCATGGGATCTTTATTGATGTAAGTTTTGGCTACTTTCTATTGCGGGTTAGCAGAGTTTATATGTACCAAATTATCTCTTATTTTTGCTGTTCGAGTTGCGAAGGCCAGACAATAATTTTTACATGATGTGCCACATGGTCGATAAAAATCTGCTTGCATATTGATCTTGTGCAAGTTCTGTGCTAGCGGAATTCAAGAGATACAAAAGCTATGACTTCAGTGTTCTTCATAATGTACTAATAAGGCTATCTGTTGTTTTCAGTCCTGTGCTGCAAAAAAAGCAGTGTGCTTGTGGAAGCTCTGAGCTGATATGCCCAAAAACAAATGAAAATGTGTGTATTTTTTTCTTCGGAGTTTTATATAGCGCGAACTTGACCCGAAGGTATCAGGTATCAAAGCGCTTTACATGAGCACCAGTTGTGTTGCACAAGGACACATTCATTTTTGCTAGTCACTGGGAGATTAAGTGATTTGCCCAGAATCACAGGATGTTGAGCGTCATTGCCGAGACTCGAACTCTTTTTCCCAGATTTGAGATCGACCGCCCTAACCTTTAGACCACATCCTCTCCCCATGGTATTTCCCGGTACTGACCAGTAGGACTGACCGGTGTCAGATTAAACTCATTCTACTAGTTTCAACTACATTGGGGCAGGAGGTAGTGCCCATATGGAAAACCTAACGGTTGAGGAGCCAAATATACATAAAAAAAGTACAGATTTAATTCAAAACCAAGGGGTAGAGAAAGCAAAATTTGGGTGGTTGGCACAATGGCAGATGGGTTGCTTACAACAATAAATGAAAGAAGCAGATGAAGTTTTTATCTACAAAAACAAGCCATTGATTTTAACTGTTATTGGTGTAGCCACAAGAATCCACCCTTATAACCCAGCCCTCTTAGCTCTGACAGATCTAACCACTTTGGAATATTCACCCACTTTGAGATTTCTATGTCAAAAATGTCAGCACTAGTAAATTAATATGTAACCAATAATATAATAAAACTCTTTATTAGCATATGTTGCAGGATATTTATTTTCCGTTTTTACTTTGATAATCAAATAACAATATGAAATAAAACAAAATCACTATTTCACAGCTACTAATAATGGTCAGACCGCACATTAATGCCATTACACCCCTAGTGCCTTTCATGCCACTAAGCATGGGTAACAATGAGACCACAGAGCCTCAAATGGATGGGCATAAAATGAAAACGGAATAAATGATGATGGAGGAGAGCTAGCAGCAATCGTATAATATTTCATTTTAAAAACATAAAATAGAACACTTAAAAATGTTGTTGGACCGTGCACTTTTTGCAGGGTCACCCCAAAACGTTTTGCCTTCCTCCTCCCCTTTTTTCTGACCTAGTTTTTGTTGGCTTTAGGATTCTGGGCATTTTAACACTTCAAAGTGAGAGGATTTTTTTAAAGTAAGCTATGTGACAATCTTCCTGGTGTGAATGGAAAGGCTGTAGAAAATGTAGATATATGCACATGAATTGTACAAACATTTCAAAATAAATAAGCAGTTAGGAAAGCACAAATGAAGCACTTTTAATAGGTTCAAAACATATTCAAGATACTTTACGCTGTGATGTTAAAATTACAAAAATTCACTGAAACCCGATGTCCTCACATTATTGTTTTTGCACTACATAGTGTTATCTTAAAATGGTGTATACAAATTTTGTGGTCATTCAAATGGAAAATGTGCTGTCTGTAAATGAAAGTGCACTGCCACATCATTTTTTTGTTATATATTTCTGATAGCGTGCTCCCAAATGCAACTCCAGCTACATACTACACCCATACCACTTTCCCGCAGAATAAGCATCAACCAATCAACTAGGATTTATAAAGCTCGAGGATTTATAAAGTACGGCTAATCACCCAATAGAGTATCCAGGCGTTTGCTGGTCCGGTAGGCTTATATGAATAGCCAGGTCTTGAGGGCCATTCGAATTCCGGAAGTGAGGTGATGGTCTGGAGTTGCGTAGGAAGGGTGTTCCAGGTCTTTGCTGAGATGTGGCAGAAGGAGTGTCCTCCACTTCTGCTTCAGTAGAATGAAAAAAAAACAGCACTTACCTGCGCGGCAGCCGGCCGCTTCCTCTCCGTCTTCTTTGGCTCTTCGGTGGAGTCAAGGAGCAGGAAGGAAGCAGGAACCAGGAAACAACCAGTCTCCCTGTCTCTCCCAGCCAATTATAATGCTTCCTTAAAGCAGCGTTGTGAGTGGTCTGAGTGCCGTGGTTCGGCGCTCAGAGAGGGACTGGGCACCTGGGCATGTTCTCCACCCAACTGTAATGGAGAACGTGCAAAGTGCGCATGAATGTTTGGCAGGCCTGAGACAGCCGGCCAAACATTTATGCACACTTAAGTGAGTGCCACCACTGTTCTGGTGATGTGCAGCCCCACCCCACCTCTAACCAGGTGAGACACAGATGGGAAAATAAAATGATAATAACGTTTGTCAATATCATTTTATTTTTCCTTTAGTAAACTGCTCACATAGCAGTGGCGACGCTCCTCCGCCTTAGCGGAGGAGCCGCCCCTGTCAGCATGTTCCTTTCTTTGTAACATTCAATTTCCTTTGCACAAGTCTTTTCTAGGGACCATTCATTAGCTGTACAGACTATTGTATTTCTATATCATATAAATGCTGTGTCCTCTCCTTTATTTCCTATGCACACCTCTTTATTATTATGCCACAAAGTAGATGTTTACTATCTTATTTGATGTATCCTGTGTATTTGAATAATGATTGGTTTAAGTGAATGTATGTTTGCTAATCCAGCCCTATTAGCTCATGTCTTACTGTACTGAATGTGTGATTTTCTGTCTTATACCGTATAAAAGATATGATTTTGTTTGGCCAATGTGCCAGTCCTTTTGGCACAATATTGGGAGCCCGACTGTATGCCAGTCTTGGTTAACTATACTTTGGTTTCTGGCTGCTGTTTGCTTTACCTTATGTTAATGCTCCTGTATATTTGATTTTGAGTTATCATTATTGCTGATCCACATGATTTACCTATCAACGTTTTTCCTTCTGTAATTAACTTAGCTGTGAATAAACCCATATAGTTTTCACTTTCATTCTTGTCTTGTGGAGATGTAATTTATAGGTATCAGACTTAGGGGCCGATTCCGATCTTGGCCGGTAGTGCTCCGAATCGGATTCGGATTTACCGGATCCGATTCGGAGCCCTGTTTCCCGACCGAATCGTACGCGGGTCCGGCCGAGCGAGTACGATGCAGGCACCCGCGAAATCTCCGACCGACTCGAACGCGGCTTCAACACGCTCCGACCGACTCGCATGGACACGACTCGCACCGCGCTATGGAGACGTTTCCCGGCCGGGTAAGTACGATGCGCGCCGCGAGCAGTCCGATCGACTCGCGCCCGTCCGGCTCGAAAAAGCTGTCGGAGCCGGACTTTGGGGACCGCGTCGGACCCCCTGTACGCGTAGGCGCGCGAGTCGCACACAGGGGGGACCCATGGGTCCCCCTACCTGTGCATGTACGCCGTGATGCGCTTGGACGCGTACACGCTGTAGGGGGCGCCTTGCTCGCCTCGCACCCATTGAGTCAATGGGAGCCCGCGTACGCTGTCGTACGCCAGGCTCCCATTGACTTCAATGGAGTCCGACCGAATCGAGTCCGATGGCATGCGAACGCATCGTACTCGTTCGGTCGGACTGCTAGGGTCCGATTCGGTCGGAATTCTCTCCGGGTCCGGCTCGGTCGGAGAGAATTCCGGCCCGAATCGGAATCGGCCCCTTAGTCTTATGACGACTCAGAGAGTCCCGATCCTACATCTCATCTGTCTTTCTTGTTTTAATTAAGGCAATGACACTAGTACCAGGGAACGACAGCCAGGCACAGAGATATAGCTTGTGCAAGTCCCACTGTGCACAGCTGTTACATACCACACTCCTGATGTGGCACAGAACCAAGGCCACTGCAAGATTTACACCAGTGCAAGTCTAAGCACAGTGACAGGATGCACATATTGTACTGGGTTACACTGCATGGTAAATCTTGTGATGTGGCTCGTCATACGAGCGCCTGTCACTGCGCTCAGGCATTGGTGAAGAATAGGAGAGAGGGGCCAGTGTGATGCGATGATGACACTGTAGGTCAAAAGCCTTGACATGTCTGCCTGGGAGGACCCACGAATCGGTGAGTACAGGGAAAATCATGATTGGGCTTTGGGACTACTGCCTCCAGATTGAAACAGCAGGTGCCCTGCTGCCAGAATAAGTACAGTACCAACCACCAGAAACCATCTGCATATATTAATCACTGGCCATGCATTCTCAGATGGAAGAGGTTCACTTATTATGGATTGTGTTTACATAAACACCAGGAATAGCACCAGATACAGAACATTCAGCACCTTCTTTAAAGCTTTCTTCAAGATACCTGAAGTCCAAGTACTGTTACTCAATGCATCTTCTTTCAAATATTTTGCATATGTTGTTTATGTTATGCATTTGACTACTTGATAATCAATGCACTTTTAGTATGTTTTGTTCATGATACCCTGATGGTTATGCTGTGTGTTCTATTCACAGTCAATATCCTTTAAGGCATCAAATGGGAAACTGAAAGATCTATCAAATGTTGAAATAGTCTTTGGAACCTTGGCTTTCATTATCTGAGCGATATACACTCTTCTAAAAGACAGCAACTCTTTTGAAATTTTGGGCATGACATTCTAAAGACCATGCACTGTGTTGTGCCAACAGTGTTGTATTTTCTCAAATCAAAATCTTTGTCAATATCATTTTAACAATATCTTTGAATACCTTAGATTGGGTGTCTTTGAATATCTCAACTGGTAGTCCTATTATTGACCTTGATGCATTGAAAGACTCAACGTCACACTTTGGCTCATTTGACTGTATAGCCTTGTACAACTCATGAGTTACAATCTGTTCTGTGATTTTTTCATCTCGTCCTTTCCCGTTGGCTTATAAATATTGTGCACACGTAATGTTTACCTAGAGCCATTTAGACCTCATGTTGTGATGCTCCTACTGATCCACTGCTTGTGAAGAGACCTTTCATCTTCTACATGCTTTCACTCAATCACTCACTCATGCTGTTACAAAAGTCAAGGCTTCTAAAGGGTTATCCACTAACCCTACAAGGGCTAGATCAGCATCACTGGTTTTTTATGTTTTTTTTAAGTTTGAGTTTATTAAGAACAACAGGAAAAAGAACAGCAATGCAATGAATATAACACGTCCTATTTAATATAAAGATTATGGGGAAAACAAGAATATATGAAGGCTATAAACTATCAAGCTGTGAGCCAAGAAAAATATACACAATATAAACAATAAAAGGAAGTGGTAGGGGGAAGGGAACAATATATGATTACTTTAGAATATTAAGAGTAAAAGATAATAATAAATGATTTAACACTGTAA
Source organism: Calotriton arnoldi (assembly GCA_963921515.1). NCBI lineage: Eukaryota > Metazoa > Chordata > Amphibia > Caudata > Salamandridae > Calotriton > Calotriton arnoldi. Next base: position 251,899 of record CAWUFW010015091.1, on the reverse strand, counting down.
GCATAATAATAAGAAACACTAAATAACATGGTAAAATATAAAGATGCAAATAAATATCTTCTTATAATCTAAAAATCTTAAAAAGTGACAAAGGGTGAGATTAAGGAGGCTTCCGTACATCGTCTGATTCAGTAATGTCTTTAACAGCAGAGGAGGCAGATAAAGATAAATACGTAGTTAATGGGAGCCATAAGAGGTCCATTTAAATCGCTAAAGATATAGTAGAAACATAATTGGTGTCTAATCTATGATGAAAACACACAGCGTTCCACCAGGATCTAAAAGTAACTTTATCTGCTTGTTTCCAGTTTGAGGTTATTAAATGAAAAGCAACAGCTAACAATAAATCTAACAACTTAAAACTCGATGGAGACAGAGGCCATTGGGGTGACAGAGTGCCTAAGAATATATTGATTAATGAAAAGGGGACATTAACTCTGAAATATTTCCTGATTTGGGTCCACACCAACTGCCAAAACTGGTGGATAGGGAGGCAGTCAAATAACATGTGTTTTAAATCGGCAGTAGAGCAGGGACAAGACCAACATGCAGAAGACATACTTGAAGAGAAAGATGCTAAATTCACTGGAGAAAATAACACCCGTTGATAAACAAAATAGAGGGTTTGTGTGATGTTCGCAGCTCGTGAGGTTTTGTGAACCTTAAACCATAATTTATCCCATTTACTAGTTGGCCAACATTGTAATAAATCTTTTTCCCAGGCCAATTCAGTCTTTGATTTGAGTCTGTCCAGGGGCAATTGTAAGGATTTGTATATAGTGGATGCAGAAGGGGAAGTATCTAATAATGGAGAAAGAGTAGTGCATTTTGCGGGGGATTGGAAGTGTTTGGTAATGCAAGAAGATATTGATTGAGGGAGGGGTGCAAGAGATCATATTACGATCTAAAGGTAGCTGGTAAAGAAAATTTTGTTTGAAGATCAATATATGATAGGGGTTGATCGTTAATTAGAAGTTGAGATATCCAACGCAAGCCCTTCGAATGCCAATTTTTCCAATATATGGAACGATTCTTAATTCGTAGCGATTTATTATGCCAAATGGGTTACTGTTGATAAGAATCAATTGAGGGATATGATGAAGGTAAGAGAGGAGCCAAAAGTTTACGTCAGTGGGAGATGATAGGAGAACGTAATAATGAGACAGTAGTAGTAAAAGCAAGAATTTCTTGAAAGTCAACGGGGCAAAAAAGGAATTTCTCTATTTGTATCCACAATGGAGGATATACGGGGAGTTCCGAAGAGAGCCAATGGGCAGCCTGTTTTAAGGAAAAGACAGAGTGATAAGTTTTGAAATCGGGAAACCTAAGACCCCCGTTAGTTTTATCCTTTTTTAAAGAGGACACACCTTTGCGAGGGGGTTTGTCTTTCCAAAGAAATTTTCATAGTAGAGAATCAATTTTCTTAAAATAATACCCAGGAATGTGAACCGGAATCATGGAAATAATATATAATATCAGGGGGGTGAGCATCATTTTAATCGAATCCATTCAGCCCCACCAAGAGAGAAAAAGTGGATGCCAATGTGTAATAGTATCATTTAATGCTTTGGTAATGTGATCGAAATTTAATTTTAATGTCTCAGAAATTGTCGGAGAAAACCACAAGCCCAGATATTTTATTTTAGAGGGTTTTCCATGACAAGCCTGTGTGATGCTTTTGACATAAAACATTTAAAGGCAAAACGTCACATTTATCGATATAAAGCAAATATCCTGGTAGCTGAGAAAATGTAGCAACCTGTTGAAGAAAAGGGGGGGAGAGAAGTTACAGGGTTAGAGCAATATAAAAGAATGTCATCAGCGTAAACGGACATTTTGACCTGATGAGGACCAAATTGGAAACCTGAAATACGAGCGTCCTGTCTGATTTTAGTTAGAAAGGGTTCCAACTCAATGACAAACAATAGAGGTGATAGAGGACACCCTTGCCATACCCCTCCAAGCAAAGGAAAGTTATCCGAGGTTTTACCATTGACAAACATTGAGGCTTTAGGACCTGACTATAATAAAGAAATTAAAGCAATCAATTTAGGTGGAAAACCAACCCATCTTAATGCGGGAAAAATAAAATCCCATCCAATCCTATCAAAAGCTTTTTCTGCGTCCAAAGCGATGGCAGCAATAGGATGATCTTAAGAAGAGGACTTGCTGAGGACGCTGAAAAAAACTCGAGAGTTGTTAGAGGCTAATCATCCTTTAACAAAGCCAGATTGTTCAGGACCTATCAGATCAGGCTGGACGGGGTGCGCAAAGCCCAAATCTTGGCAAAGATCTTATAGTCGGTATTGACTAAGGAGATGGGACGATAGTCCTTACATAGGGAATGATCTTTATTATCTTTGGGAATTAAGCAAATCATGGCTTCTTGGAAAGTGCCTGGAGATGTACCTTTAATAATAAAAGAATTAAATAAAAGTAAAAGATTGGGTAGGAGGAGATTTGCAAAATGGTCTTAAAATTCAACAGTAAAGCCATCAGGCCCGAGAGCCTTCCCTCGCCGTAGCACCGAAACTGCATGAATGATTTCCGCAAAGGAAATATTGGTTCCCAATGAGTCAAAATCAATCTGATGGGAGGGAGGAGATGCAATGGACTGAAAATAAGTGGATAAATCTGACTCATCTGGTTGTGTTTCTGGAGAATATTAATTTTTATAGAAAGAAACAAATTCATTTAAAATATCATTGTCTTTTAAAAGAGGAACCCCGCGGGACCCTGTAAACATTCTATTCTAGTTCTATCTCTTCTTACTTTCAAATAATTAGCCAGCAATTTCCCCATTTTATTTTGACCCCTGTAGTAGCGAGTACTACTTTTTAATAAATAAGAGCTTACCGCACGTTGTTCATTCCTAAGAAGCACTATATAAATAACAGTTTTTATTCTGCAGAGCCAGTTTTGGACTACAACATCTCAAACTGCAGAATAAAATCACTGCGCAACAACAACAGCGAGAGGTGCATTCTGGGATGTGTACATCATGTATATTGGGGACACTTTAAATCACTTTACAGTCTCAGAAATCCGACCTCTAGAAGGAGGCTGCCTTCACTCTGAAGTAAAAACGTGCAATCATGTTCCAAAACAATTCACTTTTGCATGTATTTGAAAACATGATTTATGCTCTCGACTCAAGAAAAAAATATATATTATTGAAGGGCAAGGGAAGGAGAAAGCAGACAGCTATGGAAGTGGCTGCAGTGTTGATACCCGATGGGACCTGGATTTGTTTCATTTGTGGTTTTAGTATGCAGCTAGACATGAAAAATAGAGAAGAAAAAGAAAGATCAACTGAATGTGAGCTAAAATAGAGAGGTAAAGGCAGAGAAATGCACGCGGTCTGAGAAGGCAAAGAGACACGGACGTAAAGGAGGGAGGGAATAGGGGACGAGCATACAGTGAAATATTCCACGTCCCTGTGGTAGATGAGTAGGAGAGGGCAGATGCGAGAGAGAGAACAGTTCGAAGCCAGGGAAAGGCGGAGCGTGTGTTTTTCCCACATGGTTTGTATGGGCGTGAGGCATTTGGGGAAACCCTCAAAACTGTGATAACACTGCAAATTCCACAAAATCTAACCAGCTCAATATTAAATTTGTAAGCGAAATGTCCCACATGGGCGTTACTCACGTTCCTCAAGAATGTTTTTCCCTTCACTGTTTCTATAGTTAAACGTGGCTGTCCGCATTAAGGTATTGCTTCAATATGCTGTAGTCTGTAGTTTAACTTGCGGCACTGTGTATGGCCAGTCTTTGAAGCGTGTGCCATGAAGGTAGGCAGAGCGCACAGGGTCCCTCCCCCACCAGCACTCAGCCAGTGAGAGAAATGAAACAAACAAAATGTAGCACACAGCGTGCATTTCGAATGCAGCTAGGGACTTATTAGAGCCCAGCTGACAAGAGGTTTATGAGGCCAGAGAGGATATGCCTACGAATTAGATAAACCCTTAAAGTTAACACGAGCAGCTGCGTGAAGTGGGCACCTCGCTGACCAACCCTAAAAAGCTTAAATAAATAAAAAGAATATCGTGCGAAGCCGGTGCATAAATCACACGAACATCAGGTGCATACATTAAAAGAACATTGCGTCCGTGAAGTGTGTGCCACGAGGGAAGTGCTCGAATACATTGAAGCAGTGGCGGCCGTGAATCAGCACCATATGAGCGTGCAAGTCGCAAATGCTCAAAATAATCCTAAACATAAAGAGTGGTGGGGCGGGCACACGGAGACAAGGAGGCACAGCAGCTGCCGCCCTGCGCGCCGCTGCCTGCTCCCGCAGCAAAACGCTGTGGGAATGAACCTTTCAGAAGAGCTGGGACATGCACCCACCTCTAGCCATTTGCAGGCTTTGATTCTAAAAAGGCACACGCAAAAGCCAATTCAATGCGTGGGAGGAGTCAGACCCACACAGAGTAGATACAATAAGCCTCGCAGGGCAGCACATGCGCGCTGCGCTAGGCGCGACCTAATGAGGGTTCAAAACAGTATCTAGTATCTATATAATGGAAGCCAACTACATATCCGTTGTAAGATGAAGAAAATTACTTCCACAGAAACAAATGACTGAGGAGAAAAAGGCTTCCAAAATCTAAAGAATTCAGTTTCTTTACATAGGAACATATCAAATGCACAAAATAAAGAGGAAAAAATGCGTTGAGATGAAGTTTAAAGCTAGCACAGGTAAAGTTGTCTGCAATGACATGAGCGCAGTATATTGAAGCCGCCTCATACAGAAAAGGAAACGCGCTTGCCTTTCAAAATGGCGGGAGCGGCCTAATTGTAAGGAGAAAGCCCTTGGGGCCATCATGGCCCTGAAAAGCACAGAAGCAGGAGTTGTACAAAACTCCAGTGACTCACCATGTCATGAGGGAGAGACGCCGCGAAGTCTCTTCCCTTGGTGAGCGCTGAACTGGTCTCTGGCCTCGAAAAGGCTCCCCGGTCCGCCGGAGCTCAGCGCGGTCCCGCCATCTTGGATCGGCGCCAAGACCACGCCCCCAGCATCAGTGTTTTTAAAAATATATAACTCAATCAAAAAATCTGTCTGGCAGCAACATTGTCTATGCCACACACTTTTTACATGCATTAAAGTCTTGAGGCAATTTGGAGAGTCAATGCACATTTTTTTCAGTCTGCCTTTTAACCTATTTACCCAAATCCTGGCATTGGCTTGTGAAGTTAAAACCTCTCAACTACTCTTCTGCTTTGTTGTTTGTCCAAAATCTGTTGGGATATGACCAAACAGGATTTACGATTAAGGAGAAATGTCCAAAGCAGAAATCTAACATTCTCTATTCTTGGTCCTCTCAATGCCACACGTACAGCCAATGTTTATTTTTCTGATTTGCTTTTTAACTGCTCATTATACCTGAAGGAGATCTGTGCAGAGGACACAGAGCATTCAGTGTCAGAGATGATTGTGACCAAAGTCCCAGGTACCTTCTTCTCTTAAAAAATTTACATTTTCATGCATGCATAGGGTGTGTCCCATCCAGTCTATGTGACTCTCTCTCTACAGTTGATGTACAATGACTGCATGATGGACATCTTTACGCATATTTCTTCAAGAATCCTGACCATGTATAGACATACATATTTTTCTCAATTCCTTTATATCGTTTCTGGTCCCTAGTGAAGTGGCATAACAAAACTTGAGGGGCCCCTGCAAAGTACATGGAAGCCCCCCCCCATACTCTGGACCCAGTCAGGAGCTCTCAGGCCAGGGACCGGCGCACAGTGCCGAAGGGGGCCTCTGGAGCTCGCCCCCCCTCCCCGCAGGAGCTATAGGGGCTAATGTTACGCCACAGCCCTAGTGAATAGTTGAACACAGCTCCCTAATTATGCAGCCCCAACCTATGGAACCTTTCCTTATGTTCTATGCTTCATCATAACTGGCCATATTTCATTGATTCGTGCTATGGGGGTTCCAGTCGGTCTCATAATTTTGCAAAACATTGTTACTCTACACACTTCCTACACTTTTGTTCGTGAACATTCATTACTACATTTTATTGAGAGCCCTGACAGAGGATTGTTTAAAAAATCCATCTTTTTCAGTCTTCTGCACATTTCTCAGCCTTCAAAAACCATATCTTCAGTGTCTGCTCTTTTTGATTAGCTCAAGCTTCCAAAAAATGGTGGAGGAGCCCCAGACGAGATGCCGTCAGTGAAAACTAAGTGCTAATGAGTGGTTGTGGTATATGTCACCGTACTCCCAGTCGTTCCAAGGGACAAGTGCTAAACTTCCGGAGCAAACCGCTCCACAGAAATGCCCAAATTACAGAAGAATATCTCAAAGGTGTGGGAGAAGCACTTAGTTCGTATCAACACAATGTCCAATCTGTGCAGAACGAGAATCAAATATCTTTTATTTAAAAGTTACACTTATTAATCAAATATCCATGGACCACTATTCTTGTGTAACCAAAAAGGTGTTCTTTATTTTCATCTTGACAAGCGAGAATAGAGCATGGACACAGCCAACGCGTTTCATCTCTTAAACAGAGGGACTTCTTCAGGGCACATGATGTATCTCCAAAATTATATATTAGAATTAATAATTTTCTGTCATCTATTTAGCAGAAGCAAGAGTCCCCTTGTATTGTAGAAGCAAGAAGTGTAGCTATAGTTGCGTGTCTAAAGAGATGCCATCAGTGTTTTGACTTTCATTTAGCTAATCATTCACCTAGTGTTTTTTAGGTCTCGCCTGAGCCAGCGCGCATGCGCTGCGCTGCGAGGCTTCTTGTAAGGACTTTAAACTCGGACCACACGCTCGTGCATGTGGTCCGAGTTTAAAGTCACACACTATTGGCCTTTGCGTGCGTCTTTCTAAGAAAGACAGCACGCAATTGGCCAAAGGCGGGTGCATGTCCCGCCTTCTCTCTCCCCTGGCCTAGGGAGCTCAGGAGCGAGCAGCAGCGCGGCCGGGTGCCAGCTGCATACCTCACATTCCTTTCGCGGCCGCGTGGCCGCGCTTGTTTGTAAAGTTGCCTTGGCGTGCCTTGCAATGCAGAAGGCACACATCTCAATGCTCGGTTCAAATAAAAGTATTGGCCTCTGTTTTTTTCGCGATACCTAATTACAAGTGTTGTAACCATCCCCACTTGAAACTGAAGTGGAAAATAAATGGCACTCATGATTTTTGTGCAGTGGTAGCCGACAGGGGGGTGTCCGCATATTAAATCAAGCATTTGAAATGCAATATTTCTCACATTACTGAAAGTTTGAGCTGTTGGCGCTGCATTCATATTTGCAACACCAATAGCTCAAACTTTCAGTAATGCAAAGCCTATTTCATTGCAGATGCTTGTGCTTAATTGAGTCTGTGGCTAGGAACATGCAGCCCAGACTCTAAAGAAAGGCTGGGGCTAGGGTGGGTCATTCCACATGGCGAGGGTCTGCCCTTCTCTCTGGCAGGGCTTTAATTTCTTTACCGCCGCTGTGTGTAAACTGTGCATTGCAGTGATTAAAACGAGCCTTGCTTGATATCCTGTCCGCATGGCACACTTGAAAGTTCACTGCACAAAGACAATGACAGCAGCGTCCCACCCCCATGTACCCGCCCTCCATCTCTCCGGACTCTGTCCCTAAGTGTTTAATTAGAAGGGGTGCACCTGAAATCCACACCTTTGTCTAGCAAGCAACTTTTGGTGTGAAAAACTGCAAAGCAAAAATAAAAAAATAAGGCTACCATTGTGTATGAATAACTAACAAACAAATGCTGAATTGTGGTGGCCGCAGGGTGCGTTCATCCACAGCCTTGACGCCTGGAATTTATATACAATCTATATTTATTTAATATTAGTGCTATGTAATGCTGGAAACGTGTTTAATCTTCTGATAAGCAAGAATGCAGGGTGCATTTTAAAATCACTCTTGTAAACGTCATTTGAAGGGGTTGGGGCGGTCCAGGAGGGTAGCCAAGGATTGGGCTGTAAACTGTAGGGGTCCTGATGCACAGTCAAGGATGCAAACTTTCTTTGTACAGCACCTGTCTAGGATCACACTGTGCACTTAGTGGCACCTTGATTTACTTGTTTACATAGCAAACGGAGGTCTTGCTCTGGTAATCATTCCAAATGAACTGCTCCCCAGAATGCAAAGTTCTATGTGGGTGGGGACAGATAGAGCAGTCTGGGGATCTCCAGTGTGCTTTTGATATTTTGGTTAGTATTTCGCTGGACCTTGTTGTCTTCATAAGCATTTGTGTAAAATAATTTCCAAATGAAGGCAACTGTTTCATTGCGGCGCCCCAAGCCTCGAGAATTATGCAATCAAAATGATGTCCTTTTCACAATTTTTATAATTATTTTAAAGTGTCTGTGGTCATGAGTTGCAAGCTTATTGCACTACTGTATTTTTGTCTAATCACGGTGTAATCTTTCGAGGCTACTGCCTATTTAATTACACGTTTTCACTTTTTTTGAACGTGCATTTCTTTACAAGTAAATGTGCATTTCATTATTGTTTCCAGTGTGATCTAGTTTTTCTTTGTGGCACTTTTGCCGGTAAGCAAGCAAGCCTACGCCCATTGATCAGCATAGTGGGAGTGCCCCGCAATGTGTGAGGTGTACACTGCCACCTCCTATACAATAATGTAAACTTCTAACAGTACTGTTGTAGCACTCAGGAAAATGTGCTGCATGGCTAAACACTTATAAGGTCCCAAAGGCGAGACCTATTGGCTATGCCAATGCTTGTTTAGAATTGTTGAAGCCGGCTCAATTCTCCCATTTCATGTGCTTTGCTTGTTCTCTGTGTGTGTTTTAAGTGCCAGTGAGCGTGTGCGATAATTATCCCAGTTTGCCCGTGTGCATCGTTCTCCATTCTTCAAATAGTTCTGCACATTTCTGATGCACAAAACACTGCCCTTTTGTATGCAGCTCTTGTGTATGAGGTCCTCATTCTCCGCAGAACCAGATAATCTGCCAAAGGGAAATTTTGCGCTAACTTTGGTCCTCATGGTGGCTGTGTGCAAAGTGTTTTTTTTTTTTTTTTTGCACAAACAATTTTGCAAATTTGTGTATTTTGCCCTGCGCAATGTTTCTAAAATTTCCCATAGTACCCTTTCCTTCACCCTTGCAAAGTTTTTTTTCTGCTTATGAACACATATTTTCACAGTAAGCAACATAATTGACATTCTGGTGAAACCCATCCAGGCTAGAAAGGGTATGCCGAAGTCCTCGGTGTGAGTTTACATTTTGTGAAGCTTTTTATGAAAAATGGTAAATGGAGGCACCATTTTTTCTCTACAAGTTATCTTTTACGGAGTGTTTCTGTGCAATATATACTAATATAGGCAGACTTTTTCTTTGCAAGTGTAATTTTACGGAGTCACTACACATAACGGCTGTGCCTCAAAGATCACTTAGGCCATGATCACAATACGCTCGCAAATGGCATGGCATCTGCAACGCAAAATATCCACCAAGGTCCCTATTAAACAAATGTCCAATTTGCACTCATTTCCACTATGCACACTTGAGAATGGTGAATAGTGCACCAATAGAGTTTGAAATCCCCTATTGGGAGTTACGCACGTGTGCGATTTGTTTGGCCTGTTTGTGCCACGTTTGATTTGCCTAACTTGGCATATACACAAATGTAGAGATGGGTACCTAGCTATTCGTTTTTATGTATATCTTATGCACTACCATTTTGTTGGCTGTAAATAACCATAAATAAACCCCAGATTGTCGAAAAGTTCTCGATTTTTATGCTAATGTGAAAAAGCGGAAAACTCAATATTGGAGAATTTCTGAAATTTTCTGTAGCCCTTCGCGAAGGCTGTAAAAAAAAAAGTGCAACGCCGCATAAATTACCTCTGCTGATAGCTTGTGTTCATAGTTTGCTGACCAATAGTCTTTTTTTTTGTGAACATATTTTATTGCCATTTTTATATTTATCAGTGTACAGAATAGCTTTCGTTGTTATCCAACAGGGTCGCTTGAACTCAAACAGGACAATAATAACCAGGTAGGTTTACACAGTCAACTAATGATACAGGTGGTTACTTCCTGTTCGGCGCCCTCCCCAGTTACGTCTGTTAATTTCCACAGTTACCTTCTCCAGTAGTAGTAGTATCTCCTACTATGAAAGGTAAGGACTGTGCAAAGTCCTGCAGTATGAAGTGCGCTTACTTATGTGCAAACTCCACTCAGCGGCTGTACCCATCAGATCCTACCGAGTGCCCCGTTGGTCATTCTTAGCTCGTTTAATTTGAGAATGTACCATCTCTTATTCCTCGTTTACTCCTCTCTGCTGTACCCTAAGTGTTCCTTAGAATGCTTCAGTTTTCTGTCCCGGTTTTGTGTTACATTAACACGTTAGTCACTTGAGTTTGGGGACAGGGCATGCATTTATTTAATTGCAATTTATTGAATGAGTTAATTGAATGATATGAACGGGAAGCTTTTCTCTCACCTGGAGTCCTAATCCCCCGTGCACGGGTGGAATCTCCCACAGAGAGGAAAGAGCACACAGCCTTGTTTTGATGTTCCTGTCGAAGGCGCGCTCTGCTGATTGCGCACTTGCTTTTAATAGCAGCTCTTTAATTACCACTGGAAGCACGTTGCATCACTCAGATGGGATGGGTCTGTTTGATATTCTTCAGTCAGTCTCTGTTGCTCCTTTCACATACAAGAATTAGCAAAGCCAGTAGGTCTCGCCTATGGGCAAGCTATTGACTTTGGCAATTGGGTGGGGATGGATAACGGGTGGGGCGGGTAGAGTTGGGCAACAGGGGGGCACGGGTGGGTAAAGGGACTTTAGGACAGTTAAAAAGCCCTATGAAGCAGCCAGTGCTGGCTGCTTCATAGTGTTTTTTTTTTAATTTTATTACTTCTGGGAGGGGGGGAAAGAAACCCGAATGATAGAGAGGGAGGGAGTTACAGGGGAGAAGAAACAGAGACGGGAGTGTGTGTTAAAGGGAGATGAAGAACCTGGATGGGGCAAGTGGGGGAAGGTAAAAAAAAGTGCTATAACACGACCAGCATTGACCTCCTCATAGCGCTTTTTTGTGTGTAAAAGAAATAGTACCTGAATCATAGCGAAAGCAGTGGAGCGACAATAATTACATTTATTTAATCTGTGCTTGGTCCAGGAAGTGATGCATGGCAATCGCTGCCCAATTAGAAGGCAGCAGAGTGACAACGCTGCAAACCAATGGTAAGTAATGGGCTGGTTCCAAGCCCATTATAGAATACAAGTCTCGCAAGCGAGAGCGCTTGCACTAACTCACGCTCACGCAGGCGAGACCTAAAACAGAGATGCTGCTTTGCCAGTGATTATTTAGCGGACTGTGTGGACAGGCAAATGTGTAAGAAAGCTGTGTTCTATGTGTTCCCGCCCAGAGCAGCCGCTATTTAAGCACCCGTTATTTGTGTAGAATTTGTTCTATACATTTCTCGTTCCCATGGAGTCTGTGTACTCTAGTCAGTTGGTAAAGTAAGAGTAGATAGAACATAAGAGAATTCAGGGCCACCCAGTTTAGAGTTATCAGCCGCCCCCATGCATCACCACATGTCGGCTGTTTTATTGCTGGTGCTCTGGCACACAGACTTCACATCTTCCTTCTTGACATAATCCATGTTCACTACAATTTGTGGTAAAAGACCTAGTGCTGTATTATGCAAAGTGCCCTAGGTGCACAACAAGTGCTTGCACTGCCTTTTTGCATCCCTGGGGGCACAGTGGTATTATGGAAGAAGCTGCAGCTGCATGTGCAGCCCCTGCTGTAATATGGCTCTCGCCTGCCTTGATTATTACTCCAAAGGAGTGTGCCATTTGCAGGGTGGTGTGGCACCATGCAAATGAGTGAATCCTTTGCCTTTGTGAACAGTGCATGTGCTCACTGAGGGCGCACATAGAGAGCAGAGGGGTTCTCTGATTCAAACAGGTATCCCCCTGCAGCTGGTGCTGTTGCCTGCATGCATGAGGATCTCTGTCCCCCATCGAAATGGATGCTGGTGTTAGTATTGGAAAGCCCTTCTGTCTGTGTATTTTAGCATTCGCGACACCATCTTACAATCTGGATGCCATTTTGTATGTTAATCGAAACTGTTGCTAAGTTATTTTCGAGAAACGGTCCTTGGTAAGTTTCGTTTCCAAGGTTGAGCTTTTTCTTCTAATAATTGCAAGTATCCTCGTTAGTACATTCTTTCCTTGTTAGATGGAGCCTTTCTCCCACCCGTCTGGTAGGGAGGATAGGCCAGATGACCTTGGGCAGTAGATAGCCTGTGCCCAGCTGCAGAATCGAAACGTATGCTCTGTACCCCCATTGTATTACAACACCTGCTAGTGTCTTTCCATAGTAGGCGTGCCTTTGTGGACTTTGCAAACGTACATAATGTAATTGTATGCTTACGGGCTTCAGTCCCTCGACAGTCATCCCAAGAGGCTGGTCAGACTGGGCTCCACTGCAGTGTAATCTCAATAAATATCTGGTTTGTATTCTCTACTGTCTGACCGACTCTTCATTTGTAGGAAGGCAGAGGAGGTGGTCGTGAGTGACCCGGATGGCCCTTTTCGGGTCGCTTCCTTCAGTTGGCGCCCGAACAGGGACCCCACCAGGTGACCCATCTCGCCCGTAATCGGGTTGTGGAGGTAGGGGTTGCGTCCGGTCGGATGGGCGGATCGGGGATCCCCACACGACCGAGCTTGGTTCTCGCGGCTGCCCCGCCTGTCTGATCGGGCAGCTCCTCGTCTAGTGGTCATCTCGGCTGGGGTCCTAAATGGCGAAACCCTTGGATTTGACCGTTTGGTCCGAAGAGTCGGCAGTGGAGAATAACTTTGTTTGACCTGTGTGCACCAGGTGAGTTTGTCTTGATTCTTGGTAAATATGGCGCCATCTTAGCTGTTTGAACTTGGTAGGTCTGCGGACCGTTCAGAGATACAGGGTGTCTGTGGATACCCTGCCAGGCAACTCAGTGAATTTGGCTTACTTTTGAAAATGTCTGGGGCTTGAGCCTGTCTCTCTTTGGTGCAGTCTGCGGACTGTTTTTGGAACAAGCGCTTGAATTTGTTTGGGTTCTTTGTGAACATGGTGCACCGTTTGTTTGACTTTGTTACGATCTGAGGATTGTTTTGGAATAAGCGCTTAGAATATTTGAACTTTTGTATTTGGTACCAATACTTTGTTGGAAGGGGTCTGTTGACCTGCTTTGGAAGAGCTGTTTGTGAGGTTTGGTTGAGCGCGCTGTGTGTGTGTGTGTGTGTGTGTAAGAATGCCTTGTTTTAGCAAGTTGTGCTGTGTGGGATGTCATTGTTGTTCTGCTGATGCTCGATTAGAAGAGAAGCAACCTGCGCCCGCAGAGGGCACACAGAATTATGATATGTATATTAAGTACGGCCTTGGCCCTATTATATTTAGTACATTATGGCACAAATATACCAGGGACAACGCTGAATTGCAATGGCCGTCAAGAGGCACCTTTGATGAACAGAAATTGAATTATTTGGAGGAAAAATTGTTTGCTAAACGTAGTAGGCAGTCGATGTTTGATTACCTTCAGGTGTGGTGGAAGGAAGCTAAACAGAGACGGCTGAGGGCGGAAAGGGAGGCACGGAGGGAGAAAACGCAGACATTGACTCAGAAAGCGGTGGCACATGATGAGGAAAAAGTGGAGAAGGGCATAGAATGTGCAGATAGGAGGTTTCAATTGCAATGTGATAAGTCTTATGTTACTAGAGAGGAAACAGACACTTTTATGGAAGAGCTATTGGAAGACAGACCGCCTCCCTCTTATGCCCCGAATAGAATATACCCTGTTGTTCCACAGGCCTCGTTGTCTGCCTCTGCCCCCCCTGTTTCCGTTGTATCTGGTATTGATCGAAGCGTTTTGGTTTCGGCATCACTAGTTTCTTCTGTGGCTCCGTCCCCCACAGCCACTGCGACTGCCGGTCCTCCTGCTACCCCTGTTATTACGATTTCACTTTCTTCTGCACAGACACCTACTACTCAGCCGATGTTGACCTTGATGCCCCCTCTTCGACCAGTATGTTGGCCCCTGTTTTTACTCCTACCCCCTTGTTAGATGCTGAGACACCGGTGCGTGATCAGGTCGAAGGAGCTGGGGCAGTTGCAAAGAAGCGATTAGGACGGGTGTTGATTCGGTCTGATGTGGGAGTTGTGGAGAAGAATATGGTGGCAAATCAGGCTGCCCAGTGGGCCCGTAGTCCTATTTATGGTGTTGAGGATGTTTGGAGTGTGTTAAAGGATTATGAGCCATTTGTTCAGCAACATGCACTTAAACATATGTCGGCCACTTTGATTGGACTATGGGAACAGTGTTTTAAAGGTGTTGCACCACAGGCTGTTTACGATATTAGGGACCAAGTATATGCTGCGGGCATGGCTCCTAATGAGGTTTTTTCTAGTGTTACTACACTGATTGGATATCGCAGTAGATTGCATCAGAAATCCCCGACGGTAATATCTCAGTTCCCAATGAGGGAAGTTCATCCCGTTTTTCACCCGGAGATACCAGAGTTACTTGATCAACATAATCAAGTGACTAGAGTAGAGGCCCGTTTTCAAGAGCAATGGGTTTATACTCCATGGAAGAGGAGTGAAGTCCACGCAATTAAGGCTCAGTTGCCCGACCCCAGGAAAAATCCTACTGATTACTATAAGGAATTGACAGAGGCTGCTGCATCGACGATAATAACGTTGGCAGATATTGAAATGTTTTTTTACTTATTGGTACCAGTGGATGTCTGGCGACAGGTGCACACTCAGAACCATACCCTAGAATTGGGTGGTACATGGGATGAGATTAAGGCGTGGGATAAGGAGAGGAAGCCCGGTGATAAACCTAAGGCTGAGATCTTGGCTTTGCCAGATCGCATCATTACTTGTATGCACTCTCTTATTCCACCCCGAAAGGTGGATTGGGATAAACTAGCCGAATGTCGTCAGAAGAAAGATGAGAGTGTGTCTGATTTTTTTACTCGGTTTGAAGGTGTGTTTTTGGATTTTAGTGGCCAGGATTTGTCCTTGGAAGGGGGTATCCGAATGTTTGTCAACAGGTTTGTCACAAATTTGCTCCCAGGGATTGCAATCTGATTGCAGGCTGCTGAGAGCACGTGGCCTACTTCTACTCCTTCCGTAATATTGAGTAAGGCTCAGTATTATGAGCATAGAGAAAATGAGGAGAAGGAGAAGGTTGAAAAGAAAACAAAGGAGTTGAAGACTAACGTACTTATGCAGCAGGCATCCAGGGGGCAGGGATGGGGTCGAGGCATTGGACCAGCCAGGCAGCTTCCTCGTACGAGTTGGAGTGCTGTGCCTGTGGGCCTCAATCAGTGTGTGTATTGTAAAGAGGAAGGGCACTGACGTAGCGAGTGCCCGGTTTTGCTGAAAAAGGTTGCGGCTCCTAGGGGACGGGGAGGTAGAGGGCGAGGACGGGGAGCAGCCAGTCAGGATGGGGACCAGGCTACCGGAACGTCATCGGGCCGTACCGATCAGAATTATTTCGATGACGTTCGCGGCTGACAGTATTATCATGATGATTATGATTTGGAGGATGTGACTGGGTCGTCTTACAGCTAGGACAGCCAAGAACAGGGTAAGGGGCCAGTTCCGATACCTGTAGATCAGCATGGACCTTATATTAGTGTGGATTTGTAGGGCTCGGAGAATACATTTTTTGTGGATACAGGAGCAATGAATAATTCTGTTGCGAGGTCACTGGTCCCTGGAGCAGCCCTGTCTGGCCATAACAATGTTTCGGTTGGTTGTTCCGGTATGCCGGTAGTAAGCCCCATCTCTAAACCCCTTGCCTTGACTATAGGTCCCTTTACCGTTGATTCGTCATTTTTACTAACATCAAATTGTGGAGAGAATCTGTTGGGATTAGATCTGTTGAAGTAGCTACATGCTACTTTTTACTGTTCCCCTGACGGTGTCCATCTGACAATGGGTCCGAGTGTGGTTAGTACTATACAATGCTTGTCTAAAGATGCACCCCTCCCAGTTGAGTTTAAAGATGTTCCATCTATGCAGTGGGCTACAAGTGATACAGATGTGGGACTTTTGCAAATACCTCCAATTTCTATTCAGGTTACAGAAAATGCGATATTGCCTTGTATTCCTCAGTATAAGATTTTGCATGCAGGAGAACAGGTATTGTTACATATAACACACACAAGATGATGGACGGAATGCTGCACATTGGCAAACATTCACCCCCAGTCACAGATCTGGGTTTAATCCATCGTTATTTTGCTTCACCACGCCACCCCAGTTCAGACATAGCCATATGCAAATCAGTCTTGACCCTGTGCCTCATGGGAACAGTCCAGACCGAACTGCCAAGCCATGTCTTCCCTGGACCGGAATCAAGCATCCTAGGACCGGTTTCAGGCTATCAGCCTTCATCAGCCAGGATAGCTTGACTCCAGTGGCGTAGTGAGCACGGGACCCACGTCTGGGCATACCCTTTCCACTTAGGGCGAAATGCAAAACACACAAGATGATGGACGGAATGCTGCACATTGGCAAACATTCACCCCCAGTCACAGATCTGGGTTTAATCCATCGTTATTTTGCTTCACCACGCCACCCCAGTTCAGACATAGCCATATGCAAATCAGTCTTGACCCTGTGCCTCATGGGAACAGTCCAGACCGAACTGCCAAGCCATGTCTTCCCTGGACCGGAATCAAGCATCCTAGGACCGGTTTCAGGCTATCAGCCTTCATCAGCCAGGATAGCTTGACTCCAGTGGCGTAGTGAGCACGGGACCCACGTCTGGGCATACCCTTCCCACTTAGGGCGAAATGCAAAACACACAAGATGATGGACGGAATGCTGCACATTGGCAAACATTCACCCCCAGTCACAGATCTGGGTTTAATCCATCGTTATTTTGCTTCACCACGCCACCCCAGTTCAGACATAGCCATATGCAAATCAGTCTTGACCCTGTGCCTCATGGGAACAGTCCAGACCGAACTGCCAAGCCATGTCTTCCCTGGACCGGAATCAAGCATCCTAGGACCGGTTTCAGGCTATCAGCCTTCATCAGCCAGGATAGCTTGACTCCAGTGGCGTAGTGAGCACAGGACCCACGTCTGGGCATACCCTTCCCACTTAGGGCGAAATGCAAAACACACAAGATGATGGACGGAATGCTGCACATTGGCAAACATTCACCCCCAGTCACAGATCTGGGTTTAATCCATCGTTATTTTGCTTCACCACGCCACCCCAGTTCAGACATAGCCATATGCAAATCAGTCTTGACCCTGTGCCTCATGGGAACAGTCCAGACCGAACTGCCAAGCCATGTCTTCCTGGACCGAATCAAGCATCCTAGGACCGGTTTCAGGCTATCAGCCTTCATCAGCCAGGATAGCTTGACTCCAGTGGCGTAGTGAGCACGGGACCCACGTCTGGGCATACCCTTCCCACTTAGGGCGAAATGCAAAACACACAAGATGATGGACGGAATGCTGCACATTGGCAAACATTCACCCCCAGTCACAGATCTGGGTTTAATCCATCGTTATTTTGCTTCACCACGCCACCCCAGTTCAGACATAGCCATATGCAAATCAGCCTTGACCCTGTGCCTCATGGGAACAGTCCAGACCGAACTGCCAAGCCATGTCTTCCTGGACCGGAATCAAGCATCCTAGGACCGGTTTCAGGCTATCAGCCTTCATCAGCCAGGATAGCTTGACTCCAGTGGCTATGTCTGAACTGGGGGCGTGGTGAAGCAAAATAACGATGGATTAGACCCAGATCTGTGACTGGGGTGAATGTTTGCCAATGTGCAGCATTCCGTCCATCATCTTGTGTGTTTGCATTTCGCCTAAGTGGGAAGGGTATGCCCAGACGTGGGTCTCGTGCTCACTACGCCACTGGAGTCAAGCTATCCTGGCTGATGAAGGCTGATAGCCTGAAACCGGTTCTAGGATGCTTGATTCCGGTCCAGAGAAGACATGGCTTGGCAGTTCGGTCTGGACTGTTCCCATGAGGCACAGGGTCAAAACTGATTTGCATATGGCTATGTCTGAACTGGGGTGGCGTGGTGAAGCAAAATAACCATGGATTAAACCCAGATCTGTGACTGGGGGTGAATGTTTGCCAATGTGCAGCATTCCGTCCATCATCTTGTGTGTATTGTTACATATAATACACGATTTGATTCAGTCAGGAGTTGTAGAAGAGACAGCGGCAAATGTGTGCAATAGCCCCATCCTTCCTGTCCTCAAGAGGCCACCTCCAGGGTTCTCCTAATAATGTTGCTGATGTCTATCGTTTTGTGATTGATTTGCGCGAAGTTAATAAGATAGTAGTCCCTCAGTTCCCTGTGGTCCCTGACATTACTGCTCTTCTGACCATGATTCCTTCTCCTGCCAAATTCTTTTCAGTCATTGATCTGAAAAACGCTTTCTTTAGCATCCCTGTTCATCCCAATAGCAGGCATCTGTTCGGGTTCTCCCTGGCAGGTCGTAGTTTTAGATTTTGTCGGATTCCTCAGGGCTATACTGAGAGCCCTAGTATATATAGACAAGCTCTGAAGGGTCAATTGGACTCCCTTACCCTTCCTCCAGGTAATGTATTGCTGCAGTATGTGGACGATCTTTTGATTGCGTCCGATACTGAAGAAGGATGTAAAGCAGCTACAGTCAAATTGTTGCTGCATTTGGCTCAACATGGACATAAAGTGTCCCTTTCCAAATTCCAATGTTGTCGACAGGAGGTCACCTATTTAGGTCACCTACTGTCGAAGGGGGTTGGAAACTAACTCCTGAGCGTATTAACGCTATTATTAACATGCCTGTTCCAAGGACCCAAAGGGATGTGCGAGCCTTTATTGGTATAACTTCCTATTGTCGCCATTGGATACCCAATTTTGCTTTACTAACAAAGCCTTTGTTATCTTTAACAACTAAAGATGTGCATGAACCTTTGCCTTGGACGCTTGAATGTCAACAAGTTTTTGAGCAATTGAAGGTTGCGCTTTGCTCGGCTCCTGTGCTTGGCACACCTGATTATAACAAGCCGTTCGGGTTGTATGTACACGAGTCGGCCGGTTGTGCACTTTCTGTCTTAACACAGGCTTTTGGAGGTAAGCAGAGGCCTTGTGCGTATTTTTCTGCTGTGCTTGATCCCGTCGCGAAAGCCCTCCCGAGCTGTTTAAGAGCGACCGCGGCCGTCTATATTCGACAATCGGCAGGGCTTGTTCTTGATACTGATCTCACAGTTATGGTACCCCATGCTGTGGATACGCTTTTGAACAGAACAAAGACACAGCACCTTACCAGTGCACATCTGACTGGCTATGAGCTAACTCTTTTTGCACCACATATTACGATCAAACGCTGTGCCACTCTAAATCCTGCCACGTTACTACCCCTCCCTTCGGAGAGTGAGGAGATAGACATACATGATTGTATGTGTCGCACTGAGGAGGAGACAAAGGGACGGGTAGACTTGTCTGATGTTCCCTTATCTGACCCCCAAGGGGAACTATATGTCGATGGCTCTTGTTTTAAATTACCAGATGGCACCACAACTGCTGCTTATGCGATCACAACACTGCGCACAATAGTTGAGACATCACGAGTCCCCTATCAGTCGGCCCAAGCTGCAGAGCTGGCAGCTCTAATTCGGGCATGTGAGTTGAGTCAGGGACTAGTGGTTAATATTTACACTGACAGTCAGTATGCTTTTGGAGTCGCTCATAATTTTGGGCAGCTCTGGAAAGAGAGGGGATTCCTTACCTCCCATGTTTCAAAGATTCAACACAGCCCTTTGATAAATAGACTTTTGTCGGCGTTGACCCTGCCCAAGAAACTGGCAATAGTGAACTGTAGTGCTCACAAAGCAATTACTGATGATATGGGGAGGGGAAATGCTTTTGCAGATCAAACAGCTAAAGAGACGGCCCGATCTAAGATGGAAAAGATGTTTGTAGCAGGTCCTGCTAGATGGGTGCCGGAAGTCACGATGTTTGAGGACACACTAGATAGTGTGAAAGAAATCCAGAGCGAAGCGACGGTTGAGGAATTAGCAATATGGCAAGAGAGTACAGCACAATTGGATGATGATGGGTGTTGGATAGATAAATCAGGGAAACAGAGATGGATGTTGCCAGATGCATATGTTCTCCCTGTAGTTACTATGGCTCATGGACCAGCTCACATTAGTGCTAGGGGTATCTGCAAGTTGCTCGATCCCGTATGGCAGAATGATAATATTCGAAAGACGGCTGCCCATTTAGTGAAATATTGCATGGTGTGCATGTTGTACAACCCAGGGAAGGGGACCCCTACACCTCCGGGAAATTCTGCACCTCCTTCTTCCCCTTTCGAAGTCCTGCAAATGGACTTCTTTGAGATGGAACAGGTGAACAATCTGAAGTATGTGTTGGTGATGGTTTGCGCATTCAGTAAATGGGTTGAGGCTTATCCTACCAAGGAAAATACAGCCCTAGCGACGGCGAAAGCTCTTTTGAAGGAGTTTTTCCCTCGCTTCGGTTTGCCCTGTTTGATTTGGAGTGACAATGGCAGTCATTTTAATTCTAAGGTCATCCAGTTAGTGTGCGATGGGTTGCACATTAAGAAAATATTTCATGCCGCGAATCACCCCCAGTCAGCAGGTTTAGTTGAGAAGTACAATGGTACTCTCAAACTAAAGATGGCCAAAATTCAGGAGAGTACAGGATTGAAGTGGTCAGATTCTTAACCATTGGCTTTGTTGTCAACGAGAGTTACAGCCCATACAAGAACAGGGTTGTCCCCCTATGAGATTGTCTTTGGTAGGCCCGCTAATGTCTGGGGAGTACCAAGACCCCGCCATTTTTCTGAGATAGAGTACCCCTTGTTGATAGACTATTTGTATGAGTTAACTAAAAATTTGTGTTCTATTCATCAGCTGATTCAAGAGGCCTTGCCAGCCGCTACAGGGGGACCCGGCCACGACCTTTGGCCTGGCGATTATGTCCTTATAAAACATTTCAGCGATAAGGCAGCTTGGAGCCCCGATGGAAGGGGCCTTATCAGATCCTCCTCGCCACCCGCACTGCCGTCAAAGTGGACGGCCGGAAAAATTGGATACACTCTACGCATACCAAGAAGGTGCCACTTCCCCTGCCGTATGACCAGTGGAGGATCGACGGTAAAGGGGACTTTGAGACGGAAAAGGTTCCTCGTTTCATCCCTTTCTCCGATGCCAGAATAACGTGGGCACCTTCTGAGGAGGAGAGTGATGCAGTCCTAAATGAAGCAGTGCCACCTGAGATTAAGGCCAGCCAAGAGCTCCAGTCAGCTGGCCCTTCTGTGCTTGAATCTGAATCAGTCCAAACCGCTGAAAGTGAATGTTTGTTTCTTGATCCCTCTGTTTCTGGAGTTGTTAAGTACAATTTGCGTCCTTGACGAAGGAACAGTGCACCAAAGGAAAAGTCAGACTAGTAGGGATGAACTTCATGGATGAAGAATAGGGACAATGGAGCAGGGGCAAAGAGACTGGTGCATTGATCGAGACACTGGACAGGATAAGTTTGGGGTGTTTTCCCAGGAGGGAGAACACCCTATCCTGAAAGAAGTGGATTTTCTTCAGCAAGGGCTGCAATTGTGTAGCTCCAACAAGAAGTGCTGGATAGCACCACCGTGGATGAACGATAGGAGCCTGCCAGCGAGGCTCACAGGAGAAGAAAAATGGACGCTGGAAAGAAGATTGTTTGTTTAGTTTCATTACGGATAGATTAATAATACCTTTTCATTACGCTATCATGCATCTTTTTGGCAGGCCAATGATTGATGAAGAACAGCAATTAGGTTTTGTTGTTTTGCCCCGATCATCATGGATGAAGCAGCGGAGAGTGCTATTCCTTCTTTTTGCTATTCTGCTGATGAATATTCTTTGTGGAGTTCTTTGGGCGTTAGAAAATGCAAGTAATTCGCCTACCTCTGACAATCAATCAATCAATCAATCAATCATGTCACTTATAAAGCGCACTACATACCCGCGAGGGTCTCAAGGCGCTGGGGGAAGAGGGGGGTGGTGCTGCTACTGATCGAAGAGCCAGGTCTTGAGGAGTCTTCTGAAGGCCAGTAGGTCTTGGGTCTGTCGGAGGTTGGTGGGGAGGGTGTTCCAGGTCTTGGCGGCGAGGTGGGAGAAGGATCTGCCGCCGGCGGTCGTTTTCCGGATGCGGGGGACTGTGGCGAGGGCGAGGCTGGTCGAGTGGAGCTGGCGGGTGGGGGTGTAGAAGCTGAGTCGTCTGTTGAGGTAGGCTGGTCCGGAGTTGTGGAGTGCTTTGTGTGCGTGGGTGAGGAGCTTGAAGGTTATCCTCTTGTTGACAGGGAGCCAGTGCAGGTCTCAGGTGGGGTGTGATGTGGCTGCGTCGGGGGATGTCGAGGATAAGACGTGCAGAGGCGTTCTGGATGCGTTGCAGCCGTCTCAGGAGCTTAGCCGTCGTTCCTGCGTAGAGGGCGTTTCCGTAGTCCAGCCTGTTGGTGACGAGGGCCTGGGTGACTGTTTTTCTTGTTTCGGTGGGGATCCACTTGAAGATCCTGCGGAGCATTCGGAGGATGTTGAAGCAGGATGAGGAAGCGGGGTTGACCTGCTTAGTCATGGAGAGGGTGGGGTCGAGGATGACCCCTAGGTTGCGTACGTGGTCGGTGGGTGGCGGGGCTGTTCCCAGTGATGTTGGCCACCAGGAGTCGTCCCAGGCTGAAGGGGTTGGAACCAAGGATGAGGACCTCCGTCTTGTCCGAGTTCAGCTTCAGGCGGCTGGTCCTCATCCATTCGGCGACGGCCTTCATTCCTTCGTGGAGGTGGGCTTTGGCGGTGTGAGGGTCTTTGGTGAGGGAGAGGATCAGCTGGGTGTCGTCGGCGTAGGAGATGATGTTGAGGTTGTGCTGTCGGGCGACGTGGGCGAGGGGTGCCATGTAGATGTTGAACAGCGTTGGGCTGAGGGAGGAGCCTTGGGGTACGCCGCAGATGATCTTGGTGGCCTTGGATCGGAAGGGGGCGAGGCGGACGCTTTGTGTTCTGCCGGAAAGGAAGGATGTGGTCCAGTCCAGGGCCTTCTCTTGGATCCCAGCGTCGTGAAGGCGTGTTCGTAGTGTGTGGTGGCAGACCGTGTCGAAGGAGGCTGATAGGTCCAGGAGGATGAGGGCTGCTGTTTCTCCGTTGTGTAGCAGGGTCCTGATGTCATCGGTGGCGGCGATGAGGGCGGTTTCGGTGCTGTGGTTGCTGCGGAAGCCGGACTGGGAAGGGTCCAGGATGTTGTTCTCCTCGAGGTAGCGGGTCAGTTGTTTGTTGACGATTTTCTCGGTGACCTTCGCGAGGAACGGGAGCAGAGAGATGGGTCGGAGGTTCTTGAGGTCCTTGGGGTCTGCCTTGGGTTTCTTGAGTAAGGCGGTGATCTCGGCGTGCTTCCAGCTTTCCGGGAAGGTTGCTGTCTCGAAGGAGATGTTGATTATTTTCCGGAGATGGGGCGCGATGGCTGTACTGGCTTTGTTGAAGATGTGGTGAGGGCACGGGTCTAGCGGTGAACCGGAGTGGATGGTGTTCATGATCTCGCTGGTGTCCTCGTCGTTGATGTTGGTCCAGGAGAGCAGGCGGTTGGTGGTTGTGGGGGCAGTGGTCTCGGTGGTTGCCGGGCGGTCGAGTGTTGAAGCTGTCGTGGATGTCGGCGATTTTGCGGTGGAAGAAGGTGGCCAGTGAGTCGCACAGGTCTCGCGATGGCTGGATGTCGTTGGTGTTGGAGCTGGGGTTGGAGAGTTCCTTCACGATGTTGAAGAGCTCTTTGCTGTTGTGTGCGTTGTTGTCTAGGCGGTCTTTGAGTGAGGCCCTTTTGGCGGATCTGATGAGGTGATGGTGACTGCGGGTGGCGCTCTTGTGGGCGGCGTAGCTGTCCGCTGTCCGTTCGTGGAGCCAGATCTTCTCCAGTTTTCGGCATGTTCGTTTGGAGGCCTGGAGGCCTTCGGTGAACCAGGTGGCTTTCTTGCTGGTGTGGCTGTTGGGCGGATTCTTGAGCGGGGCGAGGTGTTGGCGCAGTCGTCGATCCACTGTCTGAGGTTGCGGGCGGCGGTGTCGGGGTCGGAGGGTTCGGCGGGTCGGCTCAGGGCGAGGGTTGTGGTTAGCTGGTCTTCCGTGACTCTGCTCCAGCATGGGCGAGGCATTTGTTCGGTGCGGTGGTGCGTGGTGGGCTTCCTGTAGGTGAAGTGGATGCAGTGGTGGTCAGTCCAGTGGGGTTCGGAGGTGTGGTTGAAGGAGACGTGTGGGCTTGCGGAAAAGATGGAGTCTAGCGTGTGGCCGGCGGCGTGGGTGGGTGTAGTCACGAGCTGTCTGAGTCCGAGGGTGGCGAGGTTGTCGATCAGGGTGGTGGAGTTGGTGTCCTTGTTGTTCTCGAGGTGGAAGTTCAGGTCCCCGAGGAGGATGTAGTTCGTGGAGGCGATGGCGTGTGTGCTGACGAAGTCAGCGATGGAATCGCTGAACTGTGGTCGGGGTCCGGGGGTCTGTAGATGAGGGTTCCTCCGAGGGTGGTGTTGGGATCGGTGTGGATCTGGAAGTGCATGTGTTCGACGGTGCTGAGGGTGTCGTCGGTGTTGGTTGAGACTCTGAGGGTGTTCCTGTGGACGATGGCGATGCCTCCTCCGACTCCGTTGGTGCGGTCCCTGCGGGTGATCTTGTATCCGTCCGGGATGGCAATGGCGATGTCGGGGCTGAAGCGGGATTCAGCCAGGTCTCCGTCAGGAATGCGACGTCTGGGGAGGTTGAGTCGAGAAGGTCCCAGAGTTCGATGGCGTGTTTGCGGGGCGGAGCGGGTGTTGAGGAGGATGCATCTGAGGTAGTTGGGTTCTTTCCTGGGCGGTGGTTTGGCGGGGCGGGTGCTGGCGAAGCTGCAGTTCCGGCAGGTGAAGGGCCCTTGGGTGCGCTTCGGGGTGGCCTGGTAGCAGCATATCTCTTCCACACCGAGACGAAAAAGAATGCTTTCCAATAATGTTTTTCTAGATACTCTTAAGAGATTTTTTGGTAATGGTGTTGCTTGTTATCCTACTGCATCTGTAACTAGTCTATGGACTGCTTACCCTCTGTCTTTGATAAATTATACATATTCTAAGCCAACAAATTTTGTTGAGGTAAAAGGGGAGTTTGGTTTTGGCTACCCAGGACCATGCTTGTATCATCATCAACCCACTGGAACAGGTTACCCCGGTTGTGACAATAATACGTACTGTGATAACTTTTATTTTGAAGAGCAAAATATTACATTGGTGGGTTGGCATTATAAAGAAGTGACAGTTCCCCGAAAAGCTGGCTATTACCCTGCTTGTTGCCCCATCATAAATAATACTGATACTATTTTGTATATCAACTGTTCAGGGGTGATCATATTCAAACGAACATTCCTTTTGAAAGGTTTGAAAGGTTTGAAAGGTTCTGACACCGTGACAGGTAATTCTCGTTATGCAGCTGTGGATTATGATAGGCCGATATATGCCCACCCGGGTTCTTCTTTCTCACAAATGGAACGTACTCAAATGTTCATAATGGCACCAATGATGTAGCTCTTGGGATGGTGCTGCCCCTGGGGGTCCCTTGCAAATATGCTCACAGACAAATAAAATGGGTGAGGAGAACACTTACAAAGGAATTTTGCAAAGGAGTAACAGATATTGAGATCAACAGTTATAGTAATGGTATTACTTTTGGTTATATCCTGTCTGCCATTTTCACATTAGGGGGAATGGCTATGAGGAGGACTGAAAAGGCACGGGAATATTTTGGCTGTAAATTACAGACATTGTCAAATACCACAGTAGCAGCATTACGTGACATCACCATTCAATTAGAAAGTATGAGGATTTATTCTGAACAGACTAGATATGCAGTGGACTTTATTTTAGCAAAGAATGGTGGTGCATGCGCAGTTATTGGCGATCAGTGTGTAGTGGGCATAACAAATATGGAAAAGAATATCACCAAGCATATCCTGGATATTATTGAGAATGTCAAAGGTATGGAAGCAGGTAATTGGAGTTCGTCCCTTTTTGGAACATGGGGGTGGCTAATAGAGAAAGCAATATATTTCATTGTTATATTGATATGTTGCTGTGCTCTTATTCAATGTCTCCCAATGTGCTGCAAATACTGTATCTCTGTATTGGTTCCGAAGAGGAAGATATCGATTCATGATACTAATGCTGCAATAATGTTACAGAAAGAAATAGATGACATCATGGCCATAGACGAGGGCGTCTTCGAAACGTCCTCTCTTCTCTAGGAATATACTCCACTATTAACAACATGACATGTGCATAAAGGCTATGTGCTTTATTATTCCTTTATGTTTCTGCTTTGATTTTCGATTGTAAATGGTTAGCTCATGCTAACAGGAGGGTTTGTTAATATTGGAAAACCCTTCTATCTGTGTATTTTAGCATTCGCGACACCATCTTACAATCTGGACGCCATTTTGTATGATAATCGAAACTGTTGCTTAGTTATTTTCGAGAAACGGTCCTTGGTAAGCTTCGTTTCCAAGGTTGAGCTTTTTCTTCTAATAATTGCAAGTATCCTCATTAGTACATACCTTCCTTGTTAGATGGAGCCTTTCTCCCACCCGTCTGGTAGGGAGGATAGGCCAGATGACCTTGGGTAGTAGATAGCCTGTGCCCAGCTGCAGAATCGAAACGTATGCTCTGTACCCCCATTGTATTACGACACCTGCTAGTGTTTTTCCATAGTAGGCGTGCCCTTGTGGCCTTTGCAAACGTACATAATGTAATTGTATGCTTATGGGCTTCAGTCCCTCGACAGTCATCCCAAGAGGCTGGTCAGACTGGGCTCCACTGCAGTGTTCTCTCAATAAATATCTGGTTTGTATTCTCTACTGTCTGACCGACTCTTCATTTGTAGGAAGGCAGAGGAGGTGGTCGTGAGTGACCCGGATGGCCCTTTTGGGGTCACTTCCTTCACTGGATTGCTGCCTATTTTTGTTGTTGCAGTTTTATATAACGCGAACTCGACCTGAAGGTATCAGAGCGCTTAACATGAGCACCAGTTGCATTACAGATAGACACATTATTTTTTTTATTTTTTTTTAGGCACAGGGAGTTTAAGTGATTTGCCCAGAATCACAGGATGTTGGAGCCTACCGCCAGACTCGAACATGGCTCCCCAGCCTCAAAGTCAGCTGCTCTAGCCGTTAAGCCACAAAATGTGCCAGGGTCTTCAAACAGATTACCATCTTTCACTAATGCATTGTTCCCAGTGCAAGCAGGGGTTCTCGTCTGCACTAGTAAAAGGGCATTTGTGGTAAAAGTCACATTGTCCTAGTCTGTGCCCTGTGCACCCATTTAAAGGTGCACCACACCTTAGACCAGAACAGTAAGCACGATATTCACGGCTGTGCGCCATGTTCCTCTGGTGGCTACTGCAAAAATAAAAAAGAGAGCCTTTACTTTAGCTGAGTAGAATATCTGTTTATCCAGCCTGCTGAAAAAATGAGTGCATGGCAAAACAAACGCTGGGGCAGATTTACAAGCCCCTTGCGCCTCCTTGCGCTGCCGTTGCGTCACTTCTTTTGATGCAACGGCAGCGCAAACAATGCAGCCAATTTACAACGTCATGCATCTAGGGAGATGCGTCACGTTGTAAAGCCCTGGGTCACATTATACCTGCGTCAGTTATAATGAATGCAGGGTGGGCGTCCCCATGCAGGAAGGCCTCGTTAAAGTGATGCAGTGAAATCTACAAGATTTCACTGCAACACTTCTAGGATACCACTGCGTCAAAACCTTACGCCTGCGTGAAGCAGGCGTAAGGAGTGACGGCGTAAGGTGTGACGCAGTACAGTAAGTATAGGCCTCAAAATACATTGCTGGAGTTGCGTCGTGCTTGCGACACAACTACAGCAATGCGTGACTTTTGGGCCAACAGATGCGTCATGACGCATCTGCCAATCCTTGCGCCATGGTGCACCGTATTGTAAATAAGGCGCATCCATGGTGGCGCAAGGGTATCGCAGGCTGGCGCAGGGAAACTGACGCATCTCTACAGATGCGTCAGTTTCTTGTAAGTCTGCCCGCTCAGTTTCACAGTGATGCAACAAACAACCACAATGTCATGGATGGAATGCTTTAATTAATCTCCTCCACTTGCAATTGCTGAGGCTGCATTCCAGTCCATCGATTTATGCCCACTGTGCCACTCTAGACAGAGGCCTCTAGACAGAGGCCTACTTTATGCAAATCCGTACTGACCTTGCTCTTTATGGGAACAGTCATCCCAAACTGCGAGGCGTGGACCCCTCTGTAAGGGAGCACAAGCAACCCCAGGCTAGTTTTGGCCAATATCGGCTTTGACAGCAGGGTGCAACTTGAGTTCGATGGCATAGTGAACACAGAACCCAAGTCTGGTCTTACCTGTCACAGTTAGTATATAAACTGCAACAAACGGGATCTATGGATGCTTGAATTAATCTCAGCCAATGGCGATCACTCAGGGCTACATTCCAGTACATTGTTTTACAATTATGCCACCACACCACTAATTTCCTAAGGCTCCACTTAGGGAAACACTTGCCTTTTTGTCATTCCTGATCCCATTCCAATCCCAAATATATTATCGAACACTGTAGACCTATAACAAACATGCATCATGAGCTGCATTGTCAAATTGTCCCTAAGTCTGTGTGCCATTGAGCCCATTACTGGGAATGCACAGATCTCTACAGCAGGCGCTAAACTGCAGTGGGGGTATTTCCAACAATATTGAGCTTAAAATACCATTCTGCCAGAGCTTGATGACCATAATAATAACTACCATATATGGCAAGTTAGATAAGATATATATATACCTAAGTATAGATTTACGATACTTACCACCATACATGTATGGGGTTTATATATGTATGTTTGAGTGTGTGTGTGTGTGTGTGTGTGTAGTTACGTATACTGCATATATACTTGACTATATATACTTACATTCAAAACAGTATAGTAGTCGATATTCTGGACACATGATATTTTTGTTACTCAATATTGTGATATAGAGCCATGGTGGGTAATATTCATAAACCTATAACATAACTTCTGTTAATTTTGTAAATGGTGATGCTCGTCTGCAAAAACATTTTGCTTGCAAATTCTACTGCAAAAAGACGATTTTTGTTTTTGGTAGAAACCCCCCAGAACTGTTAAGTAGCATCCCATTATCTTGTTTTGCTGAAATATAAATGATCAAAATAGGAACTTATTGGATTTTCTCTTGAAATACCTATTTTGAGAGTTTACTTTGTCCCACATTTGTTTTTGCAAAAATGGCTACAAATGTAATTTTGTTACATGAAACAAGGATTCTTCCACAACAACTACAGGAAGTGTGTAGATGCATACTACCTGCGCCTCTAGTGCTCAAACCATTGACCTGAAATACCAGATGGTTCTCAAATTTGGTTTGGATTTCTCCAGGGTTTGTGAGAATAATAAATGATTTGCCAGAAAGTGATTTTTAATGGTTCTCGTATTTGTAAATTGATGCTCTCAAGTTCATTATTTATGTCTCACAGATTGCTTATCTCACTCAAATGTCAAATATTCAAGATGTGTTTTACATTAAATCAAGTTTCAGTTGAGGTTTGTAACTGCTTGTTGGCACTAATTTTGTGTATAATACTAAGGGCAACTTCGGAGTAAATCACACTTGTCAGAAGTAAGAAATCACCACTGAAACAAAGATCTTTGTCACTCAGACTTTAAGAAGGAGTTTGTTGGTCTGCATTATGGTTTACGAAGAACTTGAGGACTCAATATTAAGTTTCTCTCCTGCTGCTGAAAGCAAATCAGAGAGCATAGGAGTTAAAAGTCTGCACATAGTTTGCAAAATCGAAAGTGGAAGAAATGTGAGCTTCTGTGAGATAAATAAAAGGAAAATGTGCTGCAAGGGCCATCTCTATTATAGTCCAAGTTGGAAATTCCAAGACATTATTTCCAGTCTGATGAAAACAAAATCATCTCTGACCCGGAAACGTCTGT
Organism: Calotriton arnoldi; assembly: GCA_963921515.1. Lineage (NCBI taxonomy): Eukaryota > Metazoa > Chordata > Amphibia > Caudata > Salamandridae > Calotriton > Calotriton arnoldi. Next base: position 221,885 of record CAWUFW010015091.1, on the reverse strand, counting down.
CTAGATGATAGAAGGAAAAGTTTGGACATTTAACAGCTCCAGGTAGGGGGAAAATGTGTTACATTTTAGATACTGATGTTCAACTTTCACTTAATTATAATTTACGAGACAGTTTCTTAAATGACTGGCATCACCTACCCCATAATGGTAAGTTTGTATTAAATGTATTACAGAAGCTATTCATCCTTCTACATGTAACTGGGAAGGTAGCTCTAAATTGACTTTTTACGTATGGTAGAATGGCCTATATTTGAAGAGTAACATTTATATGGCCAATTTTTATTTCACACTCTTATCTGTTAAGAATGCTGTAATATGGTTTCTTTTGGTAAAATATTTGTCATAGTTCCATTCACATATGTAGAGCGTGCGCAACCTCCCTGATTGATTTCTAAATCATTATATTTTGCTATTAATAATTAAGTACTCTTTAAAGAACTTTTGCTTTTTTATTTCCTATGCTACGTAATAATTCACACATTTACTCTTTTTATATTTTTCTACATCAATTTATTATAATTGTGGAATTGCTCTTCTGAAACCCCTCTTTTTTCTTTCTCACTTTTCTATTTTCTCTATTTTTACCCCCTTTATTCAAAAAATATTATTATTTATTTTTCATTGATTAGGTGGGTGTTATTGATGGGTTTTACACTACACTAAAATGTATTTTCCTATTGTGGTCAATATCACCATGTATAAACGAAATTTTTTCCAATAAAGATTTTAAACTGAAAAAATAGTACTCGTTATGTGTGATAGTAGCTACGCACAGGCTTACGGGTGCACTGATGACTAGAGTCAGTGAGCATATGCCTCACATAAGGCGACCTCATTAATTATCAGGTTGACATTTTACATATTGTGATAAAGTACAGGCTATTCTTGTTTTTAGTGTCCTCAGCACTGAGGTGCCTAGCTCAGCCAGCACTTTTTTGCCTCGTGCAGGAAGTGCCAGATGGAACCGCTTGTCTGAGATCAGCTAATTCCAGGTTCGGCGGCAGCCTCTGAGACGCTAATACCAGAAGTTTTATAACCTCAGGTCCACGGCTTTAAGTGGGATGAAAAAACTGGAGGGTCTCTCAAAGGGGCGTGGCCAATGTAATTAAGGGCGTGGCTTAAAAACACTTAAACTAAAAAATCTGTGCTTAGCATAGTGTGCCGCCCGACTTGTATTTTGCTGTTTCTGACATTGTATCTAGATATAATACAAGAAACATCATACCTACAACAAGTCAGGACTATTGACTTTGTCAATGGTTGTTAGTTGCATACGATAAATATGCAGCAACTATGGCTTGTATATAATATTGAAAAAGCTTCCAATTAAAGCCCTGGTGACAGCACGACAATGTTGCTGCTCCCGAGTTTCAAAAAGAGAAGGGAAATCCAGAGAGAAAATGACTCTCTTTAATAAATTTCCCTTCCCCTACAACGCTCAACTCGTCATGCCGTAACTTCTTGTATTTTGCTGTTTCTGACATTGCATCTAGATATAATACAACAAGTAACATCATACCTACAACAAGTCAGGACTATTGACTTTGTCAATGGTTGTTAGTTGCATACGATAAATATGTTGTGGTGTCACCAGGGCTTTAATTGGAAGCTTTTTCAATATTATATACAAGCCATATAGTTGCTGCAGCACACAGATGTGCCTGCGGTCACTGCAGTCCGGAAAAAAACGGACTGCAGTGACAGCAGGCACAAAACAGAGCCCGAAAGAGACCCGTTTCGAGGCCCCCTTTAAAAAACTGCCGGTGCTCAGACCCGGTGAGACCCGGCCCACTTAAAGCCCTGTTCAGGTCAGTGATAGATCTTGCCCTTATCTGATGTGTCTGAACTGTTGAATAAACTGTCGGTGGGAAGTGATCCAGTCACGCCACCAGAAAATGGTCATAAACTAAAATGGAGGTAAAAGTCTGGCTACATCATTTGCCATGACGATTTACATTAATTCCTTCGAAAGACATTCTCTAACAAGTAAGGCACATGGTTTGATTTTTTCTGTGGCAATGATACGTGAGCGTTACCAGTTCGATGTTAAAAAGCGTTTACAACAGTTAGTTGGCTTCGTTATGTTTGACCCGATATCTCCGAGTCCCCAGTCTGTGCAGCGCCCTTCTGCCTAAAACTGTCTCACATAAACAGATGTTTGCATTATTGATAGACTATCTGGTAGAGACTTGTCTGTTCTAAACGCAGCTCAGCTGTCATTGCAGAGATATACAAAAATATCACATACACACAGTACACAGGGCCGACTCTAGGGCGTTGCGACCGGTGCCACCGCACCGGGTGCTGACTTCACATGGGGACGCCTGTTTGTTAGTTTATATTGTGCTTAAAAGCACCTGCTGCCGCGTTCCTGGCCTCCAGCAATTTTCACTCAACAATTAAAATGTCAAGAAAACTCTGGTGATTAATGTTCTTCCAGGCGAGATCGGAGTTTTGTCTAGTAGAAGTTTTGACTCCTGGAAGTTTTGATTCGTGATAAGGTAGCACAGAGGGTTAATACGCCTGCTGCAAAGAACATGTACCATGCAGATCACAAAGTCAATATAATGTAAACAGTTCAGTGGGTTACTGCTTTTGTCAGAGACTTCCTTTTGTTAGTTGCAGTTTACATTGAGCTATTATTACCTGTCATCAAAGAACTGCGTGCAGACTTCAAGGTATAGATTAGAGCGCATGGATTTTTCCCCCAGACTTTCATTATTCTAATGTTGAAAAAAGGGTTCAATTGGGTACATCTCAGTTCTTGTTATTAAAGAGAGCCCCAATCCATTGTGTTACATTTTAAATTTAGAGTTTGCGCTTCTCCAGACCAGGTACTCTTCAACTATACTGCCTACCTGTATGGATGACATGTGAATCTACCCCTTGTTGTCCTCTGTCTTTTGTAACTTTTACTATACACTGATTTACACTCCTATGATTGATTGTCTCTGTGTGTTATGTTATGTTATGTAAAGTGCTCTGACACCCTTCACTTTTATGAGTGACGCTATAAAATTAATTAAATGCATCTGAGAGAGAGGTTATGGAGACTGTTAAAGGGTGGTAACAAGGGAATCTGTGGCAGAGGTGGTCATTGGGGGGCGCCAAAAAACATTGTCGCACTGGGCGCCACCAGTGCTAAAGCCGGCCCTGACAGTACATACTACTACCAGAAACACAGTGCATACTACTACCAGAAAAATGTAATCCTACCTAATCTCACAACATGTATTGATGTTTTTTCAGAAAAGGATTTAGGCCCACATGTATCAACATTAGGAATAGCGATTATCTAGTTGCGATTTTAAGTGAATTGCTGTTAGGTAAATCGCTATTCCTAATGAATGAAACCCCAAGAGTTTCATTTAGTGATTCCTAGGGGGTCGCAAATCGACCCACCTCATTAATATTAATAAGGTAGGTCGCAATTTGCGACCCCCCCCCAGAAAGCGCTGAAATCACGGGGATGGTGACCTGCTGGGGTCAGCAGACCACAATGTCCATGATTGTTTTTCAATAAAGCAATCATTTTTTTTAAATGCAGCCCATTTTCCTTATAGGAAAACTGGTTACGTTTAAAAGAAAAAATGAAAAGTTTCTTTTCATTTTTTAAGAGCAGGCAGTGGTCCGTGGGACCACTGCCTGCTCTTAAAAAACGTTTTGGCTACCATTCCAAAAGGGGAAGGGGTCCCTTGGGGACTCCTTCCCATTTTCGAATGGGTTACCACCAACTTGAAGTTGGTGGTAAAATGCAAATGTTTTGCGAACTCATTCACGGTCACAAAACATTCATACATACCGTTGCGATTCGGTATTTGGAAGGGACGCCCTAAATACGCCCCTTCCAAGTACCGAATCGCAGACCCATTTTGCGATTCGGTAACAAGTTACCGAATCGCAAAATAAGGTTTGACACATAGAAAAAGCTAATTTTGCATTCGCAGACAGGCCGATTCTGTGAATTGGGCTGTTTGCGAACGCAAAATAGGTTCATGCATGTGGCCCTAACTTAGATGACTTTCCCTAGATCAGAGTTGTCGAAAATGTGATATGTCCACAAGGGCTGAAGTCATGCCAGGTTTTCAGGCTATTTACTTAATATAAATTGACATACAACAAACCTAAATAGACAGTTTTTCCAAAGACAGTGGTTATTCTGACAATTTGCTGTGGACCCTGCCTGCTTTGCCTTCATTGCATACCCCGCCTTGGCCAGTACTCACAAGCAATACAAAATAAACTGGACACCTCTATTAAGACTAATAGCACCAGTCCGAGGTCATCTGCAAGGTCCATAAAATTCTACCACCGCAAGCTCACTTTCCTTGTATTTGTTGGCTGCAGGATTCATTGCTTTATGCTTACTGCATTTTATAGGCTCCTTTTCATTTTTACAGATTTTGCTGTAGAATTCCTAACTGCTCACATTAAGCATCCTACAATTGTGACCAAAGCTGCAAAAAGCTTTGCCTGGTGGCTTTTGGCTGTGAAGAACAAGTTGCTTACCTGTGTTAATGCTCTTTCTGGTAGATACTCTATTGAACTGTATATTCCTCTCGTTTTGAATATTCCACAGCCGTCAGACTAAATCAGGAAAATCTTTAGCATTACCTCTGCACACCAGTGGGTTGCATCATGTGGCACTGCACTGAGGTTATTCTGCTCTGAAAGTGATGTGTTGAGTCACATATAAGCATCACCCATGCACGCTAACCTCAGTTGCTTTTAACCCTTTCGATGCTCATGACGAGCTCAGCTCGTCATGCTGCGCGATCGGAATGTCCAGCTCCTGGGCTGAATTCCGATCCCGGCGAAGCGGTTAAGGCTGTCTGCATCCCAGACACCGAGCCCAGTACCAGATTTGGTTTTGACCGGTGTTCAGATCTCTAGACTTGGGGCTTATTTAGGTAAAAAAGAGTCCAGTTCACAGAATGGGGAGGAAGGGAGGGTCGGTGAGGTATCTGCAGTTAGATAGAGTATCTACCAGAAAGAACATTACAGAAGGTAAGTAACTTGTTCTTCTTATGGATACTTCTAACCGTAGATTCCTCACCTTTTGAATAGATACCAACGCAGCAATTTCTTTAGGTGGAGTGCCTGAGAACAGGGTCAAACCAAACAGACCTGCAGGACCGAGCTGGGAAATTACCCATCTCGATGGACCTGGATGTCCAGACAGTAGTGTTTCATAAACGTAAGGGGTGACACCCACGTAGCAGCCTGAAAAATATTCAAAACAGGCATCCTGCATGCCAACACAGTGCTAGCAGCCTTCTCTCTGGCGCAATGAGCCTGCAAACCTTCTGGGGGTTCCTTTTTGGCCAGTGTGTAGAAGATTTCATTGCAGAGCATGATCCACCGAAAGATCATTCTCTTTAGCTCAGCCTTGCTCTTCTTTGCTCCAGCGAAACCCACAAAGAGCTGATTGTCCACACGATGCTCTCTGGTACGAGCGATGTAAAAGCCAAGAGCTCTTTTAGGATTCATACGATGGGGTCTCTCCTCCTTAGAGGCAGAGTATGATTTTGCCTGATGTCACACGGGGTCACCACTTTCGGAAGGACGACCTACATTCTCCGGACCAGTTTGTCAGTGTAAAACATGGTGTACGGCGAGTTGAGAGAGAGAGCTTGTAGTTCACTCACCTGCCGTGCCAAGGCTATGGCGTCAACAAAGACTGTGTTGAGGGTCCGAGCCGTAGGGGACAGCTATGCAGCATCTCAAAATGAGTATACTTAAGAAAAGTAAATTCCAAATTCAAGTCCTGCAGGAAAATGAACCAAGAAGGTGAAGCATATGTTGTAAACCTTTCAAGAAACACATCACAACAGATGACTGAAACAAAGAAGGCTGATCGGCAACTGCAAAAAGCTGTTAGAGGCAACAAGTACCCTTTAACTGTCCCCAAAGCATGGACTCACTGGCTAATGATAACACAAACAGCACCACTTTGGACAGCGTGGTGTAAAGCAGCTCAATCTGGTGTTTGCTACATCATCTTACTAATTTTATCCCAATAGCAGGCGTATATTGATTTTTGTTGTGGGATACCTGACTGCCAAGATGACATTGACAACCTCCGGAGGTAGGTCGGAAGAAATCAATGGTAACCAAACAATATCCAAGCATGGAGGTGTAGACCTTGCAGGCACTGATTCAGGACCCTGCCCTGTTGCTACTCCAGAAGATCATCGCGAAGCAGTACCCTGATTGGAGGACAAGGACTCATGTCTAGGAGTTCTGGATACCACACTCACCTTGCCCAAAATGCAGTGGCATAGCTAGCTCTTTGGCTGCCCGTGGCAGTCCCTGTGCTGGCGAGATGGCTGCCTCATGAGCGGGGGGCGGTGCTGGTGGCGATTGCCGCCTCGAGATGGCAGGGAAGAGCGGACGGAAGCAGCCACCCCCAAAACTCGTGACCCCCCCTTGCTACGCCACTGCCAAAATGGTACCACTAGGATCACTTGGGACCAAGCATTCTTGATCTTCTTCAGTACTTGTGGAAGAAGAGGCATCTGTGGGAAGGTGTATAGGAGTCATGAGTTCCACTCTGGATGGAATGCATCTCCAAGAGAGAGATGCCTTGAAAACTCCAACGTGCAGAAGGGCTGACATTGCAAGTTCTCGGCAGAGACCTAAAGATCAAGCCATGGTTCTCCCCATTCCAGGAGGAGACTTTGTGCCACCTCTGGGTATAACTTCCTTTCGTGATCTGCTAGACGTTGGCGTCTGAGTTTGTTCACCCTGGCATTTAAGGATCACGTCAAGTGGTGTGCCTCCAGAAAAATCTCCTGGTGTTCCAGCCACTTCCAAAGGCATAATTCCTCCTAGCACAGGGTCCAAAACCCCACCCTGCTCTGCTTGTTGCCGTACCACATGGCGCTGGTGTTGTCCATGAGCACTAGTACCAGCCTCCCTCTGATGAGTGGTAGAAAGGCTTTTAACACCAATTGCATGGCCAGCAGCTCCAGTAGGTTGATATGTAGCTGGGCCTCTTCCGGAGACCAGATGCCTCTGATCTCCACCACTCCCAAATAACCTTTCCAACCCAGAAACGATACATCGGTCACCACTGTGAGCTCTGGGTGGAGAAGAGAGAGGGGTCTGCTGCTGACCCAATCGCAGTCCGGCAACCACCACTGCTGATCGTTTTTCAGTCTCCTCTGAAATATGAACATAATTGGAAAGGTCTTTCTGATGCTGTGCCGACTGAGACTTCAGACCTACTGCAGAGCTGCCTGCTTGATCAACAGGAGGAAGGAGGCCTTCTGTCCCAGCAGTCATTCTCACTGAGATCCAGAACAGAGGCTGAAACATCGGGATCATAGCCCAAATGTCCTGCACACTCTGTTTCAAGGGGAAGGCAGGAAACTGCACCGGTTCCCGAATAGCTCAGAGGAAAGGGAACGTCTGCGGAGGAGTCAGGGGTGCACATTAATTGTTTACCCAAAGATGTTTGGAGGTATGCTGTATGATGGAGGTGAGTGACAACTGCCTGGGGCGAGACCGCCTTCAACTGCCAGTTGTAAAGGTAGGTGAAGACTGGGACCCCTAACCTTCGAAGATGCATTGAAACCACTGCTATCACTTTCGTGAACACCCAATAGGCACTGGTGAGGCCAAAGTGGAGCACAGAGACCAGGAAATACTCCTGCCCACCATTAACTGCAGATAGTGCCTGTGGACCGGCAGGTCGGGGATGTGAAAATAAGCATCCTGCAGGTCCAACGCTACCATCCAGTCTCCAGGGTTGAGGGCAGACAAGACCTGGGCCAAGGTGAGCATCTTGAATTTGTCCTTCCACAGGAAGGCATTGAGAGGGTGCATGTCTAAAATAAGACAAAGGCCTCCGTCCTTCTTCGGCATCAGAAAGTAGCTGGAATAACAGGAAGGTTCTTCTTCTGAAGCTGGCATCCTCTCTATGGCCCCTTTGGCCAGAAAGACCTGCACTTCCTGCTGCAAGAGGGACAGATGGTCTTCCGTCAACCATTCTGGGGATGGTGGAAGATGTGGTGAGGCAGCAATGAATAGTAGGACATAAACCTGCTGCACAGTATGTAGGACCCACTTGTTGGAAGTCACCACCTGCCAAAAGTGCAGGATCCTGTCTCTGACAGGGTGAATGTGTGCTGTCAAGGACAAGCTAAAGAGGTATTGAGGATGCGGCAGCCAGAGGGGAAAAACAGTTGGCTGCATACTGCCCCTGTTGTCCACATGGTCTGTGGGTACCGCAGTCACAGCCTTGAAAGTACTGCAGAGTTTACTGGACTGGCTGCATCTGCTGGCAGTATTGAAAATCAATACCAGAGGGGAAATTGGTGGTCAGACTGACATGCAGGAGTGGACAGACCCATCGAATGTGCCCTGGCCCTACTTCTTTAAAGCACTTGAGGGCAGAGTCTGCTTTTTCCCCAAATAGGGGAGACTTATCAAAGGGCATGTCCATCAAGGTAGACTGGACATTGCCAGAAAAGCCTGTGAACGTCATCCAGATGTGGCATCCAACAGTCATACTGGTGCCAGTTGCCCTTCTGAGACAAACTGTGGTGTCTAAGCCACAGCGACTTGTAAATTTAGCTGCATCACAGCCATCTTGAATGTCTTGTGCGAGAGTGAAACTCAAATCGTGCAGGACACCAAGCAAGATTTGGGCAACAGAATCCCAAAGGGCATAGATAAAATACTCCAGGAGGCAGCTGGCATTCACAGAGGTATGGGCCAAATTAGTAGCCAAAACCATGTGCTTTCCAAATATTTTCAAGTGTTTCGACTCCCAGTCTGGTGGAGTGGTAGGAAACATATTGAGGTTGACCATACTCGAGGAGGCCTGCACCAGCTGGAGTGGGATGGTGAGTCAAACAATATGTATCCCCTGGACCCAGGCAATGGTGTTGTGCAATTTGTCTTTTCACTGGAGGTCCTGAACAGGATTTCATTGAGGCTCCAAGAAGGGTGTCTAAAAGAGCCTTATGAAATGGAAGCAATGGCTTTGTATTGGCTTGTCCCGGCTGGAGCACCTCAATGAGGACGTTGCTCTTCACCTCCATGTGGGGGAAAAATGTAGATCAAGGATCTTGGCTCCATTCGCATAACCAATGTAAAAGAGGCTCTATCCTTTATAAGAAGGCCCAGTGGGGAAACTAATCCAGTGTCTGGTGATGTGACAAGGCCACTGGAATCCTGGAGATCATCATACTTGTTATCGTCAGAATATGGTTGGACAATTTCGTCCCATGGACCATATTGGTCTTTATCGGAATTTGTTCCAAATAAGCAATGTAATGCGTGGGCCCTTCTATGAGGCAGGGTAGTGTATCGGTGTCTGATGGGACACCCAAAGGCTGAAGTCCAGTTGGATAAAGACACAGCCTAGGTCGAAATAGGAGCGGCGCCGACTTGAAGAGCACAATGAGTTGCACTTTTTGGTCTGATGTCAAAGGCGTTGGCGTTGATGCTTTATGATCCGATGTGGCTGTGGCACCAGGACTGGAGTTGACATTGATGCCAGAACAGAGCCACTAGTAGGTCCAGAGGGTCTAACTGGTTCCTAGCGTGGACCTGCTGGTAGAGTCAAAGATGGGGGTCCGTGGGGTTCTTGAGGCCTGGCGGCACACCAGAGGAAGCCAGTAATACGCGAAATAGGCGCAGCAAAGCTCCATGAAAGTCCTAAACTTGTTACAGTGTCGCCAAGGGGCCTGGGAATTCATGTTGGGTCGCAGCCGGCTGTGAAGGAGATCTACTTCAGGAGCGAGACAGAGAATGTGGATGCCCTTGTGCCTTCTTTGGAATGTGATAGAGGCAGGAATGGGACAAATCCCTCTTGGACTTTTTATGCTTCTTCAACTTACCCAAAGACTTCGAGTGTACTGAAGATCAGCCACGGGAACGACTTCGGGAGCGGAACCAGCTCAGGGACCTTTCCTTTGATCCCAGCCAGTCAGGGCATGGAGTTTTCCAGTACTTGGTGATGTAGAGCTTGGCTTTGCATTACCGGGTGGCCTTGGGATTCATCAAAGCACAGTCTGCAAACTTAGACTTTTGTTCTGACCTCAGGCACCACAAGCAAACTTGATGGGGATCTGTCACAGAAATTTGGTTATGACAGTCCCTACAACGTTTGAACCATGTAGTTGTAGGGGTGGGGGACATTTTCTCTAGCACATAGTTTTTTTATTTTAAAGGCATAATTGTCACAAAAAGACAAGGGTTGGTCCGGAATTGCGTTTGTTGCCGCAGAATCACTGCATGCGGAGCAGCATGTCACAACTTGCTGGCCCCTATGGGTAGTTTTGAAGATTTTCCAGATCTAGCCATATACCTGTGGAATATTCAAAAGGTGAGGAATCTGTGGTTAGAAATATATATATATCAGATCTAAACAAGGTGCCTGCACTGTAACATTTTGTTTACTAGGGTAGCGTCTAAAAGTTATGACATTGTGATTGTTGCCTGTGAGGTTTTTTATTGTTATTGAATGTAAACCTCTTTACAGAGATGTTGTTGACAGAAAATATATTTACCTTGTAACTATTGCCTGTAAACTCACAGCGGGATGCTGTTTAGCAGCCTTTATATTTCATGACTATTTTCTGTAAATTTCTTTCTATTTTGACTGTAAATTAGGATTTGATTTCATTTATTTTTGTCGATAGTCTTCTTTGCAAGTTAACTGTTAAGAATAAGTAAATTGTTTGGAGCTAATAACTGCAACCATTAGTACAGTTGTTGGCTGTTAAGTTCTTTGAATACTACCTGTCGTTTACAGTTACTTTATGTTGGGTTCAGTTTAGTACCTCTAAAAACATTTAGTTTGTTGTCTCTGTCTTCTACACTTTCTCATATTTTGACTTTCGGCTCTGGGCTCATCTGCATTTAACTGTTGACTTTAGACTCGCTATCTCTGACTCCCTATTGATGTTATGTTTTTTATAGCATTGAAGGTCTTCTGACTTTTACAAGTCGCTCAAGGATGTGTTGTCTTCAATATTTCATACACACTGAGAGTTTTTGTGTGCAAATACTACAATTCCTAGTTTGCAATTGAAAAAAAACAGCTTTTAGAAATGTAGTGACACTATTTCAAGATTTAGTGTCTTTTTTATAGACTCCAAAAATGGTTTAGAAATCGATAGGGAACCGCTATTTGAAAGGGGTGTGCTGTTGGCGTTCCTTCCAAATAGGGATTATTATCAATATGTATTAGTGGTTTAGGACCGAAATAACAGTTGTAAACAATTGAAAAGTTACTGTCACCCAAGTTGGGGTGGTAACCCATTCACAAAAGGAATCGGTTCTTTGGAAACCCCAGCCCCTTTGTGAATGTTAAAAAAAGTTTGTTTGGGAGTAAGCAGTAGTCAATAGGACCACTGCAAATGCTAAAACAAAGGGGGGAGGGGGGGATGAACTTTTCCTTTTAAATGCAGTTTGGTTTCCTTTAATGAAAAAGGACTCCTTTAAAAAAAAAAAAAAAGTTTGCTTCATTGAAATGCGACCGCAATAGGCCACCATCCCTGTGATGGCATCCAATTGTAGTGAACTGCAATTTGCAACCTGCCTCATTAGTATTTATGGCCCATTATGATTAGTATTTTTAAGAACAAACCTATTAGTAAGTAGGTCAGTTCTTAAAATCTTTACTGTTCACAAAAATACTGGTCGCAGTTTGCAACCAGACATTCGTACATCTGGCCCTTAAATAGAAATTGATTTCATTAATGGGCCATCTGGTCTAATCAGTTTTGCCAGGTTCCTTTCTGTTTAGTATAGAGGTCTGCATTTCTTATCGTGACACTATTACTGGACTGTTCCGGTTCACTTTAAATAATGTTATTGATTTTGACATCCGAAGCATTTAAGTGAGCCACGGCTGTTCCTCATTGTGAGAGATTTTTCTAAACTCATTTGCCACAGCAGAGTAGAACAAGATATTTAGAACAGTAAACAAGCAACATTTTTAAAGGATTCTTCAAGTTTGCCAAGTTAGGAATTGCTCTTAAGTGCCCACTCAAGAACAACAACATCAGACGGCCAGAAAGAGAAAATCTGACCATCGACTTAAGTCTTCTTTTCTCAGATGACAATACCTTCAGTCTTATAACAACCTAGCATTTCTTGGCATACTTCGTAAAAATTCTCATTGCTTGTGTCTAAAAACATGCATGTTTCAGTGGATTCTGTATTCATTACTTAACGTTTATTGCCCGTACTTGTGGGCAATAATGGTTGTTAGTTACCTTCCTGCGATATAAGGCCAAAAAAAGGAAAGGGCAATAAATAGCTGTTATAGCCCTGCAGGTAAGGACAATAAGGCTATTAGCAACCCTCTGCCCCATAGCAGTTGATTCATCTCATAGTGGTCGACGGATAAACACCTCTGCTGTAGCTCTGCTGCATTGATGCAGAGCGCAGCTCCAGCTCTTTTTCCAGAAGCAGTGCTATCCTTCATCTACCTTCCCTTAGGGGAATGAAAACAAAACCCTAATGCCCAGAAAGAAAAAAAACATGTAAGTTTATTTCCACTTTTCAATGATTTTTAGAGCTTACATTTCCCCTAAGTGAAAAAACGAACATGTACGTTTATTTCCACTTTTCAATGGTTGTTAGAGCTTACATTTCCCTAAGTGAAAAAGAACCGTAAGTTTATTTCCACTTTTCAATGGTTGTTAGAGCTTACATTTCTCCTAAGTGAAAAACAAACGTGTAAATTTATTTCCACTTTTCTATGGTTGTTAGAGCTTACATTTCCCGTACGTGAAAAAAACAAACATGTACATTTATTTCCACTTTCCAATGGTTGCTAGAGCTTACATTTCCCCTAAGTGAAGGAAAGAGAGTGGCATAGTGCGACAGAGTGCAGCTTTTGATAAAAGAGAGAGGAAGTTGTGCTGCTTCAATAGTACAGATGAGCAGTTTATTCCGTCACTTATGGTGAGCTGAATACACCGCTAGGAGAGGGGGTGAAGTAGTGAGAAAGCAGAGCTCAGAAGAGGATCAGGTAGCTGGGAGCCATTGGAATGCTCCTTTGTCGGCCTTTAGTGTTAGCTATAGCCAGGGCCACTGGAATTATGCGATTGTGCTGCCACGACGATTTTCGCATAATTATAGATTTGCCACATTTGCACATAATCCATCATCTACTGCATAATCTGCAGATTTTAACAAAAAATAAATGTTTGTTTCTAGTTCAAATGGTTCAAAAGTTACTAAAAACGCAGCAACACGTGTTGCCACCAAGTGCAAAGGTTGACTGGTCAACTTTCTGTTGCTTATTGCTATATTTGGGTGTTAAACCGGTACAAATGAGGTGCAACCAATGCCTAAACAGTGATAACAAGTGCAAAAATGACAAAATAGTGAATCAACGCTATCACAAAATGTACCACATTATGCCACATAATTAACCTTTTCTTTCTGCATAATTTAGTCAACCCTGCTGCATAATTTGACCCCCACCTGCCACATCATTTCAGTTGCCTTGGTTGTAGCCCACAAATGGAGCATTCTGATTCCCTGGCCGTTTTCCAACCTTTGTATTAGGGTGCAAATTAAGCTGTATTGCCTGTCAGTGCGACTATTAATGGCTGTTAATTACCCACATCTCAATTATGGGTTCAAGCAGCAGACATGGCCCAAAATGAGGGATGAGGTAATATTGCCAAGCAGGTATAGGCAATAAGGCTGTTAGCACGCCTCGCTCCTTACCAAAAAAAAAAAGATCCATGATAAAGATGTAGAAGCAGCAATATATAGCGAGCACTGAACTAATAGAATTACTGACGACCAGAAGGCATGGCTGACCCTAGAGGGAAGGCAGCTAATCCCCACCACCACTTCCCCCCCACGCATAGCAGACAAAGGGCTTGGCAGCAGCAGGGCGCGAGAGCGCACCAAAGAAAGGGTCAGTGAGTGACCAAGTAAACTTGTGTTCAAATGACCCAATCAGGAAAAAAGGCGTGGACACAAGCACGGCCTAAAAGGCAGCAGGGATAAGCAGTTACCAGCATTGTCTCTGGGAGAAATTAATCCCACCCACCCACACCAGAGTATGCAGGCTTCGCAGCCTCAGTGTTACGAGCGGGCGGGGAGTCACGAGGTTTAACAATAAATATCTTCACATAAGGACGTAAAAGGGCAATTGCCAGAACAAGGTCCTTGGGGTGCCTCACTGCAGGGATACTTGAAAGCAGACAAAAGGGTAACAAATGGTCAGCGCTGGGGGAACACGGCACTTGCAGCCCAGGCATGGCCACTGGGCCATGAACGCCAGACATTTGGCAGCAAGTTGAAGCCTCGAAGCCGCGACCCACAAGTAAGTGACAGAAGCAGAGCTGTCACGATAGGTGAAAAGTGATTTATGACAACCTTGAAGAGACATCATGACTGTAAGGATAATGCATTGCAGGATTAGGCAAGTTATGGTTATTAATATGCAATAAGGTATAAGATGTACACTGTATGTCCTGTTATGAAAATGCCTTAAGTTGTAGTCCAAGATAAGCAAGAAATGAGCATGTTAATGACTAATGCTTTCATGACAAGTGTGTGTCAACTTATCATGTTAAACTGCGGGCATTCTAACACCACAAAAGGTCTTAGTGTACATAATTGATGGGAAAATGAACTCCAGGAGGGCCTGTGAGGTGCTCGTCCAGCTGAGGTGGGTTACAGACTTGTCATTATTGATTTCTCACTGGCGTTGAAGCTGAAATTAAAGCTGCTATCTCTTCCTTGCCTCCACCCCTTGTGTTTCTGAGAGAGAGAGCAAACCTGATCAAACACAGAAGTTGATAAAAACAAACATTTCTTTGTAGTTTTCTCGGTTTCTGTGGCTGATTGGGCTTGCTTACCCCTTCAGCTAGATAAGTGGTAGGGCGGCATACTGCAGTAAGTAAGTGTGTCTTGCCAGCACTGGTGAGAAAAGGAAGGAAAGAGAGCTTTCTGTCATCTGGATGTGCTGGGTGGACCCGTTTTGAGAAATAAAAATGCATAAACTAAAGTAAGCGAACAATAAGGAGGTATTACAAATGGGGCGAGTTCGACAACCTGGAGCCCAGCAGGATACCAGCACACCGGAGGACAAGGAGCTGAAAGCCAGGGGATGACCTTGAGCCAGCTTATAATGGTAGTTTGAACCCACAACTTGTGTATTCTGATTGGCTTGTCAGCTTTCAATTTTCCAGTCTGGGTTCAAATAAACCCAGAACAATGAACGGTTTGTTATCAACTCCTCAAACAATATCTCATCATATCAACGGGGTCTTTATTTCCTTGCCAACAGGGACAATGGGGGACTTTGCAATTACATTACTAGATAAATAATTTCACTTCACAATAGAATGTAGAAGGCCCATTTCAGAAAGAAGTTAGGTGAACTTAAGGACGGTGGGTTTTGAATGCTTTGTGAAAGGCATAAAGGGCCTCATTTAAAAGGCAAATGCGCGTACCGGGGCATCACTTTTTTTTGAAGCACCGGCGGCGCAGTGTGCCTGGCCATATTTAGAAGGCCACTTAAAGTCACCCTGCGTGAGTTTTCATGTCCATGTAAATATGGGCCTGTTTCACGCATTAATATGAGTAAAAGGGGCGTTCCATGGGTGTTGCTGTGGGTGTTCCCACGCAACATCCATGGAACCTGACACATTCCCAGAGTTACAAAGTTTTGTAAAGCTGGAAATGTGTCAGAATTTTTTTCCTCTTTCTCTGCGTGCTGCACTCTGCATTACGTATAGAAAGAGGAAAATGCTATTAAATATTGTTTTTGTGCATTAAGGTATTCCTTCCTGCACAAAAACAATCATCCCCGCAACGCAGGCACCCTTGCAACATGACGCAAGGGTGCCTGCACTGGTGCATGGTAGCCAATTGTGCGCCACCGCAAGGGAAAGCACACGGATGTGTCGCATTGTTGTTAATACGATGCATCCCTGTGCTTTTAAAATGACGCCACTCAGTGCAAGAAAATGGCTTGTGGTACTGCGCCATTTTTTTGTAAATGAGTCCCAAAGAGTATTAAAGCGCTGGATGTTTTCTGGGATATAGTTCTTGGTAATGAGCACTCTAGATGTGAATTAGAGGAAACACCGATAAGAAGTCGAGTGATATTTGTGATTTGAGTGTCCGTAGAAGGAGGAGTTTGCAAAAAGGAGAGTAAGCGAAGGTTGGTAACAAGAAGTCAGTGTTTAATTTGAGGAGGTGCTTGCCGGTGGGGGCCACCGGCACTTATTTTGTGGACCGTTACTTATCTTTTCACATTAGAACGCAAGAGAAGGCAAAAACACAGATTGGGAAAATGGAGGAAGAGCACGATGGAAAAACTGTCTCAACGGGAGAAAGCAGGAACCTGCGAGAGTAAGGGACAGGGAGTGACTGGTAGTGGATGAAAGGCAAGCAGCCTTAGCTTTCAGCGTGCCAGTGTCTAATTGTACCATCCACCAGCTTCTGAGCAGAGTGGGCACCAGCCCTCTTCCTTTTACAAACTAAGCACTGCAAATAGTTAAGAGTTGCAGCTGATTAATGTCTTTTGAAGAAGACTAGTCTCTGAGGGAGAGCTGCATAATCTCTTTATTTTGATGAATGGTAGAGTGCTAATCTGGTTCCTGGAAGACAGTAGAAGCCAGGATTGACCCTTGCAGACCCCCCCCCTACCCCCCAAATCAATACTTGCAAAACGATGCTCCACAGTGGTTGGGGAAAGGATCTAGACTAGAATAGCCTTCCACGATTGAGATCTTCCAGTGGGGAATGATTTCTTCTTTGCCCATAAGTGTAGCAAGATTGTTCTGCAGAAGATCCCAATCAGCTGCAGCGAATGACATAGAAAGGTCAAAGATGACCACCAGGTATCCATTTTCATCATCAGGCTTTCCCAATACCTTGGCCTGGATTGATTTTGCTTTGTCCTGCGGGGAGGGTGGATTTGGAATCCTTGATCACCACCCCCCTAAGAAAAACGGACCCTAAAAATAAAATATTCAATTAATATTACTATCCAACCAGTCCAACTACACTGGTCTTTGATTTGGAGGCACATGATCCAGTGTTTTTTTTCAAAACATAGAATTATTTTTCTTCTTCCTTTGGGGGTTTCCTCTATCTCGCTTTGCACATGAGCACCATAAGATAAACACTTCTCTATGCACTCTCTTTGAGCAACCTACATAATTTATGTTTCAATGGATGCATACATTATTGTCTTTAAACCATAAATATAAAGAATAATGATATGGTCTCTATAACAAAGTTTTGTTTTTTCTTCTTGTTTTCCCCTGGTGTAATTTGCATTAGTATTGCTCTCGCACAATGGTCAATTGACTTGGTTACTGGTACAACATATTTCTGTACTATCCTCTCTGTCACTAAGATATGACCATTAGGACCACCCTGTTTTCTGTATTAGGGTGAAATCACAAGCAAAACCCGGTAGCTTGGCACAAAGCAGTCAGGCTTAACTTAGAGGCAATGTGAAAAGTATTTATGCAGTACTTCAAACAGTAATAAAGTAAAAACACAACACAGGAAAAATCCCACACCAATTTAGAACAATAGAGTAAAATACAATAAATTATGTGTGACCAAAACAACAAAAATCAGATCAGTAGAACCAGAGATAAGCAAATATAAGTGAAAATAGTACTGAAAAACACAAAACGGCAACTGTGGTTATCTGATCGGGCACCGGGACAAAGTCACAAGTTCAGGCCACCCTCAATGGAGAGCAGGGCAGATACAGGGAGCCAGTTAGGCCAGCTAAACAAAAGTACCTTAAATCCAAGTTACGGATCGATGCAGAGTCCTGCATTGAGGATGCGTCGTGCAGTGGGAGGTTCTGAGAAGCTGAGGGGGTGTGATGCGAAGTCCTGCATTGAGGATGTGTCGGACAGTAGCGGGTCCAAGGACCTGCTAGGCTGCAATACGAGGTCCTGCGTCAGGTTTGCATCACCTAGCTGTAGTTCCGAGGTGCTGTGGGGGCCCTGCGTCTGGGATGTGTTACACACTAGTGGTTCTGATGCAAAGTTGGGAGTGCATGCGTCGCACTGTGTTGGTTCTGCTCAAGCCCACAGCTGGGCTGGCTCCTTCAGTCAAACTTGCAAGGGTCCAGGACTGGGGTGGCACACTTGGGGGACAAGACTCACAGCAGGCATAGTCTAAGTGCAGGGTTCAAGGTGGTTGGAGCCTTTTCTATCCCTGAGGCTATGTTCAAGAGGCCAGCCAACTAGCCCTTGGAGTCTCTCTGGTGGTCCTGGGTTAAAGATGCAGGTCCAGTCCTTCTCAGTCATGCAGTAGGGCAGCCGAGAAGCAGTCATTCTTGCAGCAGAGCAGCAGAGCAGCACAGCAGTCTTTCTGAGACTTCCACTGGCCCAGAGGTGTACTGAAGTGTTGGGTCTGATGGTCCAATAGTTATGCTTGGTGCCAGCTTTGAAGTAGGAGAAGGCTTTGGAGCTTTCCACCCCCAGAGGTGTTTGGAATTCCCTGCCTCCCTGCTCCAGCCAGAGTTTGTCTGAGGGCACAATAGACTAGTGTGAAACCCTTTGTGAGTGTGCTGAGGGTGGTCCTTGTGGTATGCAATCGTGGGAAGTGACAATCCCTCTCTCTATCAAGTCAGAGATGGCACATTCAGCCAACACCTATTCACCCTTTAGTAAGTAAGAATTTTGTAGAACTCACGAATGCCAAGGCGTCTTGGTGCTGGGTGGAGCTAGAAACAAGTAAAATAGGGAGATACCACATCATTCCTGTGAAGGGAATAGCCAGGTCTTAAGCATCTTCCTAAACAGCAGTCTGGTAGGTTGAAGCCTGATGCTAACAGGCAGGTGATTCCAGAGCTTCGACGCTCGATAGGAAAGGCATCTACCTCCCCATCTAGCCTTATAGATTTTGGGGACCTGAACTAGACCTTTGTTGGCAGATCTAAGATTCCGCCGAGGGGAGTGCCACTGGAAAAGTTTCTGTAGGTCGAACAACTCTACACCATACAGAGCTTTGTGCACCAGGCATAGCGCCTCGAACTTGATGCGCTGCTTGACCGGAAGCCAGTGAAGCTCCCTGATAGTGCTAGAGATATGGTGGTATTTTGGAATATTAAGTACCACTCTCGCTGCTGTATTTTGCAGTGATTGTAGTTTCAACAGTTGGCGTTTGTCTACGCCCAGGAAGAGGGCGTTACAGTAGTCGATTCGACAAAGAAATAAGGCGACTACAACAGATTTTCTGAGATCTAGTGGAATTAAAGGCAAACTTTTGCGCAAGGTTTTTAATAGAAAATAGAAGGAAGATGTCAAAAGATTGATATGTCCTGCAGAGTTTAATTGGGCATCAAACAGAAATCCTAAGTTCCTAGCTTTTGCTGCAGGATTCGGACAGTGACCTGCTTCCACCGGCCACCAGCATTGGTTACAGAGTGGCAGTCCATTCCCAAACTCCATGACCTCCGTTTTGTCAGTGTTTAATTTCAGATAGTGCTGATGCATCCAACCCATGACGTGCTTCAGACAGCTGTGAAATCTCGCCGCCACAGTTTCCACACTCGAGGAGATGGAGATAACAATTTGCATGTCATCGGCATATGATACCACAGAGAAACCATGAGTCCTTATCAGTTTGGCCAGGGGCGTAACATAGATGTTAAATAATGTTGGTGACAGTGCAGAGCCTTGGGGAACACCACAGGGGAGGGAGAACTTCTCCGATTTAACATTATCCCAGCACACCCTCTGTTCCCTTGCAGTAAGGAACGAGGTGGGATGGTTTGGAGCCGCCTCTTTGATTTCTATAGCCTTCAGCCGCTGCGTTAATACTAGATGGTTCATGGTATCAAACGCTGCTGATAGGTCAAGTAGGATCAGGACGGCTCTTCCTCCCCCGTCAAGCTGCCTGCGTGTTTCCTCAGTGGCCATGATTAGAGCTGACTCGGTGGAGTGCCGTGGTCTGAAGCCGTGTTGGGTGGGATCAAGGAGGTCATTGGCATCTAGATAGCCAGTTAGCTCTTGGTTAATAGAGTTCTCTAGGTTTTTGGCCGCCAATGGTAGGCAGGATATGGGTGGGTAGTTTTTCACCTCAGAGGGGGCAAGAGAAGGTTTCTTTAGTATGGGTCTGATATATGCTCTCTTCCAAGAGGCGGGGAAGGTTGCTGACTGTTGCACTGTTGGACTTGGCCCTTTTTGCAGGGTCATCCCTGAACTTTTTGCCTTCCTCCTGTACCCTGACTAGAAGCAAGGGTCCCTATTTGGTCAAAGGTACCTACCTCTGTCAACTAGAGGCCCCCAGTTCTAACACTGACCTAATGACATTGTTCAGAAGTGGGGCTAGATGTGTACTAATCTTATCCGAGGCCAGGTGTATTATAGCGGGGGGACAGGGATCTGTTGGGGATCCTGATTTCGTAGATAGTAGCAGATCGTTTGCTTTGTCCACAGTTATGAGTGAGAAGCTGGTCAACTGGCAGGCAGTGGGCAAGGAGGTGGAATCCACCATCGGTGTTAACATGGGGGAAAGGGAGGCCCGGATCCTCCCAGCCAATTTGTCATAGATCGTTCGGACTTTGGTCTGAAAGAAGTTGGTCACTTTGTCACAAAGGGCTTGATCAGGAGTGAATTGATTCTCCTGTTGCAATTTGGATAAGGCAGTGACTGTCTTGAAAAGCTCTCTTGAAGAGTTTTTAGCAGGCTCAATTTTGCTTGTGAAGTAATTCTTTTTGGAGCTTATGATGGTTTCCTTATATTCAGCTAATGCTAATTTATAAGTAAGTTTACCATGCTCGCTATAGTCTTCCCTCCATGCACGCTCTGATCGTCTGCACTTAGATTTTAAAAGTTTGAGATCAAGGTTATACCAGGGGGCTGAAGCTTTGTTTCTCCTCTGTTTGTTTATTCTTTCTGGGGCCAACTGATCCATTGCTGCCCTAATCCAATCATCATAATTGTCAGCCGCCTTGTTGTTATCTGGCACTAGCACGAGTGGACTTATATCAAGCATCTCCATAAGATCATCTTTCTTGATTTTATGCCAGGATCTGGGTTTAACAGGGGGCAGGTTCCTCGAGTGAGGCATGCAATTCTTCAAAAAAGATAGTTTGAAGAAAATGGCCATGTGGTCTGTCCAAGTTAAAGGTAATACTTTGTCCACTATAATATTAGGGTTGTTGGTAAAAATGCTGTCAAGACTGTGGTGAGCTTCATGCGTGGGCTCTGACATTAACTGTGTCAGTCCAAAACCCTCCAGATTATCTAGTAAGGTGAAGGTGTCTACATTCATAACACTTTCAGGGTGAAAATTAAAATCCCCCAGTAACGTGTAGGAGTGAGAGTCCAGACAAGATTCCATGAAGATCTGTAGTCCTTGAATAAACCGGGATTTCGGCCCTGGTGGCCTATAGAGAAGTAGACCGGGGAAGGACAAGGTATTAGCAATTTTAATGTAAAAGGTCATAGTTTCCGCCCCAGGTACCTGAATGGTCTCAAAGGCTGCTATGAACCAAGACCGATAGATGATTGCTATGCCACCACCCTTTTGCCCTATCCTGTCAACAGTGGCTATTGCATATCCTGCCGGTAATGCGATAATCCAGTCAGGCTCAGATGTTTAATTGGCCCAAGTTTCTGTTAGGAAGACTAGATCGGGGTTTGATGTCTACAGAAGGCATTCAAACTCATAATATAGCCTTATAGCCCGCTGCTGAGGGCTATACCGGCTTTTAAAGGCCCTAATCCCGAGTTATAGGCCCGAGCCGCAGGCGAGGGCCTATAACGAGGAAGAGGGCCTTTAACAACCGGTATAGCCTGAGGCAGAAGGGCTATAAGGCTATTAGAACATTCCACCCACTAAGGGTAGAATGTTCTAAATTAAAAATGGAGAAACAAAAAGACAAACATTGGAATGTTGGAGCGCTGGGCTTATACCAGCCATTATAAGCCCAGAGCAACTCCATTGCCTTCAATGGAGCTCCCAACATTCCAATGTTCTAATTATGCTTAATCGCTGACCTTTATAAAGCTGATCCAAATGTTTGGGCCAAGATTTTAACCCATGTTTTTAATGCAGCGTGCGCTAAGGGTTTCCCCTTATCATGGGCCAAGGCGGTTATCGTCCCTATATTTAAAAAAGGAGCTCGGGACGATCCCGCCTGTTATAGACCAATCTCTCTTTTAGATTCCGTGGCTAAAATATTGGGGAAAGTAATTCTGGATCGGCTTACAGGATACCTCGATCAGGCCAATATCATCTCTGACCTGCAGTATGGTTTTAGGAAGGGGAAAGGAACCTTGGACCAGTGCCTAAACCTCCATCTAGTTATTGGAAAGTGCACCATTGCCAAGAGAGGTACCTTACATCTGGCCTTTATGGACCTAACCTCAGCTTTTGACTATGTCAACAGGTCTAAGCTGTGGTTAGTGTTACGTGATCTAGGGTTAGATGCGGAGTTAGTGTCCTTTCTGCATACTGCCCATGAAAACACTACAGCAGCAGTAAGGTACAACACAGATGGCAGTTTGACTAATGTTGGGAAGTAAAAAGGGGGGTTAGGCAGGGGTGCATTCTGGCACCTCTGCTGTTCACACTTTACATTAATAGACTGGGTGAGACCCTAATAGCTTGTTGTGAAGACATCCCCAGAGCGGGCTCCAAAATGATACCTGCACTTCTTTTAAACTGTTTTATAAGTTTTATGGAGTCATTAGATCTATCTAAGAACTATAAGAAATCGCACAGTATGACTATAGGTTCAGGAAAAGCGGCAAAGGTCAAATTTTATTGCAAAGGGGCAGAATTGACTAAGGTGCCTACGTTTCCTTATCTAGGGGTAGTTTTTGATGAAAAAGGATCTTGGGGTCCCCAAATCTTACTTAAAAGGAACACCCTGGCCAGAGCCGCGGGGTCTACCTTGAATTTTGCGAAAAGATTGGGGTCTAAGCCACTCCCTGCCTTATTAAAGATCTACAATGCAAAATGCATTCCGATGGCTACGTATGGGAGTGACATTTGGGGGTATAAGGATGCGAAAGGGATCCAGGTAGCTGAGAATAATTATATGCGGAAACTCCTTGCGGTCCCCATCACAACACCTGTTTTTAATGTGCATGAAGAACTGGGAGCTGGATATATCTCAGACGAGATTGCGGTTGCACCATTGTTGCGCTGGCTCAGAACTTGGGCGTCCCCAGCACCAAATCTGGGCCAGCTCATAATTGGCGACTGCTCTAGTCTGGATGGGGCCTTGCGCATCCCCTGGCTGAACTATATAAAAGAACAGACCGGATGGCTTGGCCGCCCGGAGCTGTTCTTGAACCCTGGGGCACTGAGCAAAACTGCTATCAGAGATTTTAAAAAGCAGTTCTTGGACAAGCGGCAGATGCTTAGGGAGGAGGTGGAAGTAGTAAAACCGTCTGTGAGGAGTTTTGTTTTATTGAGTATGGGCCCACAGATGCAGCCTTATTTAACTTATGTTAACAAAGCATATCACCGCTTTGTATTGACTAGATTTCGTTTGAATCTGGTCCCTTGGCTCTTGGCATTTCCCTAGGCTACTCGAAGCCTGATTCGCTCAAACCCTGTCCCTGCGACAATTTTTCAGACCAGGACACATTACACTTTATGTTTTTCTGCACTTTTTACGATCCTCAGCGCAGGTCGCACATTTTACCACTGTTTAAAGACCGACAGTTTGCTCAAGTGAGGCCGGCTTTGACCTATCTTCAGATGCTATCTTCTCCCACAGTTTGTTTGGGGGTTGCAAGCTTTTTAATAGCGGTCATCAGATACAGGAAAAGCTTGCCGGCTCTAGAGTCAGTGTGCTCGGTTATTTAATGTGTACCTCACGAGACAGATCCAATATACCTTGGTCATTTATTTATTGCTTGTTTGTACCTTATATTGCTGCTCTGTTTGTAGACCTATAGATGTTTGATAAATTTGTAAATTGGGATACCTTTTTATCTGCTCTGCATATAGCATTTTTAGAATATAATTTTTTTATGCTTTTTTAAGGTTTTATGTACCAATGTCTTGCAATGAACTGTGCTTTTATGACTCTTAGCTGTTGAATAAAGTATCTTTGACTGACTGACACTGATCTAGTATTAAGCAGAATAACTTTTAACGAACTGCCCCCAGGTTCCTGCCAATTATTCTTCCCTTTTGTGGAGTTGCGTGGAGGAGGGTGTGAGGAGGCAGCTATACTGATATCCATAGCTAAGTCTGGTGAGTTGTTATCCTTTTTAGGAGAACTATGTGTGGAAGTAGTAGAAGGAAGGTTCATGGCCGTGAATGAAAGGTTACAGGAAGAGCATTGAAATGGGAGATAATCCTTTTCCCCAGTCCAAGTGGTAGCATTACAACACTTACCTTTTCTATATGCCAGTAACTGAGCCCTGGAATAAGACTGGCAGGGGTCCTGGCGCATGGCGCATTCTGTGTGCTGACAGGTGCAGATGGGCGTGCCTTTGGCGTGCCGGTGGCGCGGCTGTTGCACGGTCACGTCAGCATACTAGTTTTATCCCCACGTGCTTCAGACAACTAGCACGCCGACCTAGCTATGGGCGGGCCCGCTCTTACTTACGGGCACCGCAGGTCACGGGGGTAAAACCGCTAAGGCAGTCTGAAGAACAGAAGCCCCTAGGTAAAGTGCAGTGTGCAATGAATAACTTAAAAAGTTAAAAATGAGCAATGCGCAACATTAAAACATTAATGGAAGTACCCTTCACAGTGTCCCCAGTAAAGCAATTTCCTTATTGATTCACGTTTGCAAGCTGCGCGATCGCGTCAGCATACTGGTTTTATCCCCTCGTGCTTCGGACAACTAGCACGCCGACCTAGCTATGGGCAGGCCCGCTCTTACTTACGGGCACCGCAGGTCGTGGGGGTAAAATCGCTAAGGCAATCTGAAGAACAGAAGCCCCGAAGGTAAAGTGCAGTGTGCAATGAACAACTTAAAAAATTAAAAATGAGCAATGCGCAACATTAAATCATTAACAACATTAATGGAAGTACCCTACATAGTGTCCCCAGTAAAGCAATTTCCTTATTGAATCACGTTTCCAAGCTGCGCTGTCGCGTCAGCATACTGGTTTTACCCCCTCGTGCTTCGGACAACTAGCACGCTGACCTAGCTATGGGCGGGCCCGCTCTTACTTACGGGCACCGCAGGTTGCGGGGGTAAAAACGCTAAGGCAGTCTGAAGAACAGAAGCCCCTACGGTAAAGTGCAGTGTGCAATGAACAACTTAAAAAGTTAAAAATGAGCAATGCGCAACATTAAAACATTAACAACATTAATGGAAGTACCCTTCACAGTGTCTCAGTACAGCAATTTCCTTATTGAATCACGTTTCCAAGCTGCGCGGTCGCGTCAGCATACTGGTTTTATCCCCTCGTGCTTCGGACAACTAGCACGCCGACCTAGCTATGGGCGGGCCCGCTCTAACTTACAGGCACCGCAGGTTGCGGGGGTAAAACCGCTATGGCAGTCTTAAGAACAGAAGCCCCTATGGTAAAGTGCAGTGTACAATGAACAACTTAAAAAGTTAAAAATGAGCAATGAGCAACCCTTTGTCTCACTGTCTGGGAGCAATACACAAAGACCAACTGCCAGCTACACCTAGTCATGTTACCCAGGATACAGGCTACAGGCACCAAATGATTGGGACAAGAAAATGCTAACTTCCTAAGAGTGGCAATTTCAGAATTGTGACATAAAATCTGACTTTGCCATTAAGATGGTTTTAAATTACAATTCTTTAGACACCAAACTCGACATTCCTACCTGCTCCCAAATGAAAGTTAGCACTTATTAAATGCAATAAGGTAACCCGGTGTTATACTATGGGAGAGGTAGGCCTTGGAGTAGTGAAAAACAAATTTAAGAGTGTTCTACTACCAGGACATGTAAAACTTAAAAGTTCCTGTCCAACTTTTTGAATGCACTGCACCCTGCCCTATGGAATGTATAGGGTCTACCCTAGGGGTTAATTATATGTATTAAAAAGGAAGGTTTAGGCCTGGCAAGAGTTTTTTTTGCCAGGTCAAAATGTTTAAAACTGCACTTACAGGCTCCAGTGGCAGGTCCGAGATATTTTGATATGGCTAACGAAGTGGGTGGCACACTCAGTGCCTAATGGCATTTAATGTGCAGGCCCTGGATACAGGTAGTACCACTATACTAGGGACTTAGAAGTAAATAAATGTGCCAAATTGGTGTAAGCCAAGGTTGCCATGTTTATAGGGAGTGAGCACATCCACTGGTCAGCAGTGGTAAAGTGCTAAGGCCAACAAAATCAAGATCAGCAAAAATGGAGGAGTAAGGTAAAATGTTTGGGAGGAGAACACCCTAAGGCTGACAAGTCCAACATAACCTTTGAGGAAATTCTTTGGGTTTACATTTCCTTAAAGTATACACATTATTTTCACACTTTCATAAATTACTGCCACTGCCTTTGTATTTTGTAATGTAATTTAATTGAGTTTATGTTTCCATATAAGATATCCATATGTCAGAAGTAAATGTTATCACCTTTTTAAGCTCTGTGTCTTTCGTAAGCATATATTATTCACAAATACAACACATAATGAATGTAGGGTTTAGGAAATGAATGGGTATGAGGGAGAGTAGGTGTGCAGGGTAAGAGATAGTGGAGTGGGAAAGCTTTGCACAACAGGAAAATAGATGTAAAGTATGTGTTCAAAGTTCAGCTGTGCATAAGGGAATTATACAGAGTCTGGGTGGCTGAATTTATGGCTGGCCAGTCCCTGGGAGGCTGAGTGACAACTGTATGGCTTGGTCTGGTTCTGGACCCTTGTCAAGAAAATGTGTCAATATGGCATATGTATGCCCTTAATTATGCACCAGATGAACTTGGATTCCTCCTAGTTTACAATCCCCAGTTTAGTTTTCCCCCACGGTGGTAGGTACACCATCACCCTCTTACCTTCTTGCTGCAGTGTCCTCATTAGATCATGTTATGTTTTCCATCTTACACAGGTGTTGTAGAGGTTTATCCATATGGTACCTCCGGCCATTTGGTTGGGGGGGTTCATGTATATTCCAGGAATCATGGTATCCTTCCCACCATCACGACCGCTTGGCTTCCAAGTCGAAATTGTAATTGCATTTATACAGCACTTACTACCCCTGATGAGGCGTTGAAGCACCGTCAAACTCATGGTGGCCCTAATTTCCACCTCACAGATTGGGGTTCTGACTGTACTACTCCCTATGAGAGTGTATTCCTTGCAATGTATGCCCGTTAGTCAAACTACTGTGAAGACACCTCAAATCCAGTGCTATGAAATCCTCTAGTTTATAGCGATTAGTCTCAAAAGTTCTCATTGGGTTCAGCTCAGTTCAACTATGGCTATTGATTTTAAGCTTCCGTGAAGTATGACTATTGCATTTAAGCTTCCATACACTATAGGCAAAGGGCTTTATTTAGATTTGGAGGAAAGGATACTCCGTCAAATTGCAGTAGATATCCCGTCAGTCGCATTACAAGTGCCATAGGCTGTAATACGACGATCTGCCATGTTTGGGTCAGAGTATCCCATTCATCAAATTCTAAATAAGGCTTAAGTCTCCAACTATCTTTACTACGCGCCAGCTGCTGTAGAACGTTCTCGCATACCAAAACTAATCTTAGTTTCATTGTATCCCTTGGATGAAACATTTTTGCATGCTTTCTGATGCTTATTGAAGAGTCCTTTCAATCAGGAGTAAACAATGGAACATTTGTGTGGTCTGTTCCTCAAAGTTTTGTAAAATGTGTCTGAACCTGAGTAAACATGAACAGTCTGTCAAATACAGAGTTACAAAACCAAGGTGGAGACACATCACAAGGACAATATGTTGATTGACAAGTCTAATTCTCTTTCAGAAAACATTCTCATCCGCAAAGTCCTTTTATCAGCATCCTCCTGGGTGCTTTTTCCCCTTGACGGCTTCTTAGCATGGGTTGATAAAAAGAAAGGACATCAAATGTGGATGAATTGCTTATTTCAGATTACACCACATTGCAGATAATGGTTAGGATTCTATGGAGAGTCCCTCCTTTGTACTCCTTTTGATTTCAGATTTCACTATAATTAAAAGGAAGTTAATTGTTCAGTGACTCACTAAAGAAAAGGCGGAATGTGTCTGTGAAGGACAGTTTATATCAGGGTCTGCCAAGGGCCGGACCAATTGGAGGAGGTAATGTCACACTTTGTCACTGGGGCTTTGCATTCTGTCCAAGCAGGAATTCCTATTTCCAAGGCAGGCGAAAAGCAACTGAATATCTTGGAGCCCCCAAAGCCTGATCTAGTCTGCTGTGGCTGTTTATGCAAATATACACTCTGCTGAACCTTGCACGTGATTGGATCATCTCCTGTCACTTTGGTGAGACGGTGCAAACCTCTCCAGTGCCACCAAATCTTACCACAAAGCAAAGGAAACGGTTTTTGATTCTTGATGTCTCTTTTCTAGTTGGATGTTTTGTTGCTGTTTTTGTGCAAAATTCCGTTTTCTTTCCTACCAGGAGCACCTTTTCTTGAACATTAAGGGCAAATTTATTGGAATTTGCCATCTTGGGAGTGTGCAATGGTCCACATGTCTGCATTGTGGAGTGATTAAAAATGTACAAGTTTGCTGATTGATTTACAAAGGGATGTCAAACTTTTTTTCTATAGGAGGCATATGGTGCTCATTCGTTTTACGCCAGGGCATGATTGTATACCAGGCTCCTGTACTTTCTTTAGCCCCTTGCAATACAATCACATGAGGTCAATATATATGCATTTGTTCTTGTGCATTTCCCATGCAGCAAGCTGCATTCCATCAAAGTGAATTGCCACTGTAGGTGTGCACACCTGCTGTGTATTCCTTTGTGTATCAATCGCGTGTCATAGTTCTTTGGACCATGACACCATCCCATCCGTTTTTACACACATTTTTTGTTGTAAACCACCTTCACCTATTGACTTCTGCAGATGCACACGGGCAGATGCTTTTGTGAATTACCTCAGCGTGACTATCTGCACATGTGTTCATTATGGATGCACAATGCATTAGTAAATGTGTCATTATATCAAAGTGGTCACGTGACTTCATGCCTATCATTACTCCATTAATCAGGCTCCCCCCTTCCTTACTCATTATCAGCAGGTTGTGGTTTATACCAACAAATATTTCCATAGGGTAGTCCTGCCCTGTGACTTTGCCCCAATCCGTAAAGGTAAGGTTCATCGAAGAATGTCTATCCTTGCTATCGAAGTTACGCCCATCAGAATCTTCTGATTCCTCAATGACACAGTGTGTGGCCCGGTCCTATATAAGACAGTGGTGGCCGCCACATACACAAAGTGGAGAGGTGGGGGCAGGGGGAGCGCATGAGGGAGAGCAGGAGAGGGCGCTGGGAGCATAAAAAAAATAATAAAACATTTTTAAAAAAGTGAAACTTACCTGCTGCCGGCCGCCTCCCGCTTGCGCCTTGGTGCTGGGACTTCCTTGTCCCAGCAGACACTGCAGGCTAGTCACAGACTCCCTGTCCAATTCCTGTGCTGCAGAGCAGCGTGGGGATTGGCCTGAGCAGGCTAGAAAGCCGTCCTGCTCAGACCAGGGAGTCAGTGGGGTTTCTCTAACTTGGCTGTTCAATACAGCTGGGTTAGAGAAACCTAAGTGCGCATGTGAGTTTTGGTCGGCCTGAGATGGTCGGCCAAACACACATGAGCACTTAGGGAGTACACTAGCACTCCTTCTCCCCCTCCCATGCCTCAGCCCCGCCCCTCCCTGCACATGCTGGCTGAGCCAGCGGCTTAAAAATAAAACAATACTGAAATATCGTTTTCTTTTTTTGCTGATGGCTCTAAGCCAGTGGGGCGACGCTCCTCCGCCATTGCAGAGGAGCCGCCCCTGATATAAGAGTCCCCACAATACTGAGAAATGCTCCTTTCCTCATGTTTTTACAAGTGTTGTGCAGTCTTGCGTATCAGTTGGTCAGCTAATTCTGGTATCAAGCTCTGAAGTGAACTTTTGTAGGATTTTCATTCCTGATCGCTTTGAATCTAAGGCCTTTCACCAACCATCAACTTCAAGCCGAAGTCACACAAGCGTCTAGCAGCCACTCATTCCTCGGTCAGCGTGAATTCAACATATCTGGGAAGAAAAAAGTATATGCTGTTTGTCTGATTTGCCGAACTGTTGACCAAGGGGTTAAGGAGAGTTGTTTTTTGCTACCATGTAGTATTTAGCAGAGTTGTTGACCTCTGAGCAGGCCTTCCCGCAGTGAGGGACCGACAAAATGCAGAGGAAATTGAGTGCTTGCTGTGGACAGGCAAGGCAATTTCTGATCTTGATATGGGAAAATTGCTTTGCCAATTTGTCGTTGAAGCAGACCGCTGCCAGCCCTTCAGAATAGAGGCTTTCGCCGCATATGCCCTCCATATGGCTACAGCATCTTCAGAAAAATAGGGAAGAAGGTCACCTTGAAAAATGTGTCCAGGTAGAAGGAATTGAGCTAAGTGGTCTATTGTGTCCCATAAGTGATAGCCACAGCACCATTATCGGCTGGGTTTAAAAAAACAGCCCCTTCCATTTTTGTATCATAATTCCAAAAAGTGAAATCTCAAACTAGTAGGGGAAATGCAAGCACAGAACTGAAGAAAAAAACTGCTGTTTCAACTATATAACACTAAAACATCTTTGCAGGGATGAAAAAAAAATGAATTGCAGCGCAACATTTGAACTTTCCTGTCGTTTACAATTAAATCATCAATAAAGTAGGAGGTGTGGAAGAAAAGAGGTTGATTAATAGGGTTAAAAAATGTGGGGCTCAGGAATAGGGATTTTAGCAAAAATGCTGCAAGGAACAGGCCTGGTGGAAGATTCAAAGATCTGAAGACCGATTGTATATTAATGCATACAGAAATATTGTCTGTGTGGCGGAGCGCCGCCTGGGGACTCCTCCTCCGGGGCTTCCGACACCGGAGAGATGCCGCCTTACCTGTCACCGTGTCCCCTCCTCTTTTTCCAGAGCCCGGCGAGTGCAGCGCACTGCCCCTTTAATGCGGGGTTGTCCCTGGTCTCCCCGGCCGATCACGTGTTGAGGTCAGCTGTTGTTGCGGGCAGTGAAGAGGAAGCGAGGAAGGACTCGAGAGGAGAACCACGGACTGGGGCGAGAGGAGTGGAGACGCCGGAACCGGGACTCCAGACCTTCCACATAGGACCGGGACTGGGAGGACTTCGAGGCGACGTGGAAGCAGGAGGGAAATCGAGGACGAGGACCGAGCAGGAAGAGGAGAGGGTGCCGCCGGAGACGCCGTCTCCCCGAAGCAAGGATAGAAGGGAACCGGACCCAAACCGGCAACACGTGGAAGCCCGCCACGGCCCAGGAGGGTCGTGGCTTAAAAAGGTACGGGACCAGCTGGGGGCCGCGTGGGAGAAAGGGAAGCCGGGTGGAGGGGACGGCTAGCCTGAGAGCCTGCGGTACCTAAGTAGCGCTTGTGCCACCAATCGAGAGCGCGATAGGGCGTCACTGGTGTCGGTCGGGTGTTTGTTCCTTCACTCCCTTTCCCCAAGTTGTCACCGCAATTCCACAACGTGTCCCTCACGAGCCTTTCTGTTTTCTTTTGGGGTCGCCTGCCTGGATACTGAGGAAGGACCCAGGAAGCAGGAACCGGCGGAGCTCCTCTGTGCTGCCAGAACAAGGACTGGCCAATCACCCCCCTCTCTGAAGGAAGAGAGACTATACATTATTTTGTTATCCAAACCCCCTTACAACCCTTGTGAGAAGTATCTAATAAACCACTGCCTTCTCCACTCAGACCCTGTCTCCTTGCCTTCCTCACTGCGGGGCCACAGTCTGACATAAATATTGTGTCCTAAAATTCATTAACAAACATAGGGGCATATTTACAAGTCCCTATCGCCACCACAACACCAGTTTTAGTGACGTGGTGGTGGCGATAGGGGCTTCGCCTTATTTACAAGGCAGCATTAAGCCACTTAATGTGGCTTAATGCTGCCTTGTAAATAAGGCCCCCTTTCACGCTATACTTAGCGTGAAAGGGGAGGGCAATGTGTGTTGCTGTGGCTGTTCCACCGCAACACCCATTTTTTTGACGCTGCCCCATATTTACAAATGCATCGTAAATATGGGGCAGTGCCAAAATTAAGACCAGGGAAAACCTGGTTTACCCAGACGCAACGAGGAGAAATGTTTAATTTTGCCTTGTTTTTGCTGTTTTCATGTGTGCTGCGTTGTGCAGCACATATGGAAACAGCAAAACACCAATGATTGTTAATGTGCAGGAAGGTCCCCCTTTCTCCACATAAATAATTATTTTTAAAATATGCTGTTTTGCAACTTCTATGTGTGCTGCATTAAGCAGCACACATAGAAGTTACAAATCAGCATTTAAAGATGTTTATGTGCAAGAAGGGGGACCTTCCTGCACATAAACAATCTTCCCCTCAACGCAGACACCCTTGCACTATGGTGCAAGGGTGCCTGTGTTGGCGCTAGGCAGCTTAATTTAGCGCCAGCGCAGGGGGAAACGTAGAGCTGCAGCACATCCTAGTAAATATGGTGCAGTCCTGCATTTCTAAAGTGACGAATTGTGTTAGCCTTTTGGCTTAATGACATGCTTCGCCACTTTAATGTAAATATGCCCCATATTGTCACATTAGGCATACATTTTCTGTTATTAACTGCACTGGGTGATATTTTGCAGGCTATATATTGGAAATGGAATTTATGTCAGATGATATCCTGATGATATTAGTTTGCCCCCACACCTCTGTGGTTTAGGTATGGCTATGGTTTCATGGTTGCCACGTCCATGAAATATCTAGAAACTTACTTAGTGGAAAATTAAATTTCATTCGTAGTTTGGCTGTTCTCTAGTTTGTGGACTACACATCAATTCGCCCAAAACTTCTGAAATCTACAAAAATGGGGGAATTTTACAAAGCAGGATAGATTCACGAAACGCATGAAGAATCCAATCCATATGCAGACTTTCTCTGCATGTTTCTCCGGAATTTTTGCCCCACCACTAATCAGCAGAATATTCATTCAAAATCAACAACAGTGCGGATGATTTTGTGGTTATCGTTGTACCTGGTACACTGGAGTCATAGTGAACCTAAAATGTCTCCAGACAGGGCTGGACAGAGAGCAGCAATGTGCTCTCGACCGGCCCTGGTAGCGGGGGTGGGGTTGGGTGGGGGGTTGAGTGCTAGTGAGAAGCACCGCTCCCGCTTTTGTTACAGGGGCCGATATTGCAGCACTGCTGCAAAACCGGCCCCAGTAAGAAAACTGGTCCCCACTGGCCCAAAACCAGCCCCCATCCTTCTGGTCCACCGGGAAAACGCCTGGTGCCTGCTACGGGCAGTCCGACCCTGTCTCCAGACAGCTCTAATGCATTGTGTCTGGCTCTTCTTCCCTCCCTCCTCCTGCCTGTCCACAGTGTGATATCACCATGACCTCAGCCATCACTTTGGATCCTCACCTCCTCGCTGCCAGCACAGGGTCCTTGAACTGGAAGCGGGCGCATCCTGGCCTGATATGCATCAGAAAGATGTCCACTTTAATTGTGTCCTTGAGATGACATGGCTGGTGAAATAATGACAAGCCCACAGACGTAGGTTGCTTTGTCACAGTGAAGCCCACTCATTGCTCATATTGAGACTTGTACTCTTCCGGCAGATGACTCAGGAAATGTTTTGTAAGGTCTGTTTTTTTCTACTTTTTCATACATTACTAGGATAACTTCCCCACTCAGCATTTTGTTCTAGCTTCCTCCCTAACTATATCTGAGGTTGTTTCAGTTGATTAACTTGTTCTCTTTCACAGGTTGGGGCATATTTACTAGGAGTTAGCGGCACTAGGACAGCACTTTTTCTGATGTTCTGATGGCGTTAAGTCCTTCGCCTTATTTACGAAACGGCGTTAAGCCACTTAACGTGGCTTAATGCTGCCCTGCAAATAATGCCCCTATTCATGCAGCACTTAGCATGCAGTGGTGGCTCCTCCGCTAAGGCGGAGGAGCATCGCCCCACTGCCTTGATGCAGAAAAAGAAAGGAAAAAATAAAATGATAATAACATAATGTTATCACTTTATTTTGTCCGACTGCTGCGGCAGCTGGCGTGAGGGGGCAGGGCGGGGCTGAAGAGCAGGGGAGGAGGGTACAACCCTCCTAAGTGCGCAATGACTGTTTGGTCAGCCCTCTCGGGCCACCCAAAACAGTCATGCGCAGTTTCCCTGTTCTCCATGCGAGCTGCATTACAGCCTGCATGGAAAACATTCCCAGCCCCTGGCTGAGCGCCATGTCATGGCGCTCAGACCAATCACAACGCTGCATTGCAGCGTTGTGATTGTCTGCGGGGAGCGTGGGAGCCCTGGTGCTTGCTGCTTCCTGTTTCTCCAAAGAAGGAAGAGGACGCAGGAGAGGCAGTGGGAGGTAAGTGTTTTTTTTTTTCCGATACCCCCACCTGCCCCTTTCCCCCACCCGCCCCACTGCAGGTGGGAGGTAGCAGCGGCGACTGTTAGCATAAAAGGGGCGTGCAATGGGTGTTGCAGTGGGCGTTCCGCCATTACACCCATTGCTTTTTGATGCTGCCCCATATTAACAAGATATGGGGCAGCGCCAAAAATACCACCAGGGAATATCTGGTCTTAAGCAGGCGATACAAGGAGAAATGCTTCATTTCACCTCGTATTTTGCTTATTCCATGAGTGCTGCATACTGCAACACACATAGAAACAGCAAATCGCCTGTAAAGATTGTTTATGTGCAGGAAGGTGTCCCGTCCTAAAAATAAACAATCACTTCTGCAGCGCAGGCACCATTGAAACATGGTGTAAGGGTACCAGCGCTGGGCAGCTTAATTAGCACTAGAGAAAACTCAGGGGTGCACTGCATTCTTGTAAATACGGCGCATCCCTGCATTTTGAAACTGACGGAGTGCAGCATTACCAATTTTGGCATAACACCGCACTCCACCATTTTCTAGTAAATATGCCCCGTTGTTGTTTTAGTAAATACCCATATCTGGATCTTAATCATTGATTGAATGTAGGAATTTTGCTAATTACTTCAACGCTCAACAAGATGGATGTGCAGCCAACCTCAAGGCATCTCATATCTTACATTAACGTTGCGTTAAGTAAACATTGGAGAAGATCAACCAAAAGCACACAATGTACCTTGAAATATCTTTATTGACATGTACATAATGGAACAATCCTTTTAGTCTATATTGTACAACATCACAATTTTCCTTATTACCTATTTATATAAAACCAGACGACACTATGCGTAAACTTCCTGATTCTGCCAAGATCTCTAAATCTGTAAATGATATAGGTTTTGGCCCTACGTGATGTTTAATATTGCAGATGATGAAGGTTTGGACCCTGTGTAATATTTAATATACCTGCAATTTTATACTAGCCAAAACTATATGTATAATGTCCTTGTTGTTGATATAGCCATGAAAAAAGGCAATAAAATATATATTTTTTAAACTATATGCCTGAGGCAGATTTCATGTGACTGAGAGCCCGGCAGCGGGTGAGCCATCGAGCTCCTATTGGTGAATAAGGTGTCTTACAGCGATGAGCCATCACTTACGTCTGAATTGTATGAGTGACTTGAGATGGGTACGTGGTAGATATTACTTCGTATTCTTGGCGCACAACTTGAGGCGGATTGCCTTTGTGTTTTCTCATTTGTGCATTTCCTTGTGTGACACTGGATATCACACAGCCCCTTTTTGTCCAGCAGGTGGGGAAATGTGCTGCTCTTGGCAGCTTTTAAACAAAAGGGCAGTGGTTAAGTATGTCATTTAGAGAAAGTGTACCAATCGATTACACTTGCATTTTCAAACAAATTATGAAAAATGATCTATCAAGAAAGGTTTAAAACACAAAATACGCTCCACTGCTACGAAAAAAGCAACTCCAAATGCATTGACCATAAAAGCTTCACAAGAGGAAAAACATCAAATAGAAATTAGTGCAGAGGGGACAGTGCTCTTGTGCAAGGAATATATATAATTTAAACTGAACAGACACATGAAAGATGGTTTTTTGTAGAAATGTAAATTAGGAATCTATTAAAAATCATGGAGTTCATATGCGTCAATCAAAAGCAACCCAAAGTTGTATTGTCAGCTGGTGTCATTGGTACATGAAGCCATCTGTCTAGAAATTCATGTTGGTCTTGCCCTGTAAATGGTTCTAGGTCTGTAGAGTAATGCATATGAAATGTCCATTGTGTAATGTATGCAATATTCTAGTAGTGGACAAGAAACATAGGAATAATCTTTTAATGGAATGTAATAGGAGGTTAAACCTTCCCTGTCCACCGCTTGTGAGTAATAGTTTTGACTGGATCATATGAAATCCACTGAATTTTAAATGTGTTTCCTTTTATTGAGTATTGTGTTCACCTTTTTTCTATTTAACATTCATTTTGGCTGTCTGTAGGTTTATTATTGAGAAACATGTACTTTTAAAAGAAACAAGACACCTGGACATTTTCCTCATTTGTGGACTGATGTTAATTGTGGTACTGAATTAAGGCTCATCTTCTTGTCTCCTCCTTTCTGTTAAGCCTTGGCTGCTCCTTTATAGCTACCTAGAAAGTCAAGGAGGCCCCAGAGGCCACCTTCACAGACTGAGAACCTAGTGTCCTTGTCTGTGAGGAACACCTGGAAACTCGCCTTTGGTACTACTATGGTGTTCCAGCAGGTGAAAAGATTATGGGGAGAGCCAGACACCTGTTAGTAGTTCCTTTGCCTGCAATGGATAAGCCAGAATGTTCACTGAATTGGAAAGCCTGCAAAAAAAAGCTATAATGACTATTGTATTTGCATTTTTCTGTCTCAGATGATGCCTTCACGCTGCTGGACACAGGATTTCTTTCCAATTTTTTAGGTCGAGCCTAGGCAGCACATGCGCTGCTCTGCGAGGCATGCTGTATTCAGGTAGGGACTTGAAGCTCCACCCACTCTCCGCCCATATTTTTCATTGGATTGTGTCATTGTCCACTGTAAACTGTGGCTGTTCATTGGTCAATAGGCTTAGTAGTCCCTCCTTAGTACTGCCTTGTCTCATTTTGTAACCCTCCATGGCAACACCTCCTGTTGCATGTGTTGTTACTCAGTAGGCTTTAATTACAGCCTCTGAGCACTATTTTCTCAAATAGCTTTGTCCTGCCTGCAGGACACCTCTCTCCTAACGCTGTTTAAAAACTTTTTATAGCCCGGCGCCGAAAGCATTTTTTTTCTTTTTTTTGATTGAGCAGAATAAAAAAGAATACAAATAATTCATTACGTCATAAATAATAAAAGGTGGATAATGATAATAATTCTGATACAGTAGAGTAGACTTCATACTACATAAGAAACAAGGAAGGGGTCACTTATTGCTAAAAAACCAATATCTCCGACCGCCTTTAAAAAGATAAAGTGGATTATAACTAGAAAAGATGTAAGTTGCGCTTTATGACATTACATAATACAGAAAAAAGAGTAAACCTCTATTGCCTAAATCCCACCCGGCAGAATCATTAAGTGTTTCCATTTATCTCCTATGCCATCCTCCATCCATTCTCTATAATCATAAGTGGACTGCATCACAGCAGCCCTAAAAGTCCTTCTCTAGTTGTTACATGAAACTCCAAACTCGGCTAAACCCTTTTATTGCACCAACCCTTTTGGCATAGGCCTCTTCAAATTTCCTGGTACGGATCATTTTCTTATGCCATTCTATATGTTGGGACTCTATTTGTCTTCCAGTTCTGCAGAATCAAAGATCGAGCCACTAGGGACATAATAAAAATAAAAGCATCCTTGCCCTTTATATTTGAGGAAATTTGCCTCTGTTTTGACAGGCCGAAAAGTGCCACTGCTGCCTCTAGATCTGTTAGACTCTGTAAGCCAATAAGAGCATAAAATATTTTTTGCCAAAATTGGGTCAGAAATGGACAGGTGAAGAAAGTATGGAGGCAATCTCCTCCACCTAATTGCCGGCAGCGAAAACATCTGCCTTCCAATTCCGGATACAGCCAATGGAGGGCCTCAGGTGTATAATACGCCATCCATTGTGACAAAAAAGACATACGCTTAAAATAAGCAGCCCTTAAGGCTTTATTTCCAAATTCTGAGATTGTCTGCCACTCGACCTCAGAAAAAGAGCATTGCGTTGTCTGCAATTTTTACTAAAAAATTCTCTTTATTAAATGGTTTTCCCCTTGATTCTGCGGAAATCTATACCAATTTCCAACCCCACTCTACCTTTTTTAAAAAGAGTGACCGCTAATGATGATGGACCAGCGGAGGATATCAGACAATACTTTTTGACAAGATGGATAATTTGTGTAAATCCCATAAAAAAATAGCTCATTACGATCCCCGCACCTAGCTAAAATTTCCTGCCAGGTGATACATCTCCCTTGCAGCAGAAAATGGCCCAGCTCGCTAAAGCCATTTGTATTCCAGAACCTTAAGTGACTGGACTGAATATATAACCCTAAGACCCTAGATTCCTTTAATTGTAGATATTCATAAGCCGCCGTCAAAGCGTTAGCAGAATATAGTATCTGAAGCCTTATACGAAGGTCTTGTAATTTCTTATACCTAGTTTTTTTGGGAAGTTTGGCTGTCTTTATGAAGACTGGGAGCTGTGATCCCACTTCCTTTACCATTTTATCCCTAAAAAAATTATCTAAGGATCCCTTAAAATCATTTATACGAACCAAACTATCTGGGAGAGAGGCTTCATAATATGTACGAATCTGGGGCAATGCACGCCCACCCTGGTTTATTGCCAATTGGAGCACTCTATATTTTACTCTGGCGACCTTTCTACTCCAAACAAACTGTTGGAAAAGTACATCTAACTCTTTTAAAAAAGCTGGATTCATTTTTATCAGGACATTTATAAATAAGAAAATTAATAGAGGTAAGATTGACATTTTAACTATGGCAGCCCTGCCGATAAGTGTAAGAGGGAGAAGAGTCCATCTATCCAGTAGATCCCTTATTTTTCTTAACATAACGTCATAATTGAGCTTGTAGAGCTCAGCATAGGAATTTGTCACATAGACCCCTAGATATCGAATTGGATTACTTGCAACCACTGGACACTACAAACTACCGCACCGAACACATTTGCACTGTAATAGGTCTCGCATTTGCGAGAGTTTAAGCTATTGGCATTGTAAATGACAATGCCTTTTATTTATCTGTTTTAAAAATAACACATAAATAAAAGGCATTGTCATTTACAGTGCCAATAGCTCAAACTCTTGTAAATGCGAGACCTATTGCATTGCAAATGCTGGTTAATTACATGGTCTCAGTTGGAGAAAAGTCATATTGGAACTTCCAGAAACAGGGGCGTAGCTTCAGGAGGGGTGTTTGGGGTGTTACACCCCTCTAATAAATTTATTTTCTGGTAAATAATTGGGTGCAGGTGATTTTAGTCAGGTATGGAGAGGTGTCTTTTTATGATTTTACCTGAAACTTTTACACACACACAGACAAAAACACACCCACACACTCCCTTTCTGTTTTGATAGTCTTCAAAAATGTTGGTAAGTTTACAAAATACTGGGGCATATTCTCAAGGAGCTATCGCGAGTTATCGGCACTTTATCGCAGCCAAATCCGCGATAAATTTATCTCCCCATTCCCAAGCTGGTGCTAACAGCCCATAACACCAGTTTACCTGTGATAGCAGTCGCAAAAAACATCGCCACAGATGAACCCGACAACTAACGCTAATGATATGCAGAGTAGGCGTTCCCGTGCAAAAAGCTGCAACAACACCACTCCACAACATTCTCAACGACCAGCCAGATCGGCGATAAGATCACAAAACATGCGCAAAGGCGCGTTAGCAGCAGGAAACTAACACCTGCTCCTACCTGGTGTAAAGTCGGACGACAACCGGCACCAGACAAGGGAGCACAGCCCATAGCCACACATGAAGAACAACAGATGCCCTGGAGCAACCGATCATGCAGCCCGGAGCCCCAATAGGTCAACAACACCCACCGCCGCCACCCCCAGGACCCCCCCACCCCCATCCCTCCCCACCACCTCCATCCCCCCCCCCTTCCCGGGGCCCTACCCCGGGCCCCCCCCCCCCCCTTTGGACAAAGATATTGCACCTCAACTCCACGAAATCATGAACCAAACAAATCGCCTGAAGTCGCACAATCACAACACCCAACATACATGTGTGGTCAGAAAAAGGGAAATCATACATCCATATCATAATATCCAAACAATACGTTTATTACAGAAGAAACCAAAAAAAACAAATCTGAAGAGGCATGGCGGGTCGTCTGAGGACATTCTGTAAGTCACAGCCTGCAAAACAGAAATCTGGATCAGAAGGTGTGCCATGCGCCCATCAAAGTACAGAGAGAGAGAGCGAAAGAGAGAAAGAGAGAGGTGGAGAGAAAGAGAGGGAGAGAGAGAGGGAGAGAAAGAGAGGGAGAGAGAAAGAGAGAGGGAGAGAGAAAGAGAGAGGGAGAGAGGGAGAGAGAAAGAGAGAGGGAGAGAGTAAGAGAGGGAGAGGGAAAGAGAGGGCGAGAGAAAGAGAGAGGGAGGGAGAGAAAGAGGGAGAGAGAAAGAGAAATAGAGAGGGAGAGAGGGAAAGAGGGAGAGAGAAAGAGAGTGAGAGAGAAAGAGAGAGGGAGAGAGAAAGAAAGAGGGAGAGAGAAAGAAAGAGAGAGGGAGAGAGGGAGAGAGAAAGAGAGGGTGAGAGAGTGCAGACACTGCGGACATAGGCCTCACTGCTCACCTGCTACCACCAGTGTGTCTCCAACCACGTGCCGGTATTCACAGCAGTCCCCCAGGTCCCTCATCTGAAACAGTTTCCAGAGACATGAATGCCAGAGTCCATACAGTTGCACACGCCATCATCGCTTGCCCGCCCCTGCGCACACGGGCTGCTGCACCCCAGCCCCTCCCGCCGCCCAGCGGTGATTGCCCGCCCCTGCTCAACCAGGCCTCACTGCTCACCTTCCGCCACCGCCGTGTCTCTAAGAGGGCCCACCACGTTCCGGACAGATCTTCAAGCCCGGTGCCCGCGACAAAGGCACCCTCCACATCATGCAGCCCCGCACCGCGAGCCACCAGGTCACACACATGATTCTGGGTCTTCATTTCGCAATGGCAGAGACCACATCAGTGCACACGGCATCATCGCAGGCTGCACACCCGCACAGCGCTTGCGGTGCCACTAACTCTGTGAACCGCGAGGCAACGCCACGTGGCGGGAGGCCCGCAATGCCCGCTGGCTCAGGCCTACACTGCGGTCCAGCAGGGCTCACACTAATCCTTGCCAGTCCGGACCGCCAGGACGGTGCATCATTGCAGGCTGCACACCCGCCCAGCACTTTAGGTGCCCCTATCTCACTGCACCGCAAGACACCGTCCCGTGGCGGTGTGCCTGTGCCTGCCGCAGTGTATCCGGTGCCACCAAGTCTGTGCACCGCTAGCCATGGACCCTTAATGATTGAGTCCCGTGGTGCGGACGCCATCATGTCACCCCCGGCACTGGGCAATGTGAGGTGGCAGGGCCCTAGGCCCTCATGCATACATGAGAACTACACGGAGACACCCAGTCAGAGAGAGTGGA
The DNA here is from genome assembly GCA_963921515.1 of Calotriton arnoldi. Classification (NCBI taxonomy): domain Eukaryota; kingdom Metazoa; phylum Chordata; class Amphibia; order Caudata; family Salamandridae; genus Calotriton; species Calotriton arnoldi. The sequence continues at coordinate 180,263 of CAWUFW010015091.1, read as the reverse complement.
AATGGCGTCCAGCACGTGCGCCAGGCCCTTTTTATTGGCAGAGTCACATGTCCTGTGACACCTGTGCTGGATGGGTGTGGTGTGGGTGTACACCAGCAGTGAGGGAGTGGCTGTGGCATGCTGACAACTAGACCTGTGAGCTGCAGATCCCAACAGTGAAGAACTGAGGCATGTAGCGTTTTCGTCCCCCCCTGTGTGCATAATTGAAGTGGGCTGTCCTGGCGTATGCCAGTCCAGCGTAAGGGTGTGAACAATGACCCCGGGGCTCTGGGCATGGTTCCGTCCTGGGCTGGACAAGGAAGTGACTAATGGATGTGTCTCTGTTGTAGTGTCGGCGCCACCCGGACCGCAATCGGCAATGTGTCACCCTGTGACAAAAGTCCGACAACATGGGCAACATGGACGTAAGGGGGAATCACTGACCCTACATTCATCCATACTTCCACACTTGAAAGATCATAGACATGACACATCTGTGTGAATATGAATGTTTATTGCACATTCAAGGGAGTGTTGCAGCTGGAGCAGTACAGGGCCATGCCAACCCCACTTCACATTGTCGGCCCGTGGAGGGTCAGCCAGAGTCCTTCAGGGAATGACAGGTACATCAGGAGAGGAGGACTTCAGTCCGCAGTCTGATAGCTGTGTCATTGGTGACCAAACAGAATATGGCAGTCCATGTCGGGGTCCAAGGTGACTGTCGCAGAGTGCATCGGGGGACAGTGGAAGGTGATGATGCAGAGGGCAGAACCAAGCAGAAACAGGCCACATGGCGGAGATGAATGCTACTGCGTCCTCCTGACCACGATGGCAGATTCATCCGCATCTTCATCCTCTGCTGTTGCATGTGCCTCACATGTGGGTGGTGGTGTTCTGTCTCCAGCACTGTGTGGCACTGACACATCAGGGGCCGGAGATGTGGATGGAGGGGTAGCAGCAGCATGCATCAGCGCCAGGCCTTGTGGCAGCAATGCCATGAGGAGGGTCTTCAGGGCATTGAGGGACCCAGCTACCTCTCGCTGGTGTGCAGCCGTGGCAGCCGCTCTTTCCGCCTGCGTCCGCTCCATGTTCTCCATGATCCTCCGCATGTGTCCCAACTCCCGGGCGAGATCGCTGGAGGCACTCTGATTAGACAGTCGTTCTTGTCGCAGAGTCAGGACTCTAGCGATGTCAGCCATGGTCCGTTGGAGAGCATGGAGCGGACTGTGGGCGTCCGTTGTGGACTGTGAGTGGTCACTGATGGGACTTAGACACCCACGTATGGCGTCTAGTTTGGCTGCCATGCGGTCGAACCCCACCTGCACCTGTTCAGCCAGCTTCTCCTGGCACCCCAACACACTGCGTGGGAAGGCCATGTGTTTGTCGTGGGGGTCCTGGGAGGCAGCCGTGGTGGTGGGTGCTGCCTGCTGTGTGTGCTGTGCAGGGGGTGGGTTCTCCTCGTGGCAGCTGGGCTGCCCTGATCCTGGAAGTGGGCTGCGGAGGCTCTCCACGAGCTGTTGGAGGGCGTCGGAGTCGAAGGTGTGGTGGTCCTCTTCGTCATCAGAGAAGAGAGGTTCGGACTGCTCTGCAGGAGGTGTTGGATTTCCCCCTGCAATGTGGAGGGGAGATGCAGTTTAACATCGTGTTCACATGTATGTTGACGCATTGTACATGTTTACATTCAGACTGCATGACAGTGTACATTGGAATTTGGGCGTGATCATGGACCAGAAACTTGATTTTGGGGATCAGGTTAGCGGAGTAGTTTCGACATGCTTCCATATCCTTAGGATACTGAGAAAAATTAAATTTTCTCTTCCAGCCGATGGTTTTAGGTTAGCAGTCTCAGCCCTTATTCTGTCGCGCTTGGACTACTGTAATAGTCTGTACCTGAATCTGAGAAAAAAACATCTGTACAGATTACAGTTGGTACAAAACACGGCAGCGAGACTGCTGACAGGCATCCCAAGGTTTGCCTCCGTTCGAGAGGGACTCCGGCAACTGCACTGGTTGCCGGTATCAAGACGAGCTCAATTTAAGGCTTTGTGCTCTGTTTTCAAAGCATTGAAGGGCAGTGGCCCAGAGTTCTTGAGTCGGTGCTTCAATTGGTATGTGCCAGGGAGATCGTTGCGCTCTTCCGAAGGCAGACTAGTTGCGGTGCCCCGAATAAAAAAGTCCAGTTGGGGAGGAAATAGCTTTTCATACTGTGCAGCGAAAGCCTGGAACAGCCTGCCGGTGCATATCAGGAATGCCGAGGAGCTACTCTCTTTTAGAAAGGGGCTGAAGACTTGGTTATTTAGGGAATAGGCCCCTCGTGCTCCAGGGAGTCAGTGTGCAGCGCCAGGACACCCTTGGGTATAAGTGCGCTTTATAAGCTCATAATAATAATAATAATAATAATAATTGTGACTGTTTGGGGGGAGCTGCCTATTTGATGCGGGACAGTGGACATTCCGACTACATCACGGATGTGTGTTTGTACTTGTACATTGTCAACTCACATTTCCCTGCAGTGCCAAATGTGATTGGCCAGTTTATACGCACATGCGGCACCAGTTGTGTCCTCTGTTCTGTTGTGGACGTGTTGCGGTTTGTACCACATCATTGTCAATGTTGATGTGCTCTGCATGTAATGTGTGTGTGTGTGCCGCATTTTGGGGGAGTCGCCCCTGCAGCTCTGATTTAGCTGCCCTTATCCCTTTCATGCGGTGTGCCTCTGGGTTCTGTGCTTATGCGGTGCTGAGATGTTGCATACCTGTGTGCATTGGTCTCTTGGTGGGAGTTGTGGGTCTGGGGCATGGTTTGTCCGCAGATGTGCTATGCTTCATTGTGCATGTGTGCCATTGTGCCCATCTCCCCCCGTCCCCCCAGTCCCTGGTGGTTACTCACCCTGGTGCTGTTGTGTTCGGTCATGTTGAGCAGTGTCCGGTCCCCCAACTCCTGCCATCGTCTCCCCACTGATGACTGTGGACACCATTTCCTCCATCTCGTCCAGCTCCTCCTGTGGCGCTGGACTCCCACCTCCAGTCTGCATTGCTGCCTTCCGGTTGTTTGCGAGTTTCAGCTTGGTTTTGCGCTTCCCATCATTCCAGCGCCTCTTGACCTCGTCCATTGTCCTCTTCAGCACTCCGACTGCATTCACCTTGTCCACGATGGTCTGCCATATTCCATTTTTAGTTGCCAGTGACACAGTGGATGTGACGAACAGTGGTTGATGGTGTTCTATCACCTCCGTTATCAGGATCCTGTTTTCCTGCGGACTGAACCGCTTCTTCCTACTCTTCTTGTACTTGCTCTTCCCTGACCCCCGAGGTCCCTGGCTGTTCCTCCGGGGGCTTGTGGGGTTCTGGTTGTCCTCTGTACTTGCTCCGGATGCCTCCATTGTGCTTCGCTGTTGTTTGGCTTTTGTTGGTATGTTTTTTTTCTACTTTTATAGTGCATTCTCCCGCATGACGCGTGGGAATTGCAGGCCTGTGGCTGGTTTTCGTAGATTTTTGTATCGCGATTGGCGTCATTGCTACTATTTTCGCGTTGGGGTTTCGCGTTTTTGCGGCGTCGCGTTGTTTTTAACGCGTTCATTTGACGCGTTGTCGTGTGACTATCGCATGGTACCGCCGTGTTGTGAATACCACGTTGACACGGAGTTGTTTTCCCGCGATAGACTGCGATGTGAAGGGTTGCGTTAAGCTACACTTGCGGTGGCTATCACACGTTCTTGAGAATATGCCCCACTGTGTTTTCCCTCACTTAGAGCCAGTCTGGATTCAGGGCAAATTTTAGCACTGAAATGGCGCTCTTCGAGTTTCGGAAGCCATAATGGATGCTTTGGACAAGGGAGGCAAGGCCGTATTGATATTACTGGACTTATCTGCGGCCTTTGATACCGTCCCCCATGACCGACACCTGTTGAGACTCCAGGAGTGCGGTTTTGGGGGCACGGTACTCAAGTGGTTTGCCTCCTTTCTAAAGGATCGCCAGCAAACAGTCTGGTCCCCGCCTTTTGCCGCCCCTATCCCCTCTCTGGAGGTGGGAGTTCCTCAGGGTTCAATTCTGAGCCCAACACTTTTTAATATATATATATGACTCCCTTAGCGAATCTGGCAGAGGCCCACGGAGCAAAAATAGTATCGTATGCGGACGATACGCAGCTGCTCTTTACCTGCGACAAAGACTCGGATTTTAAAGGAGATGTGATTAATTCCTGTTTATCAGAGGTGTTCTCCTGGCTCCAATCAAATCAACTTAAATATAACTCTGAAAAATCGGAGATCATCTTTTTTGGCCTCCCCCCCGAGCAACGTGTGGCGAAACTGGTGGCCAGTGGACATGTCCCCTCCCACAACCTCTGTAAAAACAGTTAGAAATTTAGGAGTGAAGCTGGATGATAATCTTTCCATGCAGGCCCAGATTCAGGCAGTTGTTGGATCATGTTTTGGCATGTTGAAAATGCTAAAGCAGTTTTTGCCCCTTATGCCTGTTACATACAGAAAAACAGTGGTCCAGGCACTGATTGTCTCCAGGTTGGACTACGTAAATGTCCTATACCTAGGGCTACCGGAATATCTATTGGCACGGCTGCAGGTGGCTCAGAACGCAGCAGCCAGAGCAATACTCATGCTCGGCCCGAGATCACGGATGTCCCCCCATCTGAAATCCCTACATTGGCTGCCAGTCCGCAAGAGGATCCGTTTTAAAGCAATGGTCCTGGCTTTTAAGGCTCTCCATGGCACAGGCGCCGTGTACATCAGGAAGAGAGTCCAGTTCTTTTGCCCGCACTGAACACTGAGGTCCTCAACGCTACAGTTGGCACGCACTCTTAAATATCACCGAGCGCGGATAGGGGGACGCTCCTTCCAGGTGCAGGCTGCTCAACTCTAGAACACTCTGCCACTGGAACTGAGACAGATGCAGGACCTCCTTGTTTTTAGGAAGTCATTGAAAACTTGGTTATTCCAGCAATATTACTCGTTCTGGTTCTGACAGCACACGGCCAGCTCCGTCACAAGGTTCTCAGCCCCGGGACACTCTATCGAGTAGCTGTGCGCTTTATAAATACTTAACATAACATAACTTAGTACCCCTACCAATCTGCATTTTTCTCCCCTTCCTCTGCCCCTTAAGCCTCTCTTATGCATCCTCCCCTCGAATAATGTATTTTCACCTTATATGTCTGCGTGATTGTCGGAAAATCTGAAGCTCACCCCCCCGCCCCCAATCTTACTGACCAAGTTATGCCCCTACCCAGAATACACTGATCTGGTAATGGAAAACCAGGTGTGTAGGGCATTTCTCTTTAGGTCATGTGTAGAGCAACGAGAGCTTCCGTTTTTATTTTGCACAATAGGCTGAAAGTGGATGGTTCAAATGTCTGTTTAATTTGGGTCTGTGGCTCCGCAGTTGTGCATAAAGGCATGGTATCTCTTGTGACTAAACTCGAGCTGCATGTAATAGTATATGAAGAGACATTCAAGATAAAAAGGCAGAAGAACACAGAGACAATAAGTTCAAAAAGCGAAACATTTTGTTTGAGTTTATATCCTAAATATATTTGCAGAGAGTCAGGAAAAAAAGTGCAATGTTTTCAGAAGGAGTAGAGAGCTAGAAAGCAAGGGCCTCATTTATGAGGTTTTGATGTAGGGCAGCACCGCTAGGAATCTTGCTGCGCTGCCCGATGTCAAAACAAAAGGGCAGAAATGCTCCGTACCTATGTGATACGGCGCATTCCTGTCCTTTTCCCCAGCACCGGGCTGATTTATTTTGGGCAGGAAGGGACACCTTCCTGCACAAAATCAATCACAAGAGGTGTTTTCCTTTTTGTATGTGTGCTGCAGAATGCAGCACACATACAAAATGGAAAGCATGAGGAGAAATAGAAACATTTCTCCTCGTTGCGCCTCCTTAACGCCACCCCTGGGGTGGCGTTAGGTTCTGACGTATTCCCAGGTATACGATTTCTCGTAAATCTTGGAATGCTTCAGATTCCATGGGTGTTACGTGGGAACACCCACAGCAACACCCATGAAACTCCCCTTTCACACAGTTTTCTGCATGAAAGGGGCACATATTTATAAGGCCATGAAAAACCACGTAAAGTGGCTTTACGTGGCCTTATAAATATGCTGTGGCACATTGCGCCACTGGAACATCTAAAAAAGTGACGTTCTGGCGGCGCAAAAGTGCCGGTAGGGCCTCATTAATGTGCTACACAAAATTACAAAATGCAGGATGTCGCAAAGCAAGCATCCAACATTGTATCTTGATCTCTCACTGTGGGGAGTGTTATTAAACCCAGCACTAACCAAGTAAATGAGACGGTTCACAGATAAAAAAAAGGAAGTGAAGAAGGAAAGAGGAAGCCATGACAAAGGGGTATAGGACAATTTGGCAGCCACTGACCCTATCATATATACACGTTTTTTACTTACACATAAAGATTTCAGGTGCTGAAAACACTTTAAACCTCTGCGTGGAAAAGTCTGGGGGAAATGACAAATTACTGGGAGAATCAAGCCTGGAAATACTGATTCCCACGGTAATTCCTCATTTCTTATTAGACCCTCAGGGCCCAAGTCATTAAGCGTCAGACTTTTCCCACCCCCGAGGCACTGGCACCTAGTGTATCAGTTGCTCCGCGGGTAAGGAACATCCAGCAAATTTTCAGGCCACTTATCAATAGGGCCTACGTCATCTCTTCCCCCTCACAGTCCTGTGTATACAAGTGTGGGGGTGTGAGGAAGAGGTTATGCATTCACAGCCTAGTCTAGTGAAGACAATCCCCATGCTTTTATTTTAGGTCGAGCCTAGCGCAGCGCCCATGCGCTGATCTAGGAGAGGGCCTCTTGGAATCACTCCAGACTTTTCAGTAAACTTGTGCGTGTGGCTTTGTGTGGCTTTAGATTTTCCACACATTGTATTGGCCTTTGCATGTGGCTTTCAAAAATGAAAGCACGCAATTGGCCAAAGGTGGGTGCATGCCCCACCTTTTTCAGTGAATGTTTACTCCCACGGCCTACAGCTTGCGGGAGCAGGCAGCGGCGTGCAGGGTGGCAGCTGCATTCCTTTGTGGATCATTAAACACAGCGCGGTCACGCGCAGCTGAAACTGTACAACTTGTTTTATTTATGAGCGAGTACCCCATCTGCATTCCCGCCCTCCTCCCACTCTCTGTTGTGTTTTTATTACTTTTATTTGCTACAGTCTGCCTGGCAACTCGCTCCCGTTCCTTCTCCTCTCTCGAAGGTCCTCCCTTGTAGTGCCTGATCTGGTGCGCACGCCATGTGATCTCGAGCTTTTCCTCTTGCCTTCCCGGGCCGAGTTTTCTCCTCCATAATCGCACGCCGTTATTACTCCTCTAACTCTCTGGGTTTAGTGCGCGCTGTAAGTGTTTTTTTTAATCTAAGCAATTAAAGAGAGCTTCCGTGCTCGCATTGCATTGCTGTGCACGCCATTGTCCTTAGCCCAGGGACGGATCCATTATGAGAGCGCGCGTGCTCTCCCTCTCCTCCACTTCTGTCAGAAGGTTTATAATTGACGCCTTCAGCGTGTATCTGCTATGGCGTTTGAAAGCTTTATTTCAGCATCGCCTTATCGATGATTTTACGGCTCTGAAGAATTGTAGATGTTGGACGAGTGCTGCCGAAATCCAGACCCTGCGGACAGACGTTATCCTTTACGGCGACCTTCACCCCCACTGTTACTCATCTTAAATCAATGCACACAACTTGAAGAGCTCATCCAGTTTCCTCCCAGCGCAGAGTAAATCCAGAGCTCGTTTTCAAAATGCAGTAATTATTTGGGGATAATCTGGGGCTTGGTGCTGATGTGAGGTCAGACTGCAATGCTTTTGTAAGAACTAAAACCCTATGGCACGGTCTGCATAACATCATTTTTTTCCACCATTGCCATGCAGTTTCCAGTGCTTAATTAAAAAAAAAAATAAAGATAAGTGCCAGAGCACTCGTCAGGAGAACATTGTAGCATGCACCATTTATTGCCCCGCCAGCGCCGCCAATAACAGTACCAATTTTACTAACCATCACACTCTTACAAGTGTGACAATTCATGATACTCCAGGCCCCAAAATCAATAAGAATGCCCTGGGAAGAAGATTATTAGTTATTGTTAATATATATTGAATTAATAAACATCTGTTATGCTCAAACCTAAATTATGCAGTCTGCGCCACCTTGTGGCAGACTGTCATAAGGGCTGGTGCCGACAATTAAGTAAGTTAACGAACCACCGGCTCATATGCACTGCTTCCAACCCTAAATGGAATTTGGTTTGACAGGCTGAAAGTTCACTAGAGGTACACTTTTGTTTCCTTTTCGGCATAACATTAAGCCCTGTTGGCCAAAGAGCCAGCCAGAGGTCACCATCGCCCATATTCTACCTGCAGCTTTTCCCATGAAGGATATGACCAAGCCTCTGGAGCAAATGTTGCTCTAGGAACCTACCCTGTAAAAACAAAAAAAAAGCAAATCTGCTTGGAGTGGAGCAGCCACATGGGTTTGTGGGCGTAAAGCTAAGGTCAGATAACTGAAACCTTGTCTGTAGGTTATCTTAAAAAAGTGTGCCTCACAAGACGCATGTAGCCCAGGTAGCCATATGTAACTCCAGGCTTGTGGGGGTATCAATGGTCTCCGGCCATGTCGAAAGCATTCCAGGACTGCGATGTTGTGAGCTTGTATTGTCTTTCACCTGCTCTCTGTTACCACTGGTTTTGTGGTAGCTGGAGAAGCTTTTCCTTCTCACAATAATGCCGGGGTTAATTATAAAACAGTAGGAAAAGTCATGTAGCTATTGCAGTTCCAAAGATAAGGCAGAGATTATTGATGTTAGGGACTGATCTTAACTGAGACCACCATGTTGCTCTCAAATTGGAGGGGCATAACTTGCAACACATGCTTTTGATTATTTTCGAGTGCACCACAAGCTGTTTACAAGCTCCAGGCTTTCTCCGGAAGGTGGTTAACGATCATCAGACCATTTTCATTTAATTATTTTAGGTTTTGTGCTGCATGGCTAAACACTTATAAGGTCCCAAAGGCGAGACCTATTGGCTATGCCAATGCTTGTCTTTCATGCAGTACTGCTACTGCACTACAAGAGAGGTTGTGTTTGTAGATGAAAGCGTTAAAATATTTCTGACATCTATAGTTCCTTCCAGAGTCACTTACTCAGGTGGTTGCTTTGTTCCCGGAGACAAATCGTCCAGTAGTAATGAGGGTATTGAGTTGACACTGGCTCTCTGCCCTGCACCTGATCCCAGGCCACAAATAATTAATGATGCAGCAATGAAGGGAGGACTAAGAGGCGTCAGGGGAAGGTAGAACAACACAACAAGGAAACATTTATAGGCTTTGGGAAGAGATTTGCCATTTGTTTAAATTGGGCAGAGTTTACACCCCTCATCCTTCATGTTTCGTCAAATGTGTCCCCTGCATTTAATATTATTTAATATTGCGACCAAAGGTTCTGACATTCTAGACATTGTGGCTGGACTGCGGTAATGCGTGTAGCAGTATGCAAAGCAAAGTGGCATAGAAAGAAGAAATACGGGACTGCCAGTGCACTTTATATATGAAACAAGATAACACGAAAGCTCTGGCAAAAATATAAAGGTTTTCCTGAAAATCTATTAAATATCTATCTATCTATCTATCTATCTATCTATCTATCTATCTATCTATCCACCTATAAATCTATTTGTCTATTACATGTTTGGGTTCTTCTATGCCACACAAAGGCAGTGCTATAGAAAGTCATATTTAACTAGAAATCATAAAATATGGAAAATATATCATGGTTTCCAGTGAAATAAGAAACTTATCATCTTAATGACAGTTTCCAAACCACTCTGCAGATCACAAAACCAATGATATGAGTTACCAGTAAATTATAAACTGGGATGCAGCCAGGCTCTAAGCTTACCCAGACATAGGCAGCCAATCCCCCCACTGTGGACGGTATTTGATTTTTGGTAGTGCACACCAGGGGTTGACCACAAGACCTGGCCTGAAGCCAGGCTCTGGGCCCCAACACTTTGCTGCTGGCCAAACCCCTCTGTGCAGCCCTCTGGCCATGCGCAGCTGGATTGCGCTCAGGTCTGGCATAAGAACCTGCGCCCAACCCCCTGTACACACAGCCTTCAGTAATGCGCTGTATTAGTTGGGCACAACCAACTGCCAGCATCTTTGTGTTTTCAGTGCCTCTAGGCCCCTAACAGATGTCCTAGATGGTATTTACATTGAAAAAGGCATTTTTCTATTAGCCTATAACGTTTGATCCACTAGACAGATGTTCATAGAACGTTGTAATCTACTTACTTAGTCAGCTGAATTTCAGCATGCCACGTTTCCTGATGATTCAGCTACAGAAAAAAAAGTTAATGGAAAAAAAGTGTATCATATTCCATTTTAGCTTCCATAGGAAATTTTGCATAGAGATATAGCAAAAAACGTTAAACGGGTTTATACCAAAGAAGCATGAACTTAGAACTTTATTGAGAAAGTTTTTTTTTTTTTTTTAAATATAAGCACTTAAAGAGGGTGCAATATGGGCTTGAAAGAGTTGACATTTTTGCATATCTCGTAAGATGAAAAACCATCTGTTAATTTCCTTATAACTTTGGCACTGTTTGAGGAATATTTCTTAAATTTGACAGAGGCTTCTTCTTCTTACTTCAGATTACTATTAGTATTTTTGAAATTGTGAATGTTAATAAAGGGTGGCCTGCTTAAAAAGGGAGGCAAAAAAAGTGTTCATTTGCTAATAGGTTTGTCAATGTGTGAGGAATCTGTAGAAAATTTGGAAAAAGTGAGTAAGTATTCATTTTTTATTGGCATGTCACGTTTTGTGCCAATCCATAAAGCGGAGGCCTGGTTAAAGTGGGGATCAATAAAATTGCCTATAACTTTGGCGCTGTTTGATCAATCTGCATCAGGTATTTGAAACAGCACAAATCTAGCTCCAAGGGGTAACGAGCACTGTATAAAGTAGTTCCAGTGAGTAGCAACAACTTTACAAAGAAGATTTGATTTAGTGCAGCAGAAGCATCTCTGGCATGTGCATTGGCTGCATTGTCTGGTTGAAAACCCTTTATGAAAACACGGATGTGAGGAAGAAGGGGATGAAATGTGCAATTGGGAAAGTACAATATAATCTTTTACATCAAATATTTTCAATTTGAGGGATCAGGAGATAAAATTATTTGTCTAGAATCCCATAATTCTGTCAGGTCAGAAGTCAGAATTCGAACCTAGGTTTCAGAGGTGAAAGGTAAGCAACTAAGACACTAGACGAAATTCCCCACAACATTGGAACATGTCTATCGAGAAATATAGAAGGCTGTGAAACATGTATGTTCCTTGTTTGACATATAGCATAAGTGGACCTTCCTTCTTCACTGTCCCTGTTTCACCCATGATCTTTGGAATAGAAACCGTGTACAAACAATTTATGGAAGGCCGGAAAGCTGCCATCAGTTGTCTGTTTTGAAAATAATCCTAGAATTTTATTTGCACTTTTGGCAAAGGGAGCCGAAAATGTACTATCTCATCTACCACTAACAATCACAAGGAGCAGACAAACATTACTAATTCATGAGACTCACTCCAGTCATTGATAACAGAACTCGAATAGAAATAGACAACAATAGGATGGTGGTTGTGTTTATGCGTTATCTGGATCACAATGGTCTTGAAGCTGTGTGTCTGTATAAACCCCTACATTTTCAGTAGGTGTCCAGAATGTCCTTCACCTGGCAATACTTGAGAAGAAGAGTCCATCGTATATAGGGCATTACACTTCTTGATGCTCCTGACGGCATTGTGACCCGCCGGTATAGAGTTTAACCTTCAGTGTTTCAATGCCAAACTTTCTTGCCATGTCTGTGCCTCCACCCAACTACCTGCCAACATCTGAGACCCTATTTTAAAGGTGGCACAACTTCCAACTTACATTTCAAATTAAAGGCACAGATCATGTGAGAGGTTAGAAGGCTGCGACCTTTTGATATTTATCAGATTAAATAGCAAACTAATTATGAACAGGATAAAGGGCAACAATCATTTCACTGTTTATTGGCAACTCCAATAGGACCATGGCCAGCCACCGCCATTAAGAGGGTGGAGGGAATTCTAACTTCAGTTCAATCTTATCAGAGTACTTCCCGCTTAGTGTTAACTCCACTGTTCTTATATGGTGTCAGCATCCACTCCTCCAGTCATCCTCAGTAGGATACACCACACGGGGTGAACGTCAAAATAATACGACCAATGAACTTAAGATCTTCCAACAATGAGTGGTGGTTTTGCTATTGTTTTATCTGTCCACAAGTCCTGCGTGCCGATATAATGAGTGGGCGTAGACAGCCGAGATGGGGGCACATAACGTAATGACGTATTGTATGCTAATGACCCGTGGAACCATTCTAGCACATTATTCAGCTCTGTTTTTGTCTATATTTTGTGTTTATAGATATTGGGGCTGATTACAAGATCCGCCCAACACCGTTTCGGTCTTTGACCGCCCGACCATAGGTCGGCAGTTGCGACATCCCAATTGGATGCGACCGCCCATAGGGCGCTCGGAAACATCTATTTCATTATGGCAGCTTCTGCGCCAGGCGGAAAAGGCCCGCAGCACAAGCTGCCATAGTGAAGTGGATGTTTTTAAAAATCCCTGCACTGGTCTCCGACACCAGAAAAGAAGCTATTGAAAACTGTCATAATTGATACGTCCTAACGATTTACGTGACCCGCATGAAGCAATTCTCAAGGATTTGCTTCGCCTTGTGCTGTCAACCATCTAGCAAATAGTGGGGCGCTGCTCCTCCGATGTGCCGCTGTCCCTGCAGTTGGCGTCCATGAGCTGTCATGGACGGGTCACGTAAATCGTTCGGACGTATCAATTATGACAGATTTTCAATAGCTTCTTTTCCGGTGTCGGAGACCAGGAAGGTTTTAACCAAAAACAGATTTAGTCACGATTGACAATTACCCATGGAATTTTCATAAGGGTCATTCAACACTTAAATTCATCTTCCTGAAGATGGTCTAACGGATGTTCACACCAAACAGACCGAAACGTCGACAGACACATCTATTTCCTCCGTGATTCATCCTCCTTAAGGAATTGTTTTCTGTGTTGATCAGTTTCATTTTCCTTCTATACATATTGTTTGGAATAGATGCTCACACTAGTGATCATGAGGTGTTTGTAATAACGAATCAGTTGTAAACCTCAGTCACTGTGTGTTGTTTTAGTCTTTTGTACCCTTTGATAAATCTTTTTTTATCATAAAGTTTGCATTTTGAAAAATTTACACCTGTCTGAAGAGTATCTGTAGCAGATTTATTCTGATACAAATGAGCAAATTTAATTCTTGATTAATCAGTTGTAAGCTATTAAGTGGAGCTTGCGATCATTGTTCTGTATACTAAATGTCTAACTGAGTGCATTTAAAGAAATCCCTTGTAGGCACAATTACCTCTCGATATATACATTACCCAAGCCTCCAAGGGTCGATTGGGTTCCCCACTTTCTCTTGCTATCATCATAATATGGCGGTCGGACTGTAAACCTACCATGTGGGGCGGAAAGCCTCCGACTGCTCGTCGGAGGCTTTCCGCCTGACATCGTAACCCATTGTCTCTGAAGAACTATTTTCAGCCAACCTACTACCAAAGCTTATAAGTTTTATTCATTGACCAAAATTGTTCTTGAACCCCTGGAATAGCTTAGTAAGGTAATGATCCTCTTGCAGAGATTTAAGAAAGCCTGAAAATCGCAGGTGTGGATCCTGGGCAGAAATGAGACAGCTTTTGAGACATCTTTGTCTCGTAAGTCAGATCAACAGATTACTGCCCTACGCTTTCCAGTTGCACTTTCAACTCAAGGTGTCTCACTTTCCTATTGCTGTGGTAGGACAGAAACAAGATCATTTTTAGACAGCATAACGGACCGTAAGACATCGGTCTCAACAGAAAACAAACACTACTGAAGGCATTACTCGGGGGAAACCAGAAAAAACTCCTTACTTACTAGGAATAATGCGGCAGTGGCGTGTCTGGGTCGTAAATCTCCAGAATTTAATAAGCGCTGGGGGTTTGCAGTGCGCGAGCGCAGGGGATGCACGTCACTGAGCTGTTTAGAAGGAAACTGAAGCTGTTGCTTTTCCTTTGCAGTAAATTAAAGGGTATAGTACAGCCTGTTGGGACGGAAATAGTCAATTATCCTTGGAAAACACCTTCAGTGTAAAAATACAAAGCTGCCTGCAGCAGAGAGAATGAAGTCGTTCTTTTGCAGTAGACAGAGCATGATGAAACCTCTTCAAAGATTATAATAACTCATTTGCCGTCAGAGATTTGGTGAGAGAGAGAGAGTGCTCACGTGTGTATGTGTGCGTGTTTATGCATTTCTTTGTTTGCTTGTTTTGGAGGAGATGGACTACTATGGATTGTGGGCCTAAAGTCCATGAGAGCATACTGGTGACTACATAAATCACAAACCAGAAGGCCCATTTGCTTCTTCTTGTCAGCTGAGACCCGAAATAGCATTGGAGGCCAGTAAGTCAGAAGGAGTGATGCATTGTTTAGGTTAGTGTGGTCACTACGACAAAAACAGAACGATACAATTTTATCTCTCACGGTTATACGTTTTCTAAGCAACAGTGCATCAACAATGCACTGTTGGTGTCCCTGTAATAAAAAAAGTCCAGAAATCCAAACACATCATTTTTAGGTCGAGCCTCGAGTAGCGCGCAAGCGCTGCTCTGTGAGACTTATAGTTAGGGAGTTTGAAAAGCTGACCAGACGCTCGTGCGTCATGGCCTTTTTCCTGCGGTTACGCGCGTGGCAGACATGTGTTTCCAATTATCGTGCCCACACGCGGGCGCGATAATTGGAAACACATGCTGGCCGTGCGGGGAAAAGGCCATGACGCACGAGCGTCTGGTCAGCTTTCAAAAGCCCAGGCTGCCGCGCTCGCTCGCCCCCTCTGCCGACGTCTCTGCTGTCCAGCGCTTCACTTGTCTCTTTATCCAGCTGAAGAGGGTATTAGTACCGTTGGCATGCTTTTCACTTTCAGTTCCTTCTCATGGTTGCGCCCCTTTAACTTCTTACAAAAGCCCCAGATCTATTTATAGGAGCCTTCGACCGAACACACAAGACCGAGCAGCCATGCTTCAGTGGGGCAAAGGGCATTGTCTGGTTTTATTTGACTTCTCGACAGAGAAAGCCTGTCAGGGCCCATGTCCATGCTCTGGGTCCTGAAGAAGGCCGATAAAACAAACAAAGGTCTGTCGCCACTGGGTTACTGTTTCAAGCATAATAGACCCAGACGCTCCAGCATTAGATGAGCAGAATTGCTGCAGAAAAGAAACACGTGATGCAGCTTGTAAAGCCGTGTCTTTTTATAAGACGCTCAGGGAGGGTTATATTTTCTTAGGGACGAGAAGAATATAACCCAACTTAAAAATAACAAAACAAATCAAACTGCACTGCTGACATTGTTAGAAGCACTGGCTGCAGTCTTTCCTCGCCGTCGACGCTTGTTTTTTTTTCTCTCCTTTATTATTTTTTTACTAGTTCGCTCAAGATTGGAATCGCCCTTTTATGTTGACTCGGATTGCTTTTCTGCCAGGATGAAATGCAAAGAGGAGCTGCCAACATTTAATTCCATTTCTGCACACACCATCGGAGCTCCGAGAATAGCGGTAGTTTCCTGTCGAAGACGGAAGTACTGTTCTGAGAGTAATTACTACTTCCTTGGCTTGTAAATTTTCCCTGTGTTGGAAAACACTCAAGTATTCTTCCCAGTTCCGTACTCTTAGGTGAAGGACCTGCGTCAATTTTTACCGTGTTTTACAGAGCTACAATTTATCCGAGGAGAGCCGGGTGGACACACAAACCCCCTGTTTATGTGCAGAAACCAGCAAATCCCTAGCCTACTAATTGCTAAAAAAATTAAATGGAGTAAAAACAGTGATGAGTCACTTCAAAAATGCACGATTTTGTTTCCAATCATTTATGCATTTGCACCGTGACTGGAATATTTTTATTCTGAAGATTGGAATGTCCACACAGTGCAAAGCTATGACGTGCCCAGACCGACACAATTTGTGCGCCAGTTGGGCAGCAAGGATGTCATTTTCGCAGCTGCCAATGCAAACGTTGCAGTGGCCCACTTTTATGCAAACTGGACAACCCTCTCTGTATCCCAGCAAATCCGCAAATTCTAGTGTTGAGCTGCAGTGTCTGAAATGTCTCGAAGCAACTGAAAGGCAACGAGCCTGCTATATAATGCGCGTTAAAATGAATGGCATTAAGCAGTGCATTTTGCTATAATCGCGGCACCGGCGCTTTACCTTTAACCATGTTAAAAGTAAAGCGCCGGTGCCGCGATTGCTGCAAAAGTAAAGAAATAGATGTTTTTTTCTATTTCTTTACTTTTGCAGCAATCAAACACATTGGCAAAGTCAATAGCTCTGCCTAAACACTTATAAGGGCCCAAAAGCGAGACCTATTGGCTATGCCAATGCTTGTTAGTATTTTATTTGGACCGAATACGGTAGGCTAAGATGGTCCTATTAAAAATTCTTTATCAATAAACATAAATAATAAATAGTATGTATATAAAAAGTGCCAAAAATACTGTTGATACACACGAGACCTAAGGTACACACCACAATAGCTCAAAGACCTTTGTGGGATATGCCACCTGTGAAGGGACATTATCCGTGTGGTTCATGTTCTGTGTGTCCGTTTACCAAGATGACCAAAGAAATCACATTTGCCAATGGGTTCAGGTGGCAGCTCAATAAACACACGAATTGCAACACGAATAACTGCATCTACATGTTGTTATGCCCGTGCAATCTCCTTTATATAGGGATGACCACGAGACCCATTAAGATTCGCATCACAGAACACCGTAGCAATGTCAGGTGCCAAAAGACCAACACTAAGATGATGGCACACTTTAACATCTTGCACCATCCACCAGATTCCATCAGATGGTGTGTCCTAGAAGCACACCCTGGCATAACGAAAGGTGGCCTTTTCAGAATCGAACAACGATGGGTGTTACGATTGGCATCTGATAGAGAGGGTTTGAATGAAGACATTCCTTGGGCATCCTTGACGAGATGATTATCAAGTCAGTACACCTTCGGCATGAGATTGTTTACTTGAAGGTCACTAGATGGTCTGTCTTTGATAAGTTCACATATAGGATGTAATATGACGCTAGTTGTCGTACATTACCTTCTCAATAGTTGTCCCCTTGACGACTTCAGTTCATTCCAGCTTGAACAGCTGAAGCCCCTTGATATCAGGTATCACCTATTATCACTATCGTGGGATAAATACACTGTAGTAGTGATACACTAATAAGGCACTTTTAGATGAATTTAAGAGGCCCGTTGTGCCTTAGACATGACTTTAACTACACCACACCTCACCTTTGCCAATTGTAAAAGCCTATTCCATTTAGGAACAGCTCTCCCTCTAGGACGCCACCAACATACTGGTTGGCGACGTAAGGAATCAACCATAGACTTTACATGCCATTCGCAGTATGGCGTTTTTTGCAATCAACGCGCATGACCGTACGTGGCATACGAGCACCCGGAAGTACCTGCCCCCTGCATCGGCCGTGCGGCGGGTATACAGGGAGGCACTGTCGGCTTCCAGTGTACCAGCGGCACCGGCAGAGCTGGGGTAGGTCTGCTGACCATATGCGCGGATGTCGAAGTAAGTACCTGGGTCGGCGTCTGAATGCCTTGAGACTTAACATGGGCAAGATTACAATCCATACCGGGGCACTACGTTGGAACTTATGCTGATTCCACGAGCGACACACCGGTTCTAGCGTTGTTAGGGAACCCACTTCCCTTACCGACACTTTGCCTTGACTCAGCACGGGGAGTTGGTTATGGCGCTGTTGGGGGCAGGTGGTTACCTACCATTAGACCAAGTTGTCCCCTGTGCATTCAGCCTTTATTGTTATGTGGATAAGTTGTGATTGTATACGCTGAGCTTGGTTCCAAACACGAGCTAGGTGGTTCCCCCGGCTGACACCCCATGCTTACCTATTTGGTGACGTTTGGGGGTTTTTGTAGGCTGGGGGACCACACCGGTCATCGTGGGGGTAACATGATACATGCGCTGCAAGAGCTTCAACCCTCTTTATTGGTGTAATCATCTTCCTATGCCTGATTACTCGACACTTACTGTTACTTTTTAGAACTTGACTAATTGTTTCGTATCTCTCGCCTAATCAAGGACACTGCACTATTCAGTGTTCGAACTCGCCGGCCGTTGATGTAACATCTCCTTTACCCAGACTGGGTGAGTTCTCTTGATGCTAGGAACAAGCGTATTTTACACTATTTTTACATAATGCTCCTGTGTTTTCATAGTTTTTAATTCTCTTTGCTACTCCATATCGCTCTGTGCATGGTCACTACCACTGTGTGTGATGCATGCTCTTTTATCACCATTTTTTTAGAACACTAAGCAAGTATAGTAGGTTTATACATTGTCCTGATATATTTCTATACTTATATTTTTCTACAGGTTGATGTCATAGATCTACAGGTACCACTTTTTAGGGTGCTGTAAGGGTGGTCACTTTATTAGTTTATTGTGTACCCCTACCAAAAAGTGTGGATAGACATAGATCTTGATTTTGTCCTGAAGAATTGCCTTCTAATTGAAGTATCGGCAAGAAACATGTTGACCTTAATGCGCACAAACCCCGTGACCTTTTAACAGGGGTGCGCGATTTTCACGTTTTTAATGAAGGAGAGTGGCCACGATCATTAAAGTTGTTTTGGGTGGACCACCCCCCTTTTTGTTTTAACCTCACTTCTACACTCACTACATCTACACTCACTAGGGCCCTCACACGCACGGCACCTTACGGCAAAAAGGAAATAAAGATCTCCGCCAAAAGGCCCCGTCAAGGGCGCCGATCGGGTATTGCAGCGCCGACCCGATAAGGAGCAGACCCGATGATGAAGCAAGACACCCCACTGTTGGGGGGTGTGTGAGGGTCTCTTTTCCAAAAGGAGGCAATGTTCTCCTGCCCTTAGTGTATAACTTATTATACTAATCATACGTCAACCTACAGTGTTCACTAGGAACTGCATACCATACTGTTTTGCACCAAAAATACTGTGCCAGATGCAATCTTACGAAATCCTTCAGCGATTTAAGTGTCATCTTGGGAAATATAATTTTTGCATAGATTCACTTAAAAAAGCAAGCACTTTCAAGGCCAATAGGTTTCAGTTTTAAATGGCGAGTACCAACCTCTTGGCTTTGCGAATGCGTTTGCTTTTATTTACCGTTCTAAACGGGTTGTCTGCATGTTGGAACAGTAAAGTAAAAAGAAGTATAGCCGGCGGTGTGTCACGATCCATGTGCACGCGCACACACACGGCGGCCGTATGTGAATATTTTGTCTTTTAAAAAAAAACATTTCAAGATGCGTGTGTGTGCGTGCATGCACACGCATCACATGAATCATTATGCGTGAACGTGCATTCGTCACTTTCTTCACGCTGCAACAATGGGCATTTAGCTTTATGTCCATTATTGGTCCAATATAGCCAAATGCCATTTTAGAACAGGAAAGGGAAAATAAAGAAATAAAATGTTCTGAAACACAAAAAGAGAAGTGAACATCCTGGTAGCACTCTGCAGCTACTGGCAGTCACAGCCGGCATAACTCGTGGGTGGGGTGGCAGGGGGTCGCGCGGGGAGGGGGAGGGTTCATTTAAAAGAAAAAAAAAAGTTAACTTACCTTCGCCGGCCCGGTCCCGGTCATGTCTGCTCCTCTCCTGGAAGCAGGAAGCAAGAAGCCTCCCCTAAGCCAATCACAACGCTGCAATGGCAGCGTTGTGATTGGTCGGGACGCTGACCAGCCAGGCGTCTATGGGGAGGCCATTTTCTCCATGTAGGCTGCTACATGGAGAAAAGGCAGAGTGTGCATGACTGGTTTGGTCGGCCCCAGATGGCCGACCAAACAGTTAGCGCCCACAACAGTGGGCAAGCCACTCCTCCCCTGCCATTGAGCAGGACCGCCCATCCGCCCGCCCCCAACCAAACCCTTCTGCTTTCTCGCAGTGAGAGAAGCAGAAACATAAAATGGTATTTATAATACCATTTTATGTTTCTGCTTCTCGCACTGCACGAAAGCAGTGGGGTGATGCTCCTCCGCCCACATGGAGGAGCCGCCCCTGGCTACTGGGCCCTCGAAAAAACAAAATGGGGAGCTGGACATGGAGTGGTAGGGGAGCACAAGGGAACAATGGTTGAGGGGGAGAGAGGGATGAGGAGATAGAGAGAGTATGGGATGCAGGCCCTCCCTAGTTTAAAACATGCAATTAAAAATGAATCAAATCAGAAGCAGGACGGGGAGCAGTGGATAATCAGGGGGCAGACATGAACCAGAAAGCGAAAGCATGATGCTAGGGAAGCAAATGGGAGAAAATAAGGCAGGAAGGCATGTACTCCCATGGAGTGCTATACAAATAATAAACAAGCATTGGCATAGCCAATAGGTCTCGCCTTTGGGACCTTACAAGCGTTTAGGTATGCAGCACATTATCCTATGTATTGTGTTGCTAGGTATTGAATAGCTGTACAATTACTATATATTGTGTTATGCAGTCTGATTTATGACGAAATGCTTGCCTCTTCCGCGTGCTGTATGCATGCTTTTCAATTGAATAACATGTGTATCTCCCTTTTTGTCCCGATGTGCTACTGTCAGTGTGTGCTTCCTACGGTGCATTCTTCTGTGCTGCTGCTCTTGTGCTCTACTGTACTTGGGACCTACGGCTCTTGGCAGCACACACACGCATTCAACTCACAAAATGTGACAACGCAGATGAATGTACAGTGAATTCCGGAATTTTTGGGGAGTTGGAGTGTTCCGTGGATAAAATACACATTCAATCTGCTAGATGAAGTTTGAATATCTGCTGCGCTGATTTGGCCTTTCATTCTACTGAAGGTGATTCTGACCTTCGTTTTGTGAGTCACACTATTCTTCGTGTGAGCTGTGTGGGTGGTGTGTAGTGCTTCTACGGGCCATCAACTCTGTTTGTTGTCTCGCTGTAAATTTAAGCCTTGTCACTTACATATTGCACTGAAACCCTGTCATTTAGTGACCAAGTAGAAGCATGCTTGCATGCAGGAGAGGAAGTCTCCAATCTTCCCAGCATTAGCATATTTTTAACCGAGTCTCGGCATCGGAGCAACATCCTGTGATTCTGGGCAAATCGCTTAATCTCCCAGTGTCTTTGTCACAATGATCTGATACACGGGCCGACTGTAACCTCCTCCCTCGCTTTAGCTCCTGATAACAACCAATGCATGTGCTAACATTGTTTCAGATAAAAGCTAGGAAGGCACCCTTTAACATTGATTTAAAAAACAAAAGCCCCAAAATTAAATATGAAAAGTAATCTGGTGCGCGTGTAAAGTGCTGCAGTGTCCTCGGTCCAATTTCAAATTATTTAGAAAATGTATTACATTTACCTTAATAAACTGATATTAACCCCCACAAAATGTGACAGCGCAGATGAATCTACAGTGAATTCCGGAATTTTTCGGGAGCTGGAGGGTTCCGTGGATAAAATACACATACAACCTGCTAGAGGAAGTTTGAATATCTGCTGCGCTGATTTGGCCTTTCATTCTACTGAAGGTGATTCAGACCTTCGTTATGTGAGTCACACTATTCTTCGTGTGAGCTGTGTGGGTGGTGTGTAGTGCTTCTACGGGCTTTCAACTCTGTTTGTTGTCTCGCTGTAAATTTAAGCCTTGTCACTTACATATTGCACTGAAACCCTGTCATTGGACTCCGCCAAACCGTGACCGAACCAACGCACTCAGCAGGACACACCCTCGACCCCCTCTTCACAACAGGAAACTCCATCACCTTCAGCCACACCACCGAACTCCCATGGACTGACCACTGATGCGTCCACTTCACCTTCAGAACACCCACCATCCACAGACACCAGCACCTGCTCCCACGAAGAAACTGGACCAGAATCACCGACGACCAGCTCACCTCCTCACTCAGCAACTCCACCCCAACCATCGCGGGAAACGACGACCCCAACACCGCAGCCCGAACCCTGCATAGATGGATCTCCGACAGCGCCAACACCATAGCCCCCCTCAAGAAAAACAACAACACCCACGCCAAGAAAGCCAGATGGTTTACGACCGAATTTCGAGAGTCCAGACGCACTTGCCGCCTCCTCAAAAAGGCCTGGAGGAACACCAAATCCACAGAAGCACACAACAACTTCAGAGCCGCTACCAACGCCCACCACCAACTCATCAGAAAAACTAGAAAAAAAGCGATTGAAGACAGAATCTCCACACACGCACACAACAGCAAAGAACTCTTCAACATCATCAAGGAGTTCACCCAACCCACCAGCGAATCGACGGACATTCCTCCCTCACAAGACCTCTGCGACAAACTCAGCACCTTCTTTCACCACAAAATCAAGAGCATCTACGACAACTTCGACGAATACAACCAACACACTGAACCCCCGCCAACCACACCCAACACCCTGAAGCCAGCGATTGACAACTGGATAGCCCTCACCACCGAAGACACACTGAAGACAATGAAGTCAATCGACTCCGGGGCCCCCACGGACCCCTGCCCCCACCACATCTTCAACAGAGCCGCCGACACCATCGCACCCATACTCCGCCACACCATCAACCGCTCCCTGGCGATGCCTCGTTCCCCGACGACTGGAAACACGCCAAGGTCAACACCCTCCTGAAGAAACCCTCGGCGGACCCCACCGACCTCAAAAACTACAGACCCATCTCCCTGCTCCCGTTCCCAGTGAAAGTCATCGAGAAAGCCATCAACAGCCAACTCGCCACATTCATCGAAGAGCACAACATCCTCGACTCCTCCCAATCCGGCTTCAGAAAAAACCACAGTACGGAAACCGCCCTCCTCGCCGCAACAGACGACACCCGCACCCTACTGGACAAAGGAGAAACAGTAGCCCTCATTCTCCTCGACCTCTCAGCGGAGTTCAACACAGTCTCTCACCGCACCCTAATACGCAGACTCCTCGACGCAGGGATCCAGGACAAGGCCCTCGAATGGATCCGCTCCTTCCTCTCCGGCAGAACGCAGCGGGTCAGACTCCCCCCTTTCCTCTCGGACCCTACACCAACCACCTGCGGAGTCCCTCAGGGGTCCTCCCTCAGCCCTACGCTCTTCAACATCTACATGGCTCCACTCGCCCCCATCGTCAGAACCTTCGGACTCAACATCGTGTCATACGCAGACGACACCCAACTCATCCTCTCCCTATCCAACGAACCCAACACCGCCAGACACAACTTTCGAGAAGGCATGGAAGCCGTCGCCAAATGGATGAAAAACAGCTGCCTACAACTAAACACCAACAAGACAGAAGTACTCATCATGCGCCCAAACCCCGATGCCTGGAACGACACCTGGTGGCCCCCCGACCTCGGAAACCCGCCCACCTCCACGGACTACGCACGCAACCTGGAAATCATCCTGGACTCCGAGCTCAAAATGGACCGCCAGATCAACTCTGTCTCGTCCTCCTGCTTCCACACCCTCCGCATCCTACGTAAGACCTTCAAATGGATCCCCCTCGAACACAGAAAGACCGTCACTCATGCCCTGGTCCCCAGCAGACTCGACTATGGCAACGCACTCCACGCCGGAATAAACAAAAACCTCACCCGCAAGCTACAGAACATCCAGAACGCCGCCGCAAGACTGGTCCTCAACCTGCCAAGACACTGCCACATCTCCCAGCACCTGCGCACACTTCACTGGCTCCCCATCGAGGCCAGAGTCACCTTCAAGATGCTCACCCACGCACACAAGGCCCTCCACGACACCGGACCAGCATACCTGAACAGCCGACTCAATTTCCACGCACCCCAAAGGACCCTACGATCAGCTCAGCTCTCCTACGCTGTGGTCCCCCGCACCAGAAAGACCAGATCGGGAGGCCGCTCCTTCTCCTTCCTCGCGGCCAGAGCCTGGAACGCCCTTCCGCTCCACCTCTGACAGACAACATCGCTTCCCATCTTCGCAAGAAACCTCAAAACCTGGCTCTTCGACAGACCCCCTCCTTGATGGACTGGAACCTGCACCCCCCCACCCCCTTACCCCCAGCGCCTTGAGACCCTTACGGGTGAGTAGTCGTGCTTAACAAACGCCTGATTGATTGATTGATTAGTGACCAAGTAGAAGCCTGCTTGCATGCAGGAGAGGAAGTCTACAATCTTCCCAGCATTAGCATATTTTTAACCGAGTCTCGGCATCGGAGCAACATCCTGTGATTCTGGGCAAATCGCTTAATCTCCCAGTGTCTTTGTCACAATGATTTGATACACAGGCCGACTGTAACCTCCTCCCTCGCTTTAGCTCCTGATAACAACCAATGCATGTGCTTATATTGTTTCAGATAAAAGCTAGGAAGGCACCCTTTATCATTGATTTAAAAAACAAAAGCCAAAAAATTAAATATGAAAAGTAATCTGGTGCGCGTGTAAAGTGCTGCAGTGGCCTCGGTCCAATTTCAAATTATTTAGAAAATATGTTACATTTACCTTAATAAACTGATCTTAACCCCGCCGTGAATGATTCCAAAAGCCTCCGATACATCTTGCAGAAAGGGAAGCCAACGTGAGGTCACTTAGCATTAAACCCCCAAAAAAACAAGCAAAAGCACGGCGCGCATTGTGTGTAACCTGACCCACGAGGAATGCAGCTGCCACCCTGCGCGCCACGTCTCGGCATCGGAGCAACATCCTGTGATTCTGGGCAAATCGCTTAATCTCCCAGTGTCTTTGTCACAATGATCTGATACACGGGCCGACTGTAACCTCCTCCCTCGCTTTAGCTCCTGATAACAACCAATGCATGTGCTTACATTGTTTCAGATAAAAGCTAGGAAGGCACCCTTTATCATTGATTTAAAAAACAAAAGCCAAAAAATTAAATATGAAAAGTAATCTGGTGCACGTGTAAATTGCTGCAGTGTCCTCGGTCCAATTTCAAATTATTTAGAAAATGTATTACATTTACCTTAATAAACTGAACTTAACCCCGCCGTGAACGATTCCCAAAGCCTCCGATACATCTGGCAGAAAGGGAAGCCAACGTGAGGTCACTTAGCATTAAACCAAAAAAAAACAAGCAAAAGCGAAAGCACGGCGCGCGTTGTGTGTAACCTGACCCACGAGGAATGCAGCTGCCACCATGCGCGCCGCTGCTCGCTCCCGAGAGCAAAACGCCGAGGGAGTGAACATTTAAAAAGGAGGTGGGACATGCGCCCGCCTTTAGCCATTTGCGTGCTTTCATTATTGAAAGACACACGCAAAAGCCAATCCTATGTGTGGGAGGAGTCAGACCCACACAGAGTAGTTTAGAGTGCTTACAAGAAGCCTCGCAGAGCAGCGCATGCGCGCTGGCTCAGGCTCGACTTAAAAAAGTGTCCCCTCAGGACAGCAGTGGAAGGATACATCTCATTCAAATCAGAAGGCATGTGAATCAGCAATGTCCCAGAGGCAGGAAAGATAAAAGAAAGAGTAAAGTCACAGATAAGGAATTGGTAATTGAGATAGAAATGAATATGATCAAGGGATTTACCCAGATCCCAAACTATGTATTGAACAGGAGGCAACAGTTCTTCAACAACAGCTAAAACTGTCAGTAGGCGAGACCTAATAAAAAGAAAGGGCAACACAGCTTTGTGCAACACATACAGTCTTGAGAGGGCCTTTTTCTTTGATCCACGCACAACTTGAAATCATATTAGTCCTCCTCTGGTTCATAAAACCAATCAAAGTACTTTTTTGAGGAGGCACAAGCACGACTATTTAGAATATCATATAAAATGCACAAATCACATGCAGAGCATCTTATTTAAATAGGGCAGACTTGGTTGTCTACGGTTTATTATCCTAACTCAAATTAGAGGCATACGTGGAGTATCCACAGCGAGGAACTTCAGAACTAAAAGACACCCTGCAATGCGTGCTTGCAAACAATGATGATGTTTTTATAAAACAATTCAGGCTGAGTTTCATTTGCCAGACCACTATTTAATGACATTCTATAATGTGCTATCATGAAAAGAGCTTTATTTTGTATGTATCAATATATCACATACAAAAATGAAAATGGCTGCTTATCCAGACTCACTATGCAATTGTGAAAAGACCAGTCTTGTATCAAGCCAGCGTCTGTCTTGGTTGTCTGAAAGAACTTGCTACACATTCAGCTCCATCTTAGTAGTGAGGGAGGGCCATTTGTTGCTCTAGCAAAATGTTATATCAACACTACATCGAGACATCTTCCGAGACCCAGGCATGTTTCTTTAGGAGTGTTCCTGTACCATGATATTCACCAAGCATGAGGAAGGGTGGCCAAGAGCCTAAACTGCATATGTGGGCACCCCAGAAACCGAGGTCCTAACCCTCGTTTTGTTATTTGTACAAACAAAGTGCAAATCTAAGAAAATTAGGCGCAGCTAGGGGGCACAAATGCTATCCCTGTATTGCCACTTTCAACCCCTAATATTCAACACTTCTTCGTAGTGTTAGCAACCATATGTCAGGTAGACTGAATCCTTGATGTCTGTACTTGCTGCAGTCGCATTTTCTAATCTGTAGCGAGAAGCGTCCATTTTTGAGATTGCATGCAAATTCAAAATGAATCAATTTTCACCTGAAATGAGAATTTTGGCAAGTATGGATTTGAAGGAAAGTGGAATGTATTTTACAGGGAATAGTGACACATTTCACGAAGAGCTAGTGATGGACAGACAAGTCAGCTTTGCTCAAAGGAGATGAAACACACAGTGAACTCCACTTGAATACCTCAAGTGAAGGGGAACCGAGAGCTGTCAACACACCCCAGACGTGTCCTGGCAAGGACCGAATCCTACAGCTCTCAATTGCTTTCCAGCTGAGCCCAGAACGTCCCATGTTTTCTCAGAAGGTGCTGCTGAAGTGCTACCTTAATTTGCAATCTGTCATTTTTGAAGGAGCTCAGAAGAAATTCAATCAAAAGGTGACACTAGAGGAACAAGGACCTCCGCTGTCTTCGAAGCCTTTTTTAACTTCATTTTTTAATAAACATTTTGTTTGATTATTTAAAGTAAGTGGACAAGGATTTTAGCAAACACGTTTTCCAAGGCTTCAATGTATTTATTTCTGAAAGATTCGTGGTAGTTTGACATTTGCTGACTATTTTTTAAACAAAAATCCTCTGGATCCTGGGGGTGATCATCATTAGGAGACAAAGATTCTGAACGTTTCCAGCAGAAAATTAAATAGATGATACAAGTTTGTTGTTGCAAATGAGCAATTTCTCATTCTATTGACAAAACGAGCAATTTCTCAATATATTGACTATATTCTATCAAACCAATAAGCCCAAAGGTATGCTTTTTGGAAGAGTATAGTGATCCAAGAGGCCTAATGGAGCCTGTTGTGATTGTACGGTCAGGCCTTGAAATTGGCAGCGCGTTTAGACATCCGCTCTGGATGATCTCCTGCTGACGCGGCGTCTACTGATGCCTCTGCTGGGCATCACCTCAGGTAACACTCCTGCTCAGGTGGAATTGTGACCGAGCTGGGATTCACAGGTTCCTGGCGGAGGAAGGGGTTTGAACTTATTACAGCGTATGGTCTACAACCAACTTGTGCTTAATTTGAGCAGATGTTTGAAGATATTGAGCAACAATACTAATTTTTAGGGAGCAGGACTTATTTTCATCATCAAAGAGTTTGAGCTAGAGCAAGAGAGAGAGGGAGGGAGGGAGAGAGGTAGAAGGAGAGAGAGAGAGAGAGAGAGAGAGATGGACGGAGGGAGGGAGGGAGAAAGAAGGAGAAAAAGAAATATATGAAAATAGTGACAAAGGGAGATAATAGGAATGAAAAGAGCCAGCAGGAGAGAGATGAAGAGGCAGGAAGTGTGGTGTGGTGGTAGAAAGAGGCATGGTGTGGAATCAACATTTGGCATCATTGGTATTCGGCAAACCAGTGTTCAGCAGCTCCAGTTATGGGCTCTGTAGAAAAACTTTGGACCCCTGTATTTTTTAAATAAATTAAGCACTGCATCCAGGCCCTGTCTTTTCATATATTTATTTGTATACATTTATTATGTGCAGTCATTTTTTGTCAACCATTAATGTTGATGATAGCTGAGCCCCTTTCATTCATTGAATGTCTTTCGATAATGTGGTTGCCTTGACCAGTGCTTAATTTGTTTCCCATAAACTACACAAAGGCTGCGTAGTGTTGAATTAACCTTCGGCCTCTTTAATCCACAACCAGACCCTGCTGCCCCTTTATCTCACTCTTGGGGTCCCTGCTTTCCCCCCTTGTCTTCGTTTTTCCGTCTTTCTCCTTCTTTTCACTTAGTGTGTTTTTCTCTCTCTTGCTTGCGGTCAGCATCTGATGAGGAGAAATAAGTAGCAATTCTCAAAAATGAGTGCCGGTGGGTCCCATGACAACCACCAGCTCACATTATGCACTGGTCTCTACTGTGGTATGGAGCAGACGTGGAACCTGCAGGAATGAAGATGTCTCTATAAACCGTTGTCCTAACCAATTCCGAAATACGACAGCTTATATCTGTGTCCTTAAAAGACGAACAGCCTTTCAACATTCCGGCCTGGGCTCTCGTCTGCAACCCTGTGCCTGTTCGGTGTGAGTGTTTACGTGGTTCTGTCGGTGACTGCTGCTGCTGCGCACCTGCTGTTTTCCTCCTCTTCCTCCTCGCGCGCGCCTCTGCGATCACGTTACACAGGGGAGATTGCCGTCTTGTGGCAGCTGCTGACGAGTGATGTAATGAGGCCATTAAACCCAGGTAATGTCTTGTAAAGCCATCGCGGTGCATGCAGCCGGCCTATCGGGTGTACCCGCTGCTCCTCCATGTAGAACTCGGCCGTGCTGTGCAGCTGCCACAATGGCCGCACTACTACTGGGTGCGGGGAAGGCGCTTGTGGTTGCCTGCCACTGGCAGGCTGAGCCGCGCGTACCTGGGACTTGTGTGCAGGGGCGTAACTTCAGGGGGCGCGTTTGGGGTGGGACACCTTCAGGGGGCGCGTTTGGGGTGGGACACCACCCTCCACACCCCCCTCCCCAGAATAAATGCATTCTAGGCTTGAGAGTTGAATTTGGGGTCCCTGAGTCGGGTCTCCTATGCCTTTGTTTTTTTTTCCCGTCATCCTCATTTGAATAAAAGGTTTTAATTTATTATAATTTTTTTTTTTATCAGGACTGTAGACGGGGCCACCAAATGCAAGTCAGTATTGAACCTAATGTATCTGAATGGTGTTATGTAAAGCGCTCTGATACCCTCTAGGGTCATGTTCGCGCTATATAAAACTTTATAAATAAATAAATAAATAAATAAACCTCTTCCTCATGCGCAGTGTATCCCAAACTTTGGTTGTCCCTCCACCCTTCGACATACTGTGTGTTAGCTGGAAAATTTACGATTCACCCCCAACCATCCTCCCCCCCCCAATCTCAGTTACTAAGCTGCGCCCCTGCTGTGTGCATAGCAAGCTTCTCTGGTTATATGGGTTCCTCATGCAACCACCTGAAGGTGCTGGAGCAGACAGAAAAGAGTTAGCAGAGTGGATAAAAACCTTGGTAAAACATTTATTTGGATAAACTAGGCCTCTAAAGAAAGTTAGGACCAGTTTCCTCTCTAATGGGATTTTTCAATGTGCAGCACACAGATGTAGTTGTGCACACTTTTCTAGGCCGCTTTTCTGTGCAGCACTGACACTAATGGTGAGTTGCGATGTGAATGCTCAAAGCGAGCGCGTTGTCACTTCTGTGTTTGGTTTGCATGGCGGGGATTACCCAAGGTTATTGACACAAGTGGAACACTAAGGGGTATGGCCTCTGCAACTTGACCCTCTTGGAGGGGTCCAGTTGTCTAGTTTAGAACCTTATTTCGGGAGAAATGTCCTCACTGCGAGCTAGTTAACAGTGAAGGCTTCCCACACCATATTCAGAACACTTCTGCCCAGATCTGCCAAGGATTCCAGAGAGGAAATATATCCGGGTCACGAGCACCCGTTCACTTCCCCTTAGAAACTGTTACATGTATAGAGAGAGGACTCCTGAAGAATTCAACAGTAGCTTACTATGCACATTAACAGGCCGATTCACAAAGGGCCTTCGCACTCGTGGTTGAGGCCTCGCAGTGGTGACAGGACCTACGTACTTCAGTTACCCATTGTGAGGCCCCAGCCAGGAGTGCAGGCACCCGCGCCGCGGGCCCAGGGCCTCTGCCACAACTGCGAGGCCTCCACCACGAGTGCATAGATTCCGCCACGACCCCAGGGCCTCTGCCATGACTGCGAGGCCTCCACCATGAGTGCATAGATTCCGCCACGACCCCAGGGCCTCTGCCATGACTGTGAGTCCTCCACCATGAGTGCATAGATTCCGCCACGACCCCAGGGCCTCTGCCATGACTGTGAGGCCTCCACCATGAGTGCGGAGGCCCTTTGTAAATCGCCCCAAAGTGTTTCAAAGAGTGTTGGAAATACTCACCTTCTCTTCATACCAAATTCTAATGGAGTGTATTTGCCTGTAGATCTGACCATGTCAGAGCTGACTTAGACATGCCATTCATTCAACGTCCCTGTGATATATTTAGATACTCATTCCATTCCCCTGAAAGTCAGTGGAGGCCACAATGGTATGGTCCATGAGAAGGATGGGTATAAATGGGTTGCAAGGAATGATAGATATTGTGAATAGACACTGTAGTATTCTGTCCTGCTGTTGGAGGTCATTTTCTTCTCTAATAAGAATGATAGTATTTCCCTGTATAAGAAAAGCCCTAAGTGATACATACATGAACTTCATGTTAGGCCAGCATTTTAAGGCCAGGATTATGAATGAAGGACTGACTACATTGATCTGCAGGATCAGTGCTGTGAACATATGCTGTAGAGATTTGTTCTTCACCATTGGTTCTATGCCAGATTTTTGAATACAGAAATATTGTCTGACATAAGTATCAAATATCCATTTAAAAAATATTGTCTCATTGGGTGCAGATTTTAGGGCATGACACTTATTTCAGGCGACATTCTGACAATGATATTCTGGCACCACATCTTACTATCCCTGAGCTGTGCACAAATCACCCACGTACACTGCTGTGCTGAACTCAACCTTGAGCCAACGGTGCAGAATTATCAAGAATGCATTCACTGTGGTCCCTTTTCTCTTTTTATAAGGCACAGAAATAGTGTAAGAGGCTTTACCTGTGAACACGCTATGAGAGGGAGATCAAAACCTATGTGCAGTCGAGGCAGTGCACGAAAGAGCCATTACGCGTTGAACTTCCGCAGACACATTGGTTCTCTGCTCATATGAGTGAGATGTGAGGACTAGAGCGAGCCGGACTCCAGTAGATGAAAGAGCGCCAAGTCTATAAAATAGATAGGAGGGAACCAGATCCATTAGGGCAGCGAATCAGTGTAGACTGGGCCTGTGAGCCTAATATCAGGTTATAAAGACAAGTAGTATATTAACAGGTTTTCTTTCCAATGCATTTTATATTGGATGCTGAAATACAGTGTAAGGTGTCGGGACTGTGAGCAACAGTATTACTAATGGGAGCACAGTCCCCTTCTACAAGTCTGCTGTACTGAAAACGTCTTTATTCACACGTGCAACAGTCTTATAGGACAGAAATGTTTTTAAAAATAAAAATATAAAATGTAATGAAGATTTGGATAACGTACCATGGCAAACGAGTATATCGATGTACGATCTACCATAACTGCAGATATTAAAGTGATCCTTACCGGAGAATGTTTTTTTTCCTCTTACATGGTGCAAGGAAAACTCTCTGTAAATATGGAAATCAAAATCTGTAACTCTACTTTCCCAGTTCACAGCACTAGAAACTAGCCATGCCTTCTTTGCATCCGAGTCTTTCTGGGACATTGCTTCAATTTTTTTTCTCATAATATTTGAAGTGAAGGGAAATGCGCCTGCTGGGAAAGTGTCCATCAGTTCCCACAAGTAAAAGACATGTTTACAGAGAAGCTTGTTGTGATGATACTTAATGCTATGTTACATTACTACAGTTCTTACCTTGGTTGGAGCTCCTATGCTCTCTACGTTCTTTCTTCTGGTGCTCGTGCTTGCTTAGAATGTGAGGCTGACGGCACTCCACGATCTACAGTTGCAGCTGGGTCGTGGAGGTGGTCGGATGCCAGGTTGTGCTCCTAGTAAATTACTTACCTTTACGTACTGCCTCCTGGTCATTTCTTCAAGAAAGCATCTCAACAATTTTGGCGACGATCTTTTACCCCTTCGAGCACAACCTGGTGCCATTTTCCACTGACTCCCTCTTCATTGCAGATTTTCACGGCTCTGTTTGGCGTGGACGAGGTGCCTGGCTGATTTCTGCGTGGATGCTGTGTTCCCGTGCCTTTGTGCTTCTTTTTGAGGTACTTTATGCCTGGCTGCTGTGTTTGGCTCTGTCCGACCGTTTGAGCCGCGCGCTGTCCTCTCGCGCACCTTTCACCGACGTCACTGGAACGCATCATTGGAACGCACAATCCACGCGCTCTTTTCTTAGCGTGTTGTGCGTAACGTGCGTAACGCGTCGTGACGTGCTGCCATCTTGAAATTTGTTTTTTCCTGTTTAGTGTGATGCTTCCTGCCTGCTGTCAAGCTGTCTACACTTCTCGCTCGCATCTTCATTTCTTCAAGGCTGTTGGTATGGTACTGTTTATGGCAATTTCCGCTTATTGACTTCTGTCAGTGCACGTTGTCCTCATATTACTCACTTTGGTGTCATCCTGTGCAGTTAACTTCGGTGATCTGCACACTTTTTTTTCTCTTCACTGGGTCATACAGCGTTCTTATTATTGGCTTTATCTGACATAATATTTATTTGTGAATATGTCTGCTAATGCTTCAAATGTCATTGTGCCACCAATGTTTCTTTCCCAACCAGGTCCCCCACCGATTATTTGGGAGGATTGGATTGAAATGCTTCACAATTATATTGTAGCTTTGGATGGTAATAATTTTGCTCCTGACAGGAAAAAAGCCTTATTATTAACTGCTTTAGGTACTGAAGGTCAACGTGTTTTTAAATATTTACCGGTGGCTATGGGACCTAATGGACAACCCATGGATGACGTATTTAAGGAAGCCATTAAAAGACTAGAAACAAGATTTTCAAAAGAAATTAACCTAGTTTTAGTCAGATACAAGTTTTATACGCAGCCACAATTGGAAGGAGAAAGTATTGATGATTTTGTATCTAGGTTACGTGAACTGTCAATTAAGTGTCGCTTTGGGATCATGACGGAAGAACTGATTCGTGACCAGTTGATCGTTCAATGTCGTGACAGAAAGATACAGGAAAGGTTGTGGGCTGCCAAAGACCCATCCTTAAAAGATGCCATTGATATGGCCAAGGTTATTGAAGAATCTCACAAATGCATTAAAGAATTGAGCAAGAAGAATTTTTTGTCACAAGAAGTAGGGGATGTTGAAATCAAGGATGACTGTGTCGACGTTAATGCTGTTTTAAAAAAAGTTGCTAAAGCTCCGAGTGCTGGAGCTATACCTAAGGTCAAGACCAGAGAGTGCTTGCGCTGCGGCAGCCAATATCATTTAGCTGACTTTGAAAAATGTTTTGCCATTGATCAGAATTGCAGACGGTGTGGGCGGAAAGGGCACTATGCTAGAATGTGTAAGCAATCTGATTCTTTTGACAGGTCTAAATCCAAAGTAAATGTGGTACAACAAGGTGATGATCACAAAATATTTGTAAATAAGGTCTTAGTGGTGGGAGAGAAGTGCGATCAAACTGTGGTAGGAGCTACTCAAGACTCTCCTAGATTTAATAGACCCACTGCAGTATTTCATGTTTGTGGTAAGGACATCACCTTGATGGTGGACTCTGGTTCCATGTACACGATTATTCCTGAGTCCCTTTTTCGAGCCACCTGGGAAGGAGTGTCTCTATTGGACAAGGATATCAACCCAGTAGGTTATCAGGGCCAGTCCATAGATGTCTTGGGGTACATGTCTGGTCAGATCTCTTTCAACTCACGCACTACAAATGGTAAGATTTATGTTACCAAAGAGGGTCCCCCAATCCTTGGGTGGATGCACCAATACGACCTACACATTGTTATCAATCCCAGAGCCAGAAATCAAAGCATGGTAGTGGAAGATGAAGTACAGGTTGAAGATATCCTTCACGATACTCACAAGGTGTTTGAGGATAAACTTGGTTGTGTTAAAGGGTATCAGCATGAGATCATTCTCAAGTCCAATGCGTGCCCAGTACAACAGAAGCTTAGGAAAGTTCCTCTCTCTGTGAGACAGGGTCTTACAGATTTGTTGGACGATTTATTGAAATCAGGAGTCATTGAACCAGTGGAGGCATCCCCTTGGATTTCTCCGGTAGTTTTGACGCCAAAGTTAGATGGTCGACTCCGTTTCTGCATTGATCTCAGGTCCTTAAATCGAGACATTGTTACTGACACATTTCCACTGCCTAATATCATTGAGTTGTTGCAGTCTGTTGGAGGCGGTAAGTATTTCTCAAAAATTGATTTGAGAAGTGCTTACCACCAGATCAGATTGCACCCGGACTCCAAGCCTCTCACAGCATTTATTACAACGGAAGGTATTTTTCAGTTTACTCGCATGCCCTTTGGGTTAGCTTCAGCTGCGAGTGTTTTTCAAAGAATGATGTCTAACATGCTCAAAGGTCTCTCTGGTGTAGTCTACTTTCAAGACGACATATTGGTTTCAGGAAAGACTGTTCAGGAACATAATGCAACTCTAAGGCAAGTACTGTGGAAGCTTGAGCAGCAGGGTCTCACGGTTAACAAAGAAAAATGTCATTTCCTTACTAATCAAGTTGACTATTTGGGGTACTCAATTTCTAGTGGTGGTATCGCTCCTAAAAGAAATCTGTTAGAAGCTATAAAAAATGCTCCTCCCCCGAGTGACAAGGACCAGCTCAGGTCTTTTCTGGGCCTTCTCGAGTACTATTCCAAATTTGTGCGGGGTTTTGCTGATATTGCTGAACCTCTGAGGAAACTGCTTCGTAAAGGTTGTAAATTTGATTGGGGTAGTGATCAATCTGATGCTTTCTCTAAGAATAAGGTGCAGATTTGTAATGCAGGAATTCTTGCGCCTTTCAATGCTTCTTGTAATTCGTTACTCACTGTTGACGCTAGTCTTACTGGCATTGGTGTGGTACTTTCCCAACTTCAGAGAGGCACAGAGAGAACGATTGCATTTGCTTCGAGAACTCTCACTCCAGCTGAAAGGAATTATTCGGTAATAGAGCGTGAAGCTCTTGCTGCAGCGTGGGGAGTAGAATATTTCAGAGTATACTTGTGGGGATCCAGGTTTGTGTTAAGGACTGATCATAAACCCTTATTGAAAATACTGTCGGCAGGGGGTGCTGGAAAGGGCTCAGCACGCCTTGCTAGGTTTGCAGCGAGGTTACAGGAGTATTTATATGATGTTAAATTTATTCATGGGTGGAGAAACTTACAAGCTGATTGCTTGTCACGCATGTCACTTGATTGGGAAACAGTTGACAAGGAGGTGGTCAACAAGTTGGAAAGTGAAGAGGCTGTCGCCTTTGTTTTTGATGTTTGTGAATGCAGTTTAGGTTCTTTTTCAAAAATACAGTGGCTTGATGATTCAGTTTTGCAAGATGTTATAGCTCTCATCAAGAAAGGTTCACCTCGTGAGAGTATGGTGTCAGCACCAGTTAGGCCTTATTGGAAGTTGTTAGATGAACTGTCTCTGAGCGGTGAGGATGTAATTATGAGAGGCGAGAGATTTGTGCCCCCGGATGCCCTTAGATTGCACATCTTTAAACTTGCCCATGAGGGTCATTTGGGCCAGGGCATGACTATCAGGCGCATTAAGCAAGAATTTTGGTGGCCTGCCATGGATGATCAAATCAGGGAATGGGTGGTTAATTGTACTCTCTGTAAAGAGAGTGAGAAAAGATTGAAAGTCGGTACTCAGAGTTTTATAGGTCACATTGAAGATCCTGGTGAACCATGGCACATTATTTGCCTTGATTTTATTGGTCCTCTTTCGGAACTTTCCCTGGATATGCGGTTTGCTGCTGTAGTTGTGGATGTACACTCGAGATGGTTGCATCTTGAGTTTTTGAAGGATGTCACAACAAAGTCCACGATTGGTGTGTTGGAGACTTTGTTTTTGCGTGAAGGTATTCCTCAAGTCTTACTTACGGATAATGGGACTCAGCTTACATCCGGTGAGATGCTTTGTTTTTTGGAGAAGTGTGGTGTGAAACATTCATGTACCTCTCTTTACAATCCGATGGGTAATGGAATTGTGGAAAGGGCGAACCGACTTGTCAAAGGTACTTTACAACTTGCATTAGCCAATGGTTTGTCTCCCAGTCGTCTTGTTCAAGACATGTTATGGGCTTATTGCACGACTCCTCACAGTGTTACCTTCAAGTCCCCATTTTTAGGTCTCGGCCTGCACCAGCGCTTGCGCTGGTCTGGCCAAGAGTTTTAGTAAGTGGGTTTTGGAAGTGCAAACACTGGCTTTCGGCTGGCGACCAGCTTGAGTTCACGATGGCGTGCACGCGCAGCTGGCATCTGGGTTTCCTATCTCTTCCTCATTTCCTCGTCATGGCTCATTAACTCTCTGGACTCTGATGTTTCAATCGCAGCAGCAGCTCACATTACCAACTGAGGGCCCTGGACTACAGTCATATGAAAAACAACAGCGATTAGCATTGAAATGCAAGCTTTTTTTTGTCTAGTTAGAAATATTGCTTCGGTGGGTTGATTTCACCTTATATCGCTATTTGTTTTATATTGGGAGTCACAGCCTAATTAGCAGTATTTTTGTCTCTCACTGTTTTTTTAAAAAATATTTATTCGCGCAAAGCACAAAGCTATATTTAAGGTTACTTTTTCCGCGTCACTTCTTCACTCTATTTAAACTCCACACCCCCACTCTTATTGTCTCTCTCCTTCTCTCTCTCTCTCCCTCTCTAATTCTCTCTCTCACTTAATTAACTCTCCCCTCTCTATCTTTTTTAGCCTTTCATTCTCTCTCACCCCTTTATCTGTTTCTCTTTCAAACTCCTTCATTCCCTCTCTCTCCCCTTCTTTCTCTCTCTCTATCCCGCTCCACTCTTTATTCTATGTACACCCTTTCTCTCTCTTTCTCTCTCACCACCCTCTCTAATTGGGCATTATATCTTCACTCTATCTCTCACTCGGCAATACCACAGCATCACTCAGCGCAACCACAGCATCAATCAGAGCCAGCA
Organism: Calotriton arnoldi; assembly: GCA_963921515.1. Classification (NCBI taxonomy): domain Eukaryota; kingdom Metazoa; phylum Chordata; class Amphibia; order Caudata; family Salamandridae; genus Calotriton; species Calotriton arnoldi. Next base: position 142,865 of record CAWUFW010015091.1, on the reverse strand, counting down.
CAGCATCAATCAGAGCCAGCACAGCATCACTCAGCACCAACACAACATCTCTCAACGCCATCACAGCATCACTCAACGCCATCACAGCATCACTCAGTGCAACCACAGCATCACTCAGCACAACCACAGCATTACTCAGCACAACCACAGCATCACTTAGCGCCACAACAGCATCACTCAGCGCCACCACAACATCACTCCGCGCCACCACAGCATCACTCAGCACCACCATAGCTTTACTCAGCGACACCACATCATCACTCAGGGCCAACACTGCATCACTCAGCACCACCACAGCATCGCTCAGCGCCACCACAGCATCACTCAGCGCCACCACAGCATCACTCAGCACCACCACAGCATCACTCAGCGCCACCACAGCATCACTCAGCGCCACCACAGCCTCACTCAGCGCAACCACAGCATCACTCAGCGCCACCACAGCATCACTCAGCGCTACCACAGCATCGCTCAGCGCCACCACAGCATCGCTCAGCACCGCCACAGCATCGCTCAGCACCGCCACTGCATCGCTCACCGCCACCACAGCATCACTCAGCGCCACCACAGCATCACTCAGCGCCGCCACAGCATCACTCAGCGCCAAGACAATATCACTCAGCACCACCACAGCATCACTCAGCGCCAAGACAATATCACTCAGCACCACCACAGCATCACTCAGCACCACAGCAGTATCACTCAGCAACACCTGAGTATCATTCAGCATCACCTCAGCATCGTCTCCGCAACAGTCACCACCACTACCACTACCACCTCAGCATCACTCAGCACCACCTCAGCCTGCTCTCGGAATCTGGCATCTGTTGATTCTCCCCTAGCGTCTGGCCGCTGCTAGTGTTATAATACAGGTACTAGTTCCCAACCTTCACCCTCCGATTGTTTATGCCCCCTCAAGAAAAAAGCTTTAACAAACAACCATTGCAATAGGCAGAAACAAGTTGACAGCATTGCAAGAAGAAAAGAAAACTGAGGAAATTTTTTATTGTAAATACTTTTTTTAATATGGTCGTTCAGTTTTACATAATGCCTTCTTGGTCATATATAAAGTAACAAAAATGCTTCTGACACTTTTTTATTATAACTTTTCAGCATGCCGCACAGCAGCCACACTTCTCTACAGCACAGCTTGAAGACATTGGCAAAGTCAATAGCTCTGGCTAAACACTTATAAGGCCCCAAAGGCGAGACCTATTGGCTATGCCAATGCTTGTTGATTATGAGAGGGCGTTTTCCTGGCTCACGTCTTGTTCCATCTTGGCTCAGGAATTGGGTGTATTCTGGAGGTGAATGCACTTTTGAGATTTTGCCTTCTAAGATCTCAGTTGGTGACTGGGTCAAACTGAAATCTGGCAGGATTAAAGGTGGTCTTACTAAGTTCAAAGGACCTTGCTGAGTTGTCAGTGTAGGAAGGTATTTTGTTGTCATTGAAGGAGGAGAACGTTGGAATTTACGCAGAGTGGCCTTATATCAGAAAGATGGTTCTGTTGACAAGTGTTTCACTGATGATGAAGGCTGTTCGGGGGTGATGTTTATGCCCGACAGAGTTGTCAAAAATGATTCTTGTTCTAGAGTTGTTGAGAATGTTTCACGTTCTAATGAGTTGTTTTCTTCTCCTCAAGGAATAAGGGGGAGGGCCATGATGGTTTATCTAACTCTCCTGTTGTTGAATTGTCTGTTAGAAATCGCAGACCACCAGTGTATCTGCAGGATTATGTTAGATCGTGAATGTTTTTGTGTTTTTTTTCTCTCTGTTCTTGTTGTTTTTTTATTATTAAAGGGAGAGGATGTGTTATGATGATACTTAATGCTATGTTACATTACTACAGTTCTTACCTTGGTTGGAGCTCCTATGCTCTCAACGTTCTTTCTTCTGGTGCTCGTGCTTGCTTAGAATGTGAGGCTGACGGCACTCCACGATCTACAGTTGCAGCTGGGTCGTGGAGGTGGTCGGATGCCAGGTTGTGCTCCTAGTAAATTACTTACCTTTACGTACTGCCTCCTGGTCATTTCTTCAAGAAAGCATCTCAACAAAGCTCTTCCCATTTCCCACTTGGGGTGAGGTTGGATCAGTAAAACAAGAGATAGCAGTATTTGTCACAAGAAAAACCCTTGGGACTTTGCTACATGTGAGGAGTTTGAAGAGCACTAAGACACAAGCTCATAATGGAGGAGCCGCCGCTGGTCCAATATACTAGTTGGTCCCTAATTTATGATTCAATCAGTTCACCAAATTCACAAGTTCTTGCCATTTTTCTTAGATGGGCCACTACATTTTCAACTCTTTTGTTCTTTTCTTGCAGAGTGAAAAAAAAACTGTATCTTTCCAGAACAATGTTGATATGAGTCCTAAAATCTTCCACTAACATCCCAACAGATATCTCATACACATCTCTAGGTTTTCTTTCCCCCATTACCTGTGGCAGTCTCTTCAAGACAAGCTAATATTCCTCCACTCAATGCAAAGATTATGTACCCGAACCTGCTTCCCAGCAGCTGAGAACTTTTTGCGTCCAGGGCCAATCAGATGTCAGTTTGAAAAGTTCCTCCAATCTTTTCCAGGGCAATAATGGCTTACCAGTATCAGACAAGAATAATGGGGGCTGTGATATGCTCGCTGTAGCCAATGCAGATACGTGTAATATGGATGCAGGAGTGGTTGGTTCTAATACAAAAGTTTAACACAAGAAAATAAGCCAAAAAAAGGCAAAATAAAAAAATAAAGTGGATTCAATATATACCCTAAAATTTGGCGTTAAGCAGCGCTGTTACCAATCAGTGATATCTGCCATGGAAGAACTGCACAGGCCAGTTTTCCTGCTCATAGTGAGTTTCAGGTGAATGTGATTGTGCCAAAATCAGCAATTCAGTTCATGATGGCTGCTGTTACGTCACCTCATGTCTAGGTATTGTCACTTGATACAACACTCCAGCATGAAGAAAAGTCCTTTGTCAATGATGGCAGCAATTAGGTTGCTATACATGGACCAGGGTACCACTGCGTCGCAGCTAATAGGGATTCCTCCACTCCTACATACACTCAGTGGAGGATTGTACGATTTGTGCCAATGGTCTACTGTGCGTGCAAAGGGTAAACTTCACAGTGTGTTCATGGCTTAATATAGCTTTTACCATGACAACCAGTCAACAGTTGTATCCATCGCTAAACATAGACGCTCCTCCTGCATGAATACAGCAGCCCCATACTGCTGTTTAGTCTTGGCAACAGCAAGGCTTGTTGGTGAATTTGTCCCCTGCACACGTCACTGATCGTCACTTGCTATGTCCTATTCCAATAAGAAGAGCCAACCGTTCACGGTTCCAAGAACAGGCTTTAATGGTAAAGGTGTACACCACCAAGATTCACACAGCTGGCAGCTTTTACCAACTGCCCTCACAGGGTTCTTGCTCCCTCAGCATAACATTATTAAAATCATTCAGGCTACCTATGCGCATTCTATTTGGTTCAGCCCCTGTGAGACAAACCACAGCACAATGAATGTTGTCAAGATTCCCTGTCGAAAGAGGTGTATGGTAGGGATGTGTGCTACCCCCCTTACTTTTTAGTCTCTTTTTTAATGATGTTGTAGACTACTTATTGGAAAAATCTATTGATGCTCTTCGAATTGTTGGACAAAAGGTCCCGATCCCTCTCCTTGCTGACGACATAGTTTTGTTGGCACAAACAAAAAATGCAATGGATAGATTGTTAGATTGTTAAGAAGATTTACTGATTATTGCCACAGGAAGGCCCTGACCATTAATTGTGATAAGATTATGGTATTAAAACAGTCCCTTAGGCTAAAGAGGAGGTTAATTATAAACCATGAGTACATTGAGTGTGTCAAACATCATGACTACTTGGGGATATAGTTTGCAGAACAAATTAGTTGGAAAGACCAGATATTGAAGGCAAGCACAGTACTATCACAGACTTCGGGGGCGGTATTAAAATCTAGACAAAAAGCAGGTGCACAGTGCATTGGTACCATTCTGCAAATTTACAAACAGAAAGTAGTAGCGACTGCACTATATGGAGCCGAGCTTTTGGAAACTAGCCCACTGCAAGTAGCCAATATTTTCCCAAGGGCCTTGCTAAGGTTGGGGTCTGGCACTCCCCCATTAGCACTTATGTGGAGCTCGGCCTTACATCAATTGCTGAATTAGCAGTATTAAAACTAGTGTTGTACTGGATTAGATTGGTGAGGAACCCGAAATCAACAATTTACTTAAAAACACTGGAAGATGTAGATACTTCCAACAGCTTGAGCCGGAGGAGTTGGTTGGCCTATGTGAAGAGTGTATTGAATGGTTTACAAATGGGGCTTCTATGGACCAACGAAGGTAGGGTAGGAGGGGATACTGTAGAACTCATGAAGCAGCACTGTTATACACTAAGGTGGGCGATGATGCTTTCCACAAAAAGACCAGGCATTATATTAGGAGATTATTACAATAGCAGGCAAGGCCAAGGTAGTAAGTTCTATCTGAATTTGATTTATCCGATCTGAAACGTACATTGTATATCAAGTCCAGATTGAGGACATTGCATACTAAAGAATATCTTATTAGGTGTCCAAGACTCGCTATAGGAAGTGCATTCTGTGATTGCATGTTCGGAGGGAAGGATAATATATTGCAACTCCTGTATTTTGCAGCAAATTTGTATTTGCATGTTAGATTGTATGGGATCAGTTCTTTTAGCTCTGTATTACCTTTCTGTTTAGGACAGATGATGAATTTATTTCTAATTCTATAGCTTCTTATTTATGGGCAGTCTGGCCACATATAAAAGAGTTGCGGGCTTCTGTCAATAACTGACCTGGGGATTCTGAGAATACCCAACTGTGTAGTGGATTTTAAGCTGTCACCAATGAAACTTTTCTGAGGTGGCACGTGTCAGATTTGCATATGTTATTGTATGTGTCGTTTAATTCTATAAAGGATTTTGTAAGCATTGCTTAAATTGTGCATATTTTAACTAAGCTCTGCTGCTGTTGCTACTGTGCCAAGATAAATGTATCTGTCTTATGCTGTGACATGCTAAAGGCAAATGTATTGATGGTGAAAACATGTAGCAAACAGAAGAACAGGGAAACAATGATCTAATTACTCTAAGGTTAAATTTTATTGGAATTAGTCTAGATGTAATTTAAATTACGGCCTTCTTTCTCTGTATTTGCATATGCACCTGCACTTTGTTAAGACGGTGGTAGCCAGATGCATGTCGATCAGATGTTGTAGTAAGAGTAATCTTCCCATTTTTAGATTCCATTAGGTGAAATGTATTTTTCTGTCTTGAACTGTTGTTTTATGGGGTTTTTTGTATCGAATTTTTATTTATTGAATATGTTTATGTGTTAATTGTGAGGCTAATAGCTGAAACAATAAACAGATTTGATTTTAATTATCCTTAATGTGCTTGATATGCCTCTTTTCTCCTGCAAACTTAGCATAGTGGTTGAGGCAGTAACATTTATAGAAGGTTTCCACAAGCTGTCTGTTGTCTTTGGCATGCACCTCCCCTACCCGCTGTAACAGAACCAATTCACGGTTGAGGGGTATCTTTGTGCCCATGTCAATACCACTTTAGCATTACTGGTGTGTTTTTCTGTGATTTGTCAGTCTTAGATTTGGTGGCGGTGGGTGATCTGTGATGTTAAATCACTAAAAGGAGAGAGGTGTTTGTGTCCAGAGGTGGTGGTAGATGATTGCATTTCTGAGCTATGACAGACTCAAGAATAGTGCTTTCTGTAAAACAGTAGTAGAATACCCCCACTACGGAGGAGCTCCTGAAGGTTGATTGAGGCCAGTGACCCACCCACCCACCCATTCTTAGCTAGCCACTTTGGCTAGCTAAGAATGAACACATGACTGCAGAGATGTAAAGCTAGATAAACCATATAGTCAAAATGTAGGAGCTTTTGGAACAACAAAGCAAGAGAAAGAGAATACCACTCCTCTTCTAAATTAGTGATAATTAGACAGTTCATTGAGTCCTCAGATTTTTGTAAAAACAGTTGGATGCTGTGTTGCTGGGTAGGGGTGCCTGCCTTGAAACTGTGAAAATGAGCTGTTGGAGAAAACCTACCCATCATAAGTCATAGGGGCAAGAAGAGAATTTATAATATATATAGTCTCAGCAGAGCGGAAACAAAAAAAACCTTCATATAGCATAATAAAACAAAACTTGATAGAAGATATCAAAACAGCGACAGGATGTTGAGAAGGACTATAGGTAAAAATATTTCATCACTCCTTACCCTAGTAGAGGGAACCACACTCTGGATTATGCTAAATAAACCAGATTTCTAAGGCCTGTATGGAGACAGAAGTGCAAAACTGCAAAGCAATTCAGTCAGGAGCGGCCCGTGCAGGTAAGAGTGGTGGGGCGGGTGGGTGTCGACAGATGACAATGAGGTCAAATGAAATTTACAAAAAGAAAACCAGTTACCTTGCGCTCGCCGCATCGCAGAGCCGGCGATGCGGTGAGCGCAAGGTAAGTGGTTTTCTTTTTTTAAATTACATTTTACCTTATCGTTGTCTGTTGACAGCGCCCCCCTGCCCCACCGCACTTACCAACATGGGCCACTCCTGAATTCAGTGTTTTTGAAGTAAAGAACAATTGACAATAGGGAAGTCCCAGTACATTTGAGACTAGGCCAGGAAGGTGCTCTTCAAGTTTCAGCAATAAAATAGCAGGGTTCAAAGTATCCTTTTAGCTAGAGTGTTGCATTATGAGTAGTCTAGCACACCATAAGGACGTGCTGGGGGGGCTTTGTGTAAGGCTAGGCCTTGCATACATTCTAGATTTCCCAGGACATTTTCGTTGTGTACGCTGTTGTGTTGAGGAGGATGACATTACAAAACAGGGCACTAAGGGCACAGCTAGGGACACGGTAGCCAATCCTAGCATGAGGTGGCCTGTTGCCAAGCCTTCAGCAATCTCATGATGGATTTTCTAATTTTGTGATCTTGATAGTGAAGATCATATCTTACCATTCTGGAGCACCCATGTGAGCGGAGAGTTGGTTCCAGAAGCAGGAGTATTTGAGACAAAGTCTGGAAATGCAGTTAACTGAGTCAGGACCCCTTCTGTTGTAATTGTCGGAAAGACTGCCCAAAAATATTGGGGATTCACTGTTCAGAACTGTGCGGAATCTGCAGACCAAGTGGGCAAATTCCAGCAAGATAACCTAGCGATTCATCCTTCTGAAGGCTTCAGAGTTGGGCAATAGACACATCTGTTTTTTGTAGCACTTTGGAAACTTCAAAGCTGTGGTGTCTACCTGGAAGAATGGAACACCAATACCATGCTCCTGGCTTAGTGACGTGTATGGGTAGGGTAGTTAGGAAGGTGAGAGGGAGTCCCATGTGTTGTGGGTGGGCACACGAGCCTGCACTTCACACAAAGCATACTATTTACAAACATATGCACACAAACAAAACAGAAAACAAACTAAACTAAATTCCAAAAATGTAAAATATGTACTACTGTGCCAACCACGCAGAAAGGACTCCAAGCACAAATTACAGTACAATGTTACAAAATAACAATGGCTTCTTAAACAAGTACAATCAGCCAAAATATATTAAAATACAAAAACATCCAGAGAACACTGACCAACAACTACATCCAGCACACAAACCAAAAGAAAACAAACACAAATGTGTAATCGATAAATAACCCGAGATTACAAACTGCATTCCTCTTGTCCGAAAGCTCCCACAAATGATACCCACAGCATGGACGACATTTAGAGTCACTAGGGGTCGCAGCTAAGACCTTTGGCATACCCCTTGCGACCCCTGACAGTGCCTTTGCGACCCCTGGCCTCAGGTGACAAAATCAAGGAACACAGTGGCAGCTCGTCCTTATGGACGTAGGTTGGAGCTCCACTTTCATTGTGTTCTCTCATTTTGTTTTTACACTAATAGTAAATAATGTCTCATTATTCACTATTAGTGTAATAAAAATAGAGTACAATTAGCCGGAATATGACATGCTTTTAAATGTATGTTGTAAGCATGCTTGCAGTGAGTGTGCGTTTATGTGAGACAGAGCCTCTGTGTAAATATGAGTGTTTGTATGCGTAGGCATGTGTGCGTGAGTGAAATTGAAGGTCAAAGGGCGAGCGATATCCCTTTCGCTACCCCGGGCATTTTGGTGAACTGATGTTTATGACCCACAGGGGTACACATTTACAATATTTGAAACAGAGGTGCTCCCACATATTTGGCCCAGCATGGAAGTGCAAGCCCGATAGGAGAGAGTTTGCCACAGGCAGTGCTGTTGGGAGTTTTGAATCTTAATGGGAGCTGTGCGGGGGAACAAAACTCAACAATGGCCCAGATTGGCGGGCAGGGGAGGGGCCTGAGGGGGCTGCTGGGCTACTGCAGGGAGCCAAACAGACTAAGATGTAGGACTGGGAGACCTTTGTGTGGGCCTTTCTTTATTGCCTGGACACCTTAACTCTGCCTTCCCAAGTCATGGCTCGAAGACTTATCTTTGCTCACCCGCTATTCTCACCCTTGATGGTAGGCTTTCAAGGTGGTTGGTTTGTATTTTCCGACTGTTTCATGTGTCTTGTCATATTTAGCAGGGTAGATTAACGGTTGGCCACAGGCCAGGTAGACAAAGTGGCATCAGACAAATATTCAGGCAAATTCCTCATTTGGCTCAGTTTTACGCCAAGCATGGGCAGTGGTCATCTGGTAGCCAAGGGAAGCTGAGGGTTGGGTTTCATGAATTCTCCCTTGTCCTTCATGGGTACTCGATAGTACCACCTTGCGGATATGGTGTTTGCACCAGGGGACCAAGTTATGGCCAAGTTGACCAGGCCCATCTCCGAAAATGTCCAGGGGAATCCCACATTAGGATTTGCTCTGGCATGGTGGTTTTTTGGGGCTCAGCTTAATAGTTGACCAAGCTCGCTGGCGAATTCAGCCCGGAGTAAAGTGCAGTAGGGGCCCTGGAGGCCAGGGAGGGTGCCCTTTTTCTACTATTGGATGCCGGAGGGGCTAGCTGTGTGGTCAGCCATAATTCTTTATGGAGGATAGACCATCAAACTGTCTAGTTATGTGGCAGGAGTTTTCATGTGCTGATCTAAATGATTGCTGCTATTTGATCACTGTTGATGAAATGTTATGGTATAATTACTTTCTTGGGTTTTGTATATAAATATGGCCTGAAATATGTTTCTCAAAACTAAAAAGATGGGTCTCGGGCTGTTTTTAGGGAGTGGACTTTTGGTATGTGGTCTTGCTTTTGGTATCCCACCCATATTGGTGTGCCCCGCACCTGTTCTATGACATGAATATGTTGTTAATAAAACTTAATTAAAGTGAAAAAAACTTTGTGAGCATTATGGACGTTCTTCGCGTTTTCCACAATCCTAAATAGTGTGGTATATTTTGGAAATTACAACCAGAAAAAAGAAATACGACAATAGATATTCAAATGCTAACAAATGTACATTTGTAAACACTGGCGGCCCTCGCGGGCCTGATCCTGCAGCATGTGTGTCGTGTTCTATTGAGTCACTGGAGTCAGGTAGGTGATAATAGTTCTTTATTGTATATTCTTTACAGCGCTTCACATCGCCATGTCCGCTCCCTTCCCCTGTCCTCTTCCGAGTCCCTTCCGTCTCTTGACCGGAACTGGTGTCCAGTTCCGATCCCTTTCCCTTTGGTCGGGTACAGGGTCCTAGTGCCCTTGTGCCCAGGTCATGACATCTCCCCTTTGTTGCAGGAAATGAAGGTAGACAGTGGTGAGAGAGGTGTAGGTAGATGAAGAGATAGAGAGAGGGAGAGAGAGAGAGAGAGAGAGAGAGAGAGAGAGAGAGACGTAGACGAGACATTTCGGGTCCCTCTCATCACATTTCTTCAATCAGTCTTTTTGGTCTTTTGCATTCTCTTCTTTGATGTTGTTCTCCCTTGTCCTTCTGCCATTCCTCGTCCGGTCCTTCATCTGTGCCAGTAGCTCCAGCTGCTATGTCTCTTCCGTCTTCTTCCAAGCTCTTTTCTCCCTTAAAGTGAGAGCTGTTCCTTGTTATTCGATAAGGGCCTGCTGCTGCTGTTATCATTGGCCCTTTCACATCTGTCACAGTTAGTGGTTCCTTTGAGAACGGAATGTCCGACTTTCTCAGTTGCCGCTGCCGCACCACCACCATGTCCCCTAGCTTGAGGTGCGATGGAGTGGCATGTCTCCTGGCGTCGGCATACGTCTTCATCTTTTCCTTGGCCTCATGGTCTCTGACAGCAATGCTGCTGTTCTCGGGTGGCGCCGTTGCCTCCAGCTGTGGTAGCCTTGTCCTGCTTGTTCTGCCCAGCACCAGCTCTGCGGGGCATCGTCCTGTGGAACTGTGAGGGGTGTTTCGATAGTCTCTGAGCACTTGACAAAGGGCCTGTCCTATTGATATCTGCGCTAGCTTTGCTCTTTGGACAGCCTTTTTTATGTTCCCCATGAATCTTTCCACCATGCCATTTGCTTGTGGCCACAGGGGTGTTATCTTCCTGTGGCGAATGCCTAGGTAGTCCATGAATTTTCGAAATTCCTCCCCTGAGAATGGTGGACCATTATCCGTTTTTAGTGTCTGTGGGGAGCCCCAGGCTGCGAAGATGTCATCCAGTATTGGCAGTGTTGCACTTGCTGATGTTGACGAGACTTGGCGCACAATGGGAAATCTGGAATATTCGTCAATCATCACGAGCAAGTAGTTGCCCGTCTCTAGAGGTCCATAGAAGTCGGCTGCCAGTTCTGTCCACACTGCCTGTGGTAGTTCTGACATTTTTAGTGGTTCAGGCTTCGCGGGCTGCCCTGTCGTTTGGCAGATGTGACAATTTATGATAGTGTCCTCCACCATCTTGTCCAAACCAGGGAACCACACTTTCTCCCGTAACAGCTTCTTTGTCGCAACCATGCCTCTGTGTGATTCGTGTGCTAAGTTTACAGTTTGTCTGCGCAAGGCCCTTGGCATAACTATTCTTGTTCCTCTCATTACTATTCCATTCACAGTCTCGGACAGTTCTTCATGAACCTTTTTGAATGCCATTATCTCCTCCTTGCTGACTCCTTCTTCCATGATGCTATTGTTGTTGATATGTCTCCATCTCTGCTGTCTCGTTACCATTTTAATTGCTTGCATCGTCGCATCCCTCCCTGTCTCTTGCTCAAGTTCTGCTATCGTTATTGATGCCGGAGTGTTTTGTTTTAGCACAAAGTTTAGATATTCCTCCGCCATTGATGTTCCTTGAGATGTCTGTGGTAAGGGGTGTCGTGACATGTAGTCAGCCGGGTTGTGTTCTTTTCCCGGTTTGTGTACGATCTTGAAGTCATAGTCCATCAGTCTTATGCCCCATCTCTCGATGCGAGGCGGTATCTTTGCATTTGGATTTCCGTATATTGTCACTAGGGCCTGATGGTCTGTGATGATGGTAAACGGTTTTCCGTATTTGAACATGTGATAGTGTTCACACGCCCATTCTACTGCCAGGCTTTCTTTTTCCGGCTGTGAGTATGCCCTCTCAATGTCGGACAAGCTTTTGCTTGCATATGCCACAATTTTCCTTGGCGACTCTTTGCCTGGCATGTGTTGTGCCAGGATCGCTCCAAGTCCTACCGGGCTGGCGTCCACAGTCAGTTCCGTACACAGCAGTGGATCGAAATAGGCAAGATGGTCCACTGCAATCACAGCCTGTCTGATGGCCTCAAACGCCTTGTTACAGTCTGGTGTCCAACTGAATTTGTGGCCCTGTTTCGTTAGTTCCCTTAGTGGCGTGCTCACTGTGGCAAAGTCTTTTATGTATCGAGCACAGTAGCTGGCGAGCCCAAGAAATGACCTTACTTCTGCAACATCTGCCGGGGGACTTGCTTTTTTCAGCGTCTCCACTTTGCTGTGGTCCGGTCTCATTCCTTTTCTTGAGAAGATGTGACCGAAAAACACCAGTTCAGTTCTCCCTATTTCGCACTTGTCTTCATTTAGCGTTAGGCCTGCTTGTTCCAGATGCAGACATATTTCCCGCAGAGCCCTGTCATGCTCTTCGTCTGACTGACCGAACACCAGAATGTCATCACTGTAATTTAAACTGTTCTTCACTGGCCTTATGACCTGCCGTATTGTTTCCTGAAAGATCTCGCCCGCCGATGAGATGCCAAAGCTCAGTCGTTTGTAGCGAAACAGACCCATGTGTGTGGAGAATGTGGTGATGTACCTTGATTGTGGGTCAAGCTCCAGCTGATGGTATCCTTTACACAGGTCCAGCTTTGAAAATCGGCAGGCGCCAGTGAGGCAGCTGATCATATTGTTTAGATGCGGTCCTGGGTGTCTTTCCCTTTCAATTGCTGTGTTTGGTATCCTCATGTCCACACATATGCGAATCTTCGATGTGTTCTTTTTTGGAACCGCCACTATTGGTGACACCCAAGGGGTCGGTCCGTTTGCAGGCTCTATAATGTCTTCCTTCAACAGGTTTTGTATTTCCTCTTCCACCTGTGGCTGCAGGTGTATCGGCACTCGTCGGTGATGCTGAGCCACCGGTTTTATTGCTTCATTAATGTGTAGTGTTATTTGCCGTCCTTTTAGTTTTCCTAGTCCTTGTAGTATCGCTGGATATTCTCGCAAGATGTTCTGCTTCTCTGTGACGTGGTATGTCATTGCAAGGAGACCCATCACCTGCGCCGTGATGTTGCTCAACAGACATGGTGCTGGTATGTCGCCCTGTAGCACATGTATTTCTTCTTTGCTTGATCGATCTTTGTATATTAATGTCTCTGTGAACTTTCCCATGTTGATCACTGTTTTTTTTTTAGCCCCAGGTGAATACATCAACTGTTGATGGAGCTAGCATTGGTTTTATCTTCATTTTCTCGTATTCTGACACGCACATTATGTTGCATGTGGCACCGCTGTCCAGCACGAATCGTGCGCTGTGTCTTCCCACATTTATGTCTACGGACGCTGTTTTCTTCACTTGATGCTTCTCCACTAGATGGATGTGCTCACGCTCTCCGTCTTCCACAGGGGCATCTGACATCAGGTATAGTCGTCCCACGCCCTCCTGTACTGTCTCCCCTTCTGACTCAGCTGACGAGCTGCGATTTGCCGTCTCCATGTGTCTGGCATATCTGTTCGTTGCTGTTCGTGGTCTTCCCAGTCGTCCTCTCTCGCTTTTTAACTGCGCGCCCATGCAGGCACTTGCAAAGTGATTGTCCCTGTTGCATTTTCTGCATTTCTGACCCATTGCTGGGCAGGCGCCAACGTGTGGAAACTCTAGTCCGCATCTGTAACACGTTCTTTCGTGCGGCTTTCTTGGCAGGTGTTCGTTGTCTTCCTTCTTCCGGTTGCTTCCAGTCATGCGGCCACTTCCCGTCATGCGGTTGGCTTGTTCTATTCGTCTTTCCTTTCCCAGTTCCATCTGCTTTGCGTGTGTTGTTGCTCTTACTTCTGCCCGGGCCATTGTCGGAATTTTCTCCAGTGAGGTCGGTTCTTTCAGGATTCGTGTGCGGAACTCCACAGACCTACAGCCCTCAATAATGCGCAGTCGGATTGCTTGTTCGTTGTCAAACTTGTCGAATTCGCAGTGTGTGACCAGTTTTCGCAGTCGTGTTGCAAAATCGTCGAGCGACTCCTCTGCTTGTTGGTACGCGATGGCGAAAGTGTATCTTTCGAAATCAATGTTTCTTTGCGGGTCGAACTTGTCTGTGAGGCACTTGATCAGTCCTTTGTAGGTTGCTGTTTGGTCTTGAGGGAACGTTACTAGCAAGTCTTCCACTTCATCCCCTACGAGGTTTAGAAATAGATCGGTGTGCTTGTTCTCTGCGACGTCTGTGGCACGCATGTATCTTTCGAATTTGCGAATCCATCGTTCCCATCTGATGCCTATCTGTGGCTCAGATAAATTGAATGGAAGGGGCCTGCGGAACATCGCTTGTGTCTGATCCGTCATTGTTGGGCTTGCAGCGCTTGCGCAAGCTCTCGTTTTGGTGTACTTCTTTTCTTGGTACTACTTTTTTTTTTTTTTTTTTTTATCGTCTTGACGTTATGTACTTTTATTTGTTCTTCTTTCTCTTTTATTATCTTCCTTGCCTTCTTTTTATCTTCTTTATTACTTCTTCTCTTTTTTATTTCTTTTAATTTCTTTCTTTGCACAGTTTTTAGCACATTTTCTATGATTTTCTTTTGTTTCCTGACCTTAAAATGGCCGCCGAGCTTCTTACGCTTCTTATTGGCTTATTTGCCTGATTTAAAGATGGCCGCCCAAATCACGCGAGATCGCGGGTCTTCTGTGCCTCCGCCTGACTCTAAAATGCCCGCCGGGCCTTCCGTGATGCTGATTCGTTGTTTCTGCCTGCTCTTAAAATGGCCGCCGTCCTCGCGCGAGATTAGCAGTCAATTGCGCGCGCGCTGACCTTTACTCAGAGAAGCTGCTTCTGCAGATGCCGGGCTGACTTTCCTTGCGTTGGGGGGCCTTAATGTTGTGCCTGGTGTACTTTGTTGCTTCATTTGCACACACCGCCTCTGCGCTTTGATGGGGCTTCTTACCGCTTGCACTCGGACCAGGGTGGGCTCCTGGCTCCGTTTCTTCACACGATCTTTTTGACCACGCGTTGTCCTGTTGGTCGTTACCCTCGTCGCCAGTTGTCGTGTTCTATTGAGTCGCTGGAGTCAGGTAGGTGATAATAGTTCTTTATTGTATATTCTTTACAGCGCTTCACATCGCCATGTCCGCTCCCTTCCCCTGTCCTCTTCCGAGTCCCTTCCGTCTCTTGACCGGAACTGGTGTCCAGTTCCGATCCCTTTCCCTTTGGTCGGGTACAGGGTCCTAGTGCCCTTGTGCCCAGGTCATGACAATGTGCTGCACCTGTTCGAAGAGGGTGCATCACAGTGGTACTGCAGGTGCTTCACTTAAATCGAACCTACCTCAAGTCTGAAGACCAGCTGTGAAAGAGGGGCGTCAGCACATTGTTTCTCTTTTCTCAACGTCTCTTCAGCCATATCCAGCAGCTGCTCTCCTTGCGGGAAAAATTGGCTTTTTAACCTACTAATTTGTTTTTTCAAGGAGTTGTTATGTTAGCCTACTATGCAACTCCATTTGAAATTAGAAATTTAAAATGTTTGAAATTTGAGATGTATGCAACTCAATTTGAAAGGATATCTCTGCCCTCTGACCCACTGGGCTGTTTAACCCTTGACTGCTTACAAGAACAAGCATTAGAAATGCAATAGGTCTCGCATTTGCTTAAGTTAGAGTTATTGGCATTGTAAATGGAGTTGTAAATGTCAATGTCTTTTATCACATACAAACATTTGAAATGAAAGACCATGACGAAAAGGCTAAGCAGTTGGCTGTGTTATTCTGCTGGCATGTGCAAGTCTACAAAATGACAAACGTTTTTTTTTTTTTTTAACGATTCAAGTTGGAGTAACACGTGTGTGGGTGGGGGGGACAACACAGTTGGCTGAATCACTGAGGGTGGGGAAGCAACATGAGGCGTGGGAAGCAACACAGAAACTTAATAAAAGTTTTGTTTAAGGCTTTAAAATGATGTTGGTATTAAAGGTAATAAATGAAATATGCACACAGAAATATAGGAAAGGCCCTAGATGAACTTGTTTAACCCCTTGACCGCGATCGGAATTCCGCTCGTGTGCTGGACATTCCGATCGCGGGTGGGGTCGTGACGAGCTCAGCTCGTCATGCGCACAGCGCTACCGCGCAGCATGACGAGCTGAGCTCGTCATGACCACGGAAGGGGTTAAAACAAACACTTTTGTAAGGATAAAAGGAGTCAATCAGAAACATGGTAAGTATGCACCGCTTCATGGGAGGGGGGAGGAGACTACTTGGACAGACTAAAACAAATAAAACCACTGACTAGAAAGCAACAAAAAGCAATGGCCAGAGTTGCTTTCCAGATCAGCTATAGAAATGTCCCCAATAAGTCTGTCGCAACCAGATAGCTGCGCTATAAACGAAAGAACTTGGTAAGCCAGTGAGCTTAGAGCAGTACGTTGTTCCCGTTTCTTCAAGGACAGCAGCTCTACTTGATATAAGCATTGCTTAAATACTTTTTAGTCACACAGGCCTTCGAAAACTGGCCTGACCTGGGTGGCAATGAACGAGATACCAAGATACTATATCTCGGAGACAACTGCATAAAAAGCAAAAGTGTTCAGGTCACTTATTACTAAGTGTTTGGTAAAGATGGCTGTGACATAATAAATGTTCACAATTAGCACGGTATACAGTTATTCTACTCACTCACTAAAATTTCTTACGCATAGATGAAGAGCATCTGCTCTAACAGAGCAAAGGACTATCGACCATACCCAATACAGGAAAAACCTCTGTACTTCTCCAGTGACGCATAAAAGCAAAAACTCTTCAATTATCTCCTAAGATCAAACGCAATTTACCTTCATACTAATCTACACAATCACTTCTAAACAGATAGATTGAACATACTCTCTACTATTCCCACACAAACAGAAAGCGGCCTCGTTCAAACATACCACAGGGCCTAGCAGAAATGAGACATCTACTGGCGAGAATATGTTACTGCATCTGCCTGGGGGGAAACGATTCGGTCAAAAGAAAGCTTAACATTAACCAGACAGTGGGGGACACAAGTGCGTTTGATAGAGCGGATAATCAGTACGGCAAGGCCTAGGTAAACACACAAGCGTTTCTTTAGTAAATCGCAAAAGGTGCATACGCGTACATCCAGTCATTAAGCTACATCATATCATGTTACGATCCCAGAACATTTGAAACACAGAAAAAATGTAAAGTAAAAAGGCTTTGGCGAGTGTGGGCAAGTGACCGTCTGGGTTTTAGCCGTGGATGTTACACTTTTTTTTTTAATATGCCAGTATAAGGGTGCCACAGAGGCACGTCATCACGGCTTTACAGAGCGATACAAACCACTTTGTTGTAGAGTCCGAGCGCTTCAAAATTTACATTGGATCGGATGAGCCTAACGGGTAAAAAAAGGACAAGCTGTATTCTGCCTTCAGCTCCCCTTAGACGAAAAAAAGATAGTACTAGCACAAATAAAAACCTAAACCATTTATGACTACTGTGATGTTTAGATGCTTCTCCTCAACTGCCAAACCGAAACTATGATTTAGTATACTGACACCGCTTAGCCAACAAACCAGACAAGCGACTGCTCTCCTTCTATGGTAAAATGTATGAAGTGCCTGTCCCCGCATGCAGGAGCTCGAACTGCCTCACTGCTAGCTGAATGGTGGACAGGCAGTTGTGGGTTTAACTTCCCTTGCACACCCGGTGCGAAGGACGGCGATTTGTAAGAAACGTAACACTCACTTTACGTCCAGCTGCGCACTGTGCTTATCGCTCAAGCTGTGCCTTCTCCGCCCCCACTGACAAGACCAAAGACTGTAAATTAAAACGCACGTTCACAATGCTCCCTGTTTCACGGCCTGGTGGTACGCACCTTCAGTCCCTCCTCACACCCCTCCCGAAGGTATGCATTAACTGTGGCCTCCAGCTGCACATCAGAAGGGCACGCCCACTTTTCCTCCAGGTGCACGCAGGGAGGGAGCCCCATCCCAGAAACCAAGTTCACTATCTGCACAGTACCAACCGTGCGGACAGGAACACCCCTTCTTATTGGCTTGTACCTACTTGCACGCATCACCACCAGCCC
Organism: Calotriton arnoldi; assembly: GCA_963921515.1. Taxonomy (NCBI): domain Eukaryota; kingdom Metazoa; phylum Chordata; class Amphibia; order Caudata; family Salamandridae; genus Calotriton; species Calotriton arnoldi. The sequence continues at coordinate 125,170 of CAWUFW010015091.1, read as the reverse complement.
TTATGTGCCCATACATTTAACCTGTTCCCACAGATACACACTCGGCCGACCCCACTTCGTGTGCCCTTTATTCACCGGTATCCCCCTCTTTCAGATGCAAACATCGACCCCCGGGGGGAGGGCTGCATTCACACTATCAATGCGTTGGCACCCCACCCCAGATGATGCATTCCCAGCTGCACACACTTCTGGTGCCCCTAAGGGGTCATGCATTCACCCGTACCCTCACAGGTCTACGCTTGTCTAGCGCCACTTCATGGACTCTATACTCGCCCCACAGCTGCACTCTGCTGGCACCCCTCCACGGGGCCTGCATTCACTATTCCCACAGCTGCACTCTGCTGGCATCTCTCCACGGGCTCCGCATTCACTCATACCCTCACACTACTCAGACCGCATTCACTCAATCCCCACAGCTGCACTCATGCAATCCCCACAGCTGCACTCACGCAATCCCCACAGCTGCACTCTGCCACCCCTCCACGGACCCTGCATTCACTCTTACCACAGCTGCACACTGCTGGCCTTTTGTACATTGAAATACAATTATTTTCTTATTAAGAGACCATCAAAACCTTTGGATCTTATCTTTCTATTACATGGACAGAATGATTAATACTTACAGTAACATAATGCACAGACATTAGATATGATATGGGTCATTTCATCCTCAGTATGTGTTACTTTTATTTCATGAAACATTTGCAAATTTATGAGTTTTCCTTTTGCAAACTTTTGCTATTTTTATGACTTAAATAGAGGGAGTGTGAGAAAGTAGGCAAGGCAGGAAGCTAGAGAACAAGAAGACAGAGCAAGAGTCCAAGAATACATGAGAGAGTGAGTGACGTACGGGCAGAGAGAGGCAGCAGAGGGATGTGCAGACAAATATGGAGGAGAACGAACGATAGAGAGGAGAGGGACATTCAGTTATTGGGAGAGAGGCACAGATACTTAGGAAGTGAAAGTTAAGGGAGAATTGGACATGGATATATCTACTGTGATAGAAAAAAGAGAGAGGCAGTGAAAGAACGTGAAAAGGGGATGGAAAGAGCAAAGGGGGGAGGAAACAGAGTGGGTGATCGAGAAAAGGAGAGTTAATACACATAAATAAGGGAGCGAGCTAGTAATGGCGGAAGAGAGCGCGAGGGGTAGTGAAGGAAGTCGAGCTATGGTAAATAGAAATGAATAGCTGTTTGCGGTCCTCGCGCACCGTGTGACTGTCCCGGGATGCTTATGATCAGCACAGGCCACCAGCGCGAGCCAAGATTGGGCGGCTGGGCCTGGGCCACGGCAAAGGATGAAAATATCCCTGACCCAAGGCCGGGGGGCTCTGTGAGGGCGAGAGGACGCTGTGTGTGGAGAACAGGGTGCATTGGGAGTAGAACAGGGTCACATGTGTGAAGAACGAGAGATGTATAAACCAAAAACAGGGTGCTGTGTGCGAAAAAAAGAATGCTGTGCGATAAAACTGCGTGTTGTTAGGGAAGAACAGGATGAGGTATGCGAAGGACAGGGTGCTGTGTGCAACAACAAAGTAATGTGTGTGAAGGTGCGGCTTGACGAGAAAGTGCACCGTTTGAAAAACGGGGTGCTGTGTGAATTTTAGACACGCACGCACACGCAGGCACAGTACACAGAAGTGAAAATGGAGATGGACAGAAGCATAGACAAAGCGTGAGAAATGGCAGAAAGATCAGGAAAGCAAGAACAAGCATCGATCTCTTGTCTTTATGGGGCCATGTGTTTCTATTTAGAAACACATGGCCCCATAAAGATAAGAAAGTGCTTTGCGACAGCCGCAAAGCAGACGACCCAGTCCGGATCGGCCAGACAAAAAGGCAAAAGGGCGTCACCAAAAAACCCTCATTTTCAATGGCAGGCCACCGTTTAGCATAAACGGTGATGCCCGCCAATGAAAATGAGGGGCGGGGCTTCAAGTCCCCTTCTCAAATCTACTCTCCTACAAAATCTCTCGCCCAGCGAGCAGCGCTTTGCGCTGCAACGCCAGGCAAGACCTAAAAAAGATAGACTGTCAGGAACTAGGTTTTATTTTGCATTTCTCAAGCCTGTCTAGTGACAGTCTGGTATATGATACCATCGGTTATTCCTGGTTTTTTAGCTAGCAGCATGTAGCATCGTGCAACTTGTAGTTTTGTTTTTAAGTCTGTCACTATGGACCCATAACCCCAGCATGGAAAGTACTATTGGCAAAAATACAAAAAAAGGCCAAAGATGTTATACATGACATGGAGCCATGTGTGCATTGTGTTTTAAAATGTTACAAATCTGTCTAGTCTATTTCAAAAACTGCTTGTTACACACATTAAACCAACAGTAAACTCTATGGGGCCGATTCACAGAACTAATCTGAGATAAAATTCTAAATTTACTACTTTTGGTATTCACAGAAGGCATTTAGTAGTAGTAAGTTAGGACTCCTAACTTTACTACTACTAAACTGAGACAAAATCCTAACTTTATCGACTTTCGGTATTCACAAAAGGCATTAAGTAGTAGTAAAGTTAGGAGTCCTAACTTTACTACTACTAAATGCCTTCTGTGAATACCAAAAGTAGTAAGTTTAGGATTTTATCTCAGTTTAGTAGTAGTAAAGTTAGGAGTCCTAACTTTACTACTACTAAATGCCTTCTGTGAATACCAAAAAAAGTAAGCTTAGGATTTTATCTCAGATTAGTTCTGTGAATTGGCCCCTATATATTTTGGGAGGGTTCGGTATTTCATTGATATCATAAATTAAAACATGCATTGGCAATGTGCATCATTTTTTATTTTGTTTGGTGGAAAGTTTTATAACAAGATTCATAACACAACAAAGGGACAACACTGACAGCAACAGTAGAATCTCCCAGTAGCGATGCAGCGCGCGCAACGAAATTCGTTTTATTTATTTTTTTGTTTACTTACCTCAGTGCGGCCGAAATCCGTAGTTTACTACCCCCCACCCTGCCCCTCCCCCGCCCTGCGTCACCGCCCGGCAGCACTCCCACCACGGGCCGCTACTGGAATCTCCCCTGACACAAGTATTAAGTAAAGGACAGGGGGCAGTAGTGAGAGGAACTTCACACACTTTTCTCACACAAATAGGGCAGGTAACACTGGTAGCTAATACACTAAAGAGACAGTGAGAGGAGTTTGCAGATTGTTGTATGCTCTCTGTAGAAATAAACATACAGAAACAGACAAGCCTGTTATGGAATTACCACATATTCATGTATACACATAGGATGATGAACCCTTGCCTACCAAGTGTGGTATACTTCAACAGCAGGTTCCACATCTAGCACTGGGAAGCAACTGAGATTACTACTTTTCACTGGTTGAACAGTCTCCTGGTTATGGTACTCTAGTTTGAATTAGGTTATGTCCTATATAGTGAAATGTATGTTCTCCCTTTGTTAAACTGTGATACCTATATTGAAAATGTGCACGGGTGAGCAAAAATGGTTTTACTGGTGTCTCCCTACTATAATGTTAAACATGGGAGGGTTAAGCAACAGACCCTGCTTCTTCTTTTCTGTCGATATGTTTTGACTCTGAAATATTGCCTTCTTCGTGACTGTAGGTTTTGGTATCTCACAGTTTATGAAACATGAAAAAGTTCCTGGTTCTTATGGTATGCATAAGATATTATAATATATTGCTATGTATTCAATATATTATTTGTTTTCTTATATGCTCAGTCAATACCAGAGGAAATATCCCTTCCTCATAGAACAAGTACATCTGGGAAGGCAGGACAGGTGTAGCTATGGCAGCAGTAGCACAAGCTTTCCCCTTTACAGGATAGGTACAAATTGGGCAGCAGTAGTGCAAACTTTTCTTCCTCACAGAACAGGTGTAGGGTGAGGGAAACCTCATTTATCACGTGGTCAGACCCATGCAATACTTTTACCATGCATCCATTACCACGCAAATGCCTTTACCACACGTGCCTTTACCATGCATGCCTTTACCACATATATGCCTTTACCACGCATGCTTTTACAACGAGATAAGAATATATAATGCGTTGTAAAGGAATGCGTTGTAAAGGCATATGCATAGTAAAGATTTGTGTGGTAAAGGCCTGCGTAGTAAAGGCATTTGTGGTTCCCTCATACATCCGCAGCATGAGAGTAGCAAAGCAAGCTTCCCTCTCCCACAGAAGGTAGCAAAAACAATCTTCTATTTTCCGGAGAACATATTCAACCACTCAGACTGGCACATGCTTTCATCGCTCACCAAACATGTACAATTAAGGCATGAATGACACGTAAGTACCAGATAGATCTCTGATGCAGCTCCAAAACATACGTAGAGGGATGTATAGGGGAATGAGTGATTGAATATGTGAGTTGTGACACCATTCTCACTTAGGAGATATGACATGCCAGCACCCTGAAGGTCCTGCTGCTGTTACTCAGAGATCTGCTGTGTGTATTGATTCTTTAGTGTTCCACATATTGAGAAGTAGCAGTAACCTATTAAGCCATTGTTATTTGGAGCAGCCAAGCCACTGCCCAATTAATTATGCTCTGGACAGGCCCTAGATTCGCACGTTGGTGTCAATCTCTGCAAAAAAGTTATAAAGGTGCATGAACTAGCCTTGGTGCTGCATCTGTTCATTTTTTTACTAAAGTAAAATTTTTGTATTGAGTTTTGCGGGCAGAAAAATAGAGGAAAAAATACGCAATACATGGCTGCAGGATGATAACAAGGTGAGCTAATTGGGCATCTGACTAATGCGACATCGCATTGTAGGTAAACAGCCATGGTGGTATGAGCTTACCAAATGTCCAATAAAGATCCATATAATAGCAGAGAAAGAATACATGAAAAATTACTGTAGAGCGATGATACAGATAATATCTGGGGTACCATAATATAAATGAGCTAGAACAACGTAGGTAGCAGGGATCATGGTATTAGTGTAACAGTAACAATAATGTGGTCGATTTGTCTACTGTGTACCTTGTTTTGATGTAATGTGTTACCAAGGAGTTCAAGTATCTCGTAAGGGAGTAAACCAGTGTAAGAAGAAAGAATGGGAAGGAAGGGAGGGAGGGATAAAGGGGAATCAAGCCAATTAAGGCCCTTATCATGACGTCGGGTGGAAACCATCCGACAGCTCGTCCGAGGCTTTCCGCCTGACATCATAAGTTTCTGTCCGACCGCCATATTATGATACCGGCGGTCGGAGGAAAACCCACGGGGGAATGCCACTCCACTTCCAAAGGGCTCACAGAGCCCGTCGGGGCGACGGGTGGAATTGTAATCCCAAAATGACAGCGAAGCCAGCCTCGGCTCTGTGTCAGAATTACTACGTCACTTTCCGCCTGCCCTTTCATGGTGGTCTGACCGCCATGAAAAGGCAGGTGGAAAGGGACTTTAAGGGCCCCTGGCAGGGCCCCCTTCCCCCCTGGCCCTCTGCTTTGGGGCCTAGGGGACACCTATTGTGCCTCCTAAACATCCATGCAGGTATGTTTGAAAACTTCAATTTTTCGAATGCATTATGCAGTGGTCCTTTTCCGGCCGCTGCACAAGCCACAATGGAGAAATGGATGTTTACGACCGCCTCATGGGTGGTCAAATCCAAATTCGTCGGATGGAACCGCCGACTACTAGTTTGTCGGTTTCAATTCCGACACGATGCCGGTCGGACACTCGTCCGACCAGCATCGTAATTAGATCCTAAGTGCGGTGTGCTACATGAGGAAATAGATATATTTCCCTTAAAACCCAACTCCATCGAATTCCCTTTTAAGATCCCCTGCCTGTACTCAGCTTAACACTGCCTGGATGTCCAGCAGGAGTGCCCTGAGGGAGTGTTAGCATGGTCATTTGTCCTGAACCTCATGTTCAAGCAGGAGCCCGTGTTTAGCTCTCTTTTGGTTTTATGGCATTTGACAAAGCGATTTACCTGGGCCTCGCTGAACATCTGACAGAGAGCCTGATCTTTGATTGAGGCAGCAGGGTATTTACTCCTGAGAGCTGCAGTCTGCCATTCAGATGAGATTTCTAATGCACATTTCTGGAATGCCTGCCTCCCTAATGGCACTTTAGAACCGTGTTTTAGTGCTTTGAAGTGGCATGACTGAATCTAGCAGAACAGAGGTATGGTAAATGAGGGAAAAGGAGGAGACGGGGTTGGGTTGCGAAGAGTACTGATGTTTGTGACACTGCATTTCCAAGTATTTCAGGTATTTTTCCTTTATCTGATTGCATGCTCCTTGTCACATCACTCTATAATGACATTCTCAATCACCCTCTCCATCTTAGAAACCATGTTTAATTAGTTTGCATTGTTTTTACCAGAGGTAAAATGCCATCAGTTCTGTTCTCTGCGTTTTCTGGGCTTGCCCTAGTGCTGTGTAGTTTACAATGATGGTTTATTTGCTGATTCAATGTATATATTTTTTGTTTCCCACAGGGATATCAAGCCTGACAATGTGCTACTTGATGAGCAAGGTAAGAGGCTAATGCCCCATAATGATGTAGTACGCCCATGAATTCTTCATTGTATGTGACTGTGTGAGGGTCATGCCACTTATCTATTGCCTATGTGCAGCTAAAATACTTAGACAACCCTTGTGTCGAGCCTTGCCAACCACCACCTTTAAAGATTTTGACTTTCAGGAGGTAGTGAGGTCGAACAGTCAAGGATAAGCTTTGGAGGACGGTGTTTAGCAGAAAGCCTAGCTTTGGCAGCCCATGTAAAACAGACTTTAATTAGAATGCTAAAGTAGTGTTATAAGATATCAGACTTTTATTAATATTAGAAAAGTATGGTCAGCCATTTTAAGAAGTTTGGTTGTACATAATGTTTGCATTATCTTAGTAAATATGCAACAACATGTCTGTGTAGAGCGAGAAAGGTGGAGGTTATGTGTAGGGAAAGTAGGATTTCAATCACAGTTGACCATAGCCTGGATTATCGACTCACAGTGCATTCTCAGAGAGTATTTTACTGCTCCATAGTCTCTTATAAATGTTCAGGGTGCCTACATGTCGCTGAGGGTCTCCGTAATGAGGGCCACCGGTGTGTGTAAAGCAGTGGAATGGAGCTAGTGGTACTCTGTCAAGTAGCCAAGCAGGTTGGCCTGCCATTGACATCATGGCTTTTATGTGGTGTGAAATCTGACGCTCATTCTCCTTGGGACTGTGTCACTAGTTGGTCTCTGGGGGTCACAAATAAGTTGGGAAGACGTGGTATATTATCTGAAGCTCACAGTCTTGATTTTGAGGGCACATTGCAGCAGAGATCAGGGTTGCAGCGGCTCACTGCATTAAGGGTCTTTCACACTGGGTGCAACACACCAGCCTTGTGCCTGAGGATGATGCAGAACAGGAGACTTCAAGCTATGGCTGAAGGGTTGCACAAGAGTGACAAGTCACCACAAGGGATGCCACTCACGGAGTCACTCATTGGCCCATGACAGTGAGGTTTTTTTGTCAAGTGGTTGTACAGATCTTTGAAATGTGCTGGTCAAGGCAGCATCACCGCTGGTCTCAACTTGAGCTGCATAAAGTACCTCCTTCCAAATCGAAAGTACTGGATCTAAAAGCTCTGATTTTAAGGTGGTTCCTTCCCTGCAGGGCTCAGCAAGCATAAGGTAAATCTTCTCTGCAGTCTTAAGTATATAATCATTATCCCTTAAAAAGAAGGCAGACAAGGGTTATTTCCCAGATTGTATCTTTTCACTACACTATTGTGCAGACCTTCTTTAAATAAAAAGGTAGGCAGTCTGGAGGAGCCAACTTATAACCAGTCCTGGGGACAGTTGACCAGTCCAACGTCCAATGAAGTTGCAATGTAGGCCGAAATTACCGTTGGAACATATTCACAACCAAGTGCATTTCCTATTCTGTTAACAAAAGATCCACGACAGCCATTAGTTTTTGAAAATGTCAACTTATTTTTTATTGATTTTTTGGTCGATTGTTTCTGTCCCCAGCACAAAGCACAGGATATCTGGAATGGATAAGTAATCCATGAATTCCAGTGGTGGGCGTGTCCATCACCACGTTTTCAGGTCGCAGTTATTGTTCAAGTATTGCTCTATGGCCACACCTGGTCCCGCTAGAATTCTTTCAGTTTCACCAGAGTGCAACCAAGGGTCCCATCTCAGATTGATGATTTAAAGTCAGGGTTTGCACTTAACTTTTCAAATGATTCCAGAGGGAAAGAGGTACCTAAGGAACAGTGCAGATTGGAATGCTGGCAGAGGGCGACAGGCAAATCTAGCTACCATTCTGGCTACACTAACCTTACGATAACTCTACAACTTTAGGGGCTACATGCATACAAAGGATGGACCCTAATATTAGTACCACTCTTCACATGCACTCAAGCATACACAATCCACACGCAATCAGGGAGGGGGGTGAGTGGGCCTGGTCTTGACTTTCTACAAATTTACCATCGAGAGCAATAGGCAATATCCTTACTGGGGTTCAGGAAAAAGGTTTGTACCCCTCTATTAAAATCAACTGCCACAACCCATTAGAAGTGTCATTGCCTTGTCATGGGACATTAGTCACCCACAATAAAAAGAATACCACTTTGGATGGACAGCAACATCTAGCAGTTTAATACTCTGCTGACAAGCAACATTCTGTAATCATGTAAGCGCACTTGTCATGAGACATGTGACAAGTGTCTTCTCCAACAGATAACACACTGGGTATCCCAGAACATTACAATTAGGAGCTGGTTGTTACATGAATATTATGTCAGGACTTTCGACTTTACATGGCACGTGTGGCAGTAGCTGTTTGTGTGTGTCAGTGTCTGTGAGTGTGTGTGTGGACTTTGTGTATGTGTGTGTGTGTTTGAATGTGTCTGCTTATATGTTATGTTGTCAGCATTTTTGTAGCATGTGTCCGCAATTCGTCTAGCCTGGTAGCTCTCTCTGCAGTCTGGAGGGTATTTTTCTGCACATTCCTGAGTTTTCTTACTGGCTGCATTTACGGTATTCTAGTATCTTTGTGTTAGGTCTGTGAGTTAACGGTTTGTTCTGTGTGGTATTTTGTGATGGTTCTTATTGCTCTTGAGGTAGTACAGCTGTGCAATCCTTGTGGGGCTGAGTTTACATTTGATCATTGAGCCTAGGATTCTTAAGTTGAACGGGTAAGTGGTTGTCTACAGAACAACTGAGTTTGCATGGATGTTTTGTTTGTAGGTTCCCCATTGGGAACTATACAGCCTTGATATTGTGAGGTTTAAGGTGTGAGATGATCGAACTAACATGTTCTTTTAGCTCTGACAATGATGGCTGTGTGTGTTCATGTGTGTTCCATAGTTCCCAGGAAAGTATTTGTGAGGTCCACCCAGAGGCACTTTAACAGGAACTTAATGAGCAACCCAGTAAAGCAAAGTTATTGTGAGGTCCACTAAGAGGTGGTTTACAAGGAAGGCAAAAACATTAATCGGTTTCAAGGGATATATTTTAGAGGTCAACTCTGGTGTGGTTTGTTAGGAACGTAGAGCAATATTCAGTTTCTAGGAAAATATTGATGTGGCCCACTCAGACTTGGTTTAAAAGGAACTTAGGGCCAGATGTACGACCATTCCGTTTTGCGGGTCGCAAATAGCGATTTTTTGCGACTCGCAATTTGCGAGTCGCAAAATGGAATGCCCTTATGTGTCTCAAGCACATTAGCTATTCCCAATGGGATTACAAATTACCTGCCTCATCAATATTCATGAGACAGGCCGCAATTTGCGAACCGTAGGGAATGGGCAATAACACAGGGATGGTGGTCTGCTGGGGACAGCAGACTACCATGTCCGTGATTGCTTTTTAAATAAAGTAACTTTTTTTTTTCAAATGCATCCCGTTTTCCTTAAAGGAAAATGGGATGGGTTTAAAAGAAAAAAATTAAAAGTTTTCTTTTCATTTTTGCCTTTTCCTAAAAAATATTTTTGCTGCCAAACACAAAGGGAAAGGGGTTCCCTGGGGACCCCTTTCCCGTTTGCGACTGGCTTACCACCAATTTGAAATTGGTGTTAACTGCGATTGGTTTGCGACTGCATTTGCGGTCGCAAAAACAATCATACATCCTCCTGAGACCAGGGCCGGACTTGGAACCAAAACCGGCCCTGGCAAAGTGCTCGGTCGGTCCCTCGGGGGGTTGAGGGTGTGGCCGAGCTGTTTGCCAGGGCCGGTTTCGGACGATTTTGTTACAGGGGGCGATATTGCAGCTATGCTGCAAAAACGGCCCTGTAACAAAAATGGCCCCCCAGGGGCCCGAAACCGTCCCCCACCCTGGCGGCCCACCGGGAAAACATCCGGTCCCCGCTACGGCCAGTCCGGCCCTGCCTGAGACTCGCTGTTAGTTAGGGACGCCCTTGGCATGCCTCTTCCTAATAGCGACTCGCAAACCCGATTTTGCGAGTCGGTAATAGGTTACCAGTTCTCAAAATAGGGTTTGTACATGCTACAACCCGCTAAAAACAGTCGTACATCTGGCCCAAAGAGAGTTTTTCGATTCGCAGAAAAGTTTTGTGAGATTTGCATAGGTGTGTGTACTTTAACAGAAATCCAGAGAATTACTCAGTTCCTAGAACACTAATTTAGAGGTCAAGCCAGATGAAGTTTTACACAATTCCCAAGAAAATATTTGTGAGAAAAGCCTGTTTGCACTTTCGCTCTTAAGTTTAATCATAGTTGGAATAAATTGATTCGATATTTACGTTTGCTATGTAGTTAGGGTTTGGTGGTAAAGTCGGTCAGTGACATGCAACGTTAAAGTCAGGCATAGGTACACGAGGAATAATTGGGGATTTTTGTGGCCCTTCCAAACCTACTTCAAAAGTGTCAGCTACAGAATCCCATTTTGCTTGCTCAGATGAAATAACATAGGAAAAGCCTGATTTAGTTACCACCTTTCTGACCGGTCTGTCAAGTATTTGAAAACAGGCAAAGAATCAGTAGGCTATGAGTAGTTACATGCATCACCAGCTCCTTTATCCGATAGAGTGGTGGGCGAGGCGTGCTTTCTGCAGCTCTTGACAATGATTGTTCCTCTGTTCTTCATGGATTGGAGGGTGGTGGGTCGAGGCATGGGCCCGAATGGAGAAGTCAGCACAGGGACTCACTCTTTACCTTAGACCCCCTTAACTGTTGGGTGCCAGGGTAATAGAAAAATATGAGAAGCCCATATTGGAAAATTAAATAATGGAGGTGAGCAGCACACAAGATAACTCACAACAGGCATGAAAGGCACAGTGTGGAGACAAAGAAAGAGTGAAAACACCAGGGAGTTGGAAGAAGAAGAAGAGCCAATGTGGGGAAAGGCCCAGCAGAAGGCGCTGGGAGGGGGATACTGCGATTCATGAAGTGAGGGAGGGAGACGCTTGGTAGCATTGAAGGGAGCACCACAAGAGTGCCACACGGAGTCTCACACAATCGGAGGAGACTATTGTGCAAACCAACCCACTGTGTGTTGGAAAGGGAAAGAAGGGGGAGGATGTGGGCCAACGGCTAGGGCGGTTGACCTCAAATCTGGGGAACCGGGTAAGAGTCTCGGCAATGACGCTCAACATCATGTGATTGTGGACAAATCACTTAATCTCTCCGTGCCTAACAAAAATGAATGTGTCCTAGTGTAACGCAACTGGTACTCATGTAAAGTGCTCTAATACCTTCAAGTCGTGTTTGCGCTATATAAAACTCTGAAAAAAAATAAAAGAAGGGAAACACCAGAGAGCCATAGTAGAAGCAGCATAGGTATAGTGCTCACCAAAGGGAGCAGCGCAAGGCGTAGCTCACAATGGGGGATGAACAAATGATAATTCCCAGTGGGGCTGTGGTGAGAAATGCAGGATTAGTGGTGGAGGAAAGGAAATGGGGGTGACTAATACACAGTGCAGAAAGGAGTCTCAGGGAAGCATAAAAGAAGCGTTGCCAAAGTACCACATATTGAGTGGTGGCAGCACAACTGTAAGCAACAAGCATAATTTATTTAAAACAAATAAACAACATTTAAAAACCTAACCTGTACCTCCGCGAAGAACGGGGAATAGTAAAGAAAAAGGCATTTAAAACAGCATAAAGAAAGCAAATTCATCACCGTACCTATATAGTATCACTCAAATCTTAATAATTGATGACATTCATGTTTAATAATATGATGAATAGTAACAGCATAATTAAGCAGCCTATTTAGCTTCTAAAAAGCATTTTGAAAATCTGCACATTTGATAACAAACATTTACAGGTGAGGCTGACAAAAAACATTGCTGCCTGTGCTTTTCTTATATTGCCCTCTAAAAGCAGTGGCCTTTATATATCTGACGCAACAAGCACAGCTTCAGGTATACAAAAGGGCATGAAGGTGATCATGTACACCCTTTTAGAAAAGGTTATGCAGGGTATAAATAGTGGCAGCACAAATGATGACTCACACTGGGTTGGAGCATGGGAATATACAGTGGGAGGAGCCAGGGTCGGCTTTAGGGCAGTGCGACCTATGCGGCCTAACTGGGCGCTGACCTGTGGAGTAGGGCGCTGACCTCAGAGAGGGCCGCTGTGTTTAGCCATAACTTATGATTGGAGAGATGAGGGGCACTTTCGCCCGGTGGTATTTGGGAGAATCCGAGAAGGTGGTCAGGGGATGTGGAAGCGCCAAAATGATTGTCGCACCGGGCGCCACCACCGCTAAAGCCGGCTCTGGGAGGAGCGTAGAAAGAAGAGCGACATTGGGGGACCTATAGCACAGTGCATGATGCAGCACAAGGGATAGTGCACAGTGAGAGTTGGGCAGCACATAGCTATAGGTGTGGGGGTGGAAAGAAGACTGTGGGGGGCTATATCAGGAGCAGCTCTGCGGTACTGCACAATGCAGTGCTCACCTACGGGAAGCAAGAGGATTGTCTAACAATGGAAGTCGGGGCAGCATAGCACATAGTGCACAAAAGTGCACAACTGGGCAAGAGCAACAGCTGGACAAGGGCTGAAGGAAGGGGGACACTCGGGAGCTATAATTGGAGCAGTCCATGAGAACCACAAAATGTGGGGCGATAACCCACAGTGGAGTAGAAGTAGAAGGAACAATAAACGTATAATGGAAACACTCAGCAGGAGGAGGGTCAAATGGGTGATGAGGAGAGCAACACACAATAGGACTCAGATTAGTGAGGGCCAGCACAGGGAATAATGCATCACATTGGGAGGGCAGTACCAAAAATGGAACCCAGTGGAGGGGACACACCAGGTGTAATAGGAAATTGGGGCATATATTTTGCAGTGGTAAATGGAGAAATATAATGGACAATGCAAGAAAAGAGGAAAATTGTGGGGGTTGGATCGACATAACAGGAGGATCAGAGAAGAAAGAGCGACACTCGGAATCATTCAGGGAGCAGCTGTGGAGTATTGCATTATAGGGAGAGGCACACATTGATAGGAGTATAGGAGGAGGGGGTGAATAAGGTGCCGTAAATGAAGCAGTACAGGGGTTTCTCACCATCTGGGTACAGCACGCCAGAGGTTTACCACGGGGCTGTTCTCTTTAATACACAATGGGAATCCACACTCCACTTCTTTCCTTTGACGCGTCTTCGTCCATAGTTCTGCTGACCTAGCCACGGACCAAATGAATCTTCAATCTGGTGCCATTGTTGCCCGCCTGGCACTCTCTAATTGTCTCCTCGTGCCTGTTTCTAGAAATCCCAGGCCGCTCTCTGGTTGGTCAGTGTCCTGTGCTTGTCTCTTCTCCCCCAAGGGATATATTTCCTCCTGCTTCCTGTCTTCCTCCCTCCAACTGCGCCAGTAGCGGCCTGTTCCCTTCCAAAGTGGGGGGGGCAGGCCGGGCCAGAAGAGGGAGGTTCCGAGGAGGTTCGAAAGGGAGGTTGGGAGGGTTCGAGGACAACAATAAATAAATAAATAATTAAATAAACTTACCTAAATGCCACCTCCGCCGCATCGCGCTCTCCCTGCTTCTGGCCCTGGGCACAGGCTCCAAACCTGCCTGCGGCCAATCGTGAAGCTGAGAGCAGCTTCAGGATTGGCCTGAGCGCTGGCAGCTTGTGCCCCCAGGCAGACAGGGAGCCTGTGCCTGAAACGGCCGGTCAAACCTTCATGCGCAGTGAAGGGAGTGCCCACCACTCCCCCACCAGCAGTGTGATCCCATGGACCCAGTGCTTTAAATGGGCCGGTACTCACCGGTACTGAGTACCGGCACTTCTCAGTTTTTTCCCCTGAGTACCGGAACTTATTTTCGGGCAAGTAGAGTACCGGTACTCCATGAAGCAGCAGGGCTCAGGCCCTGAAGTACGGGTACGTGCAACAGATGGTGCGTGTTGAGGTGCTGCTCTGGCTGGCAACAGCCTGTGTATTTCTGTGCTGGGGTGCTCCTGCAGTGTTAGGTTCTCATCAGGCGAGCAAGCCCATTGGGATCAAAGGGCTTCAGACACCCCACCCCCCCTCCCCCATCGTGTGGCAGCCCGGGATGAGACAGCTTACCAGGCGCGCACACAGCCGCACCCGAGTACTTCACAGGTCTTTAAAAGACCAATTGCTTTTTAACGAGGCTTTGTTGTTTCTCACCCCTTCTTAGAGCCCCTGCATCTCTGCTGCCGATTGCTGAAAGAATTAGCCCCCCCCCCTCGAAATTTGACTCTAGTTGCGGCTCTGTTCTCATTGGCATCGCAACAAGAATGAGGATATGGTCAGAGGTGCCGAGAGTGGAACTGAAGAACCAGGGTCGAATCCCGACGTCAGCTCATCATCCTGTGGTTCTGGACAACTCCCTTAACCAGGGGTCTTAAAAAAGTAAGCTTTAATGCAGATGTTCTGATTGTATGTAAATCGCTTAAATGCCCATGGCCCAAATTCGCGCAATATCAAACTGCCAAAAATTAGGCTCTGTACGTATGACATAGAAGCTGATGCTTGCCATGGCTCTTATGTAAGGAGGCAGTTTGATTTTGCGCGAATTTGGCCCATGGGCATTTAAGCGCTTTACATGACAATCAGAGCATTTGCGTTAAAGCTTACTTATGTGGCTATTATTAAATTCCTGGCTCACAGACACGCCCCCAGACACGCCCCTAAATACCTACCCAGTCTAATTAGTGAGTACCGGCACTTCTAATTTCCCATTTAAAGCACTGCCTGGACCCGCCCCCAAGACTCGTCAGAGTCCGGGGAGGCGGGTTCAGGGGATTAAAATAAAACGATAATAAAATGGGTTTAAAACCCGTTTTATTCTCGTTTTATTTCCTGGTGGGGCCAGGGGGGGCCGGCGCTCCTCCGCTCGAATGGGGCGGCCACTGCTGGACTGCTACCCGACCCTGCAATGCATGCCTTCAATGCATGACCTCTAATTTCAGAGCGTTCAGTGTTCATTAATTTGCAAGCTGTCAGCGAGATTTCTTGCATCTTTTTTGGAGGAAGTTATTGAAAAGCCCAGCTATTCAGCTTTTCCTGCTTTACCGTCTCTTCATAGCGACACTGTTAGATCACTCTGCAGTTCTCTGGCATACGGATCATTTTACTACGTGCGGAGAATTCAAGCCACAGAAGTACACAATACTTCGAGCCACAAAATTGTATATGAGAATATATTAAAAGAGTGCATAATACATTTTTCAGTTGAAATGTTCTGTACAAAGATTGCTCTATTGTGGAGCAATCAGCTAGTTAAAAGGCAGTGACGTATGTTCCTCGGATGTACCTGCATATTACGCCTGCGAAACTAATGCCCGAATCCCATCCGAGCCCTTTAATGCTGACAAGGTATCTCTTTAAAAATACTGTGCTGTAACTGCGAGTGGAGACACAGCATAAAAGCTCAAGATGCACCCAAATTCCCACTGAGGAAACTCTGCTGCCTCTTGTATGGTTGTACCTGAGACAGCAGCATCCATACGCCCCTATGTACATGAAATGCCATCTGCTGGGATGTTCCTTCAGGATCTCAGATGGTTAGTGACTACTGGGTGACCATTCAATAGCGCCTATCCTTTGTTGGCATTAGCGTTTATAACTGGCGTCCCAAGGCTTGGTCATTATTACTCTGTAAACTGTTAACCAAGACTCCCTATGTGCACTTGACCCAATAGCGATAGCTTAGTCGAGAGTCAAGGCTAAGCTAGAAGGTAACAAAGAGTTGGGTTGTGCTATCGTATGATAGGTGGACCCTCCTCCGTTAATGGTCATTAGTACTCGTATGTCAACTGTGGTTATCTTTTGCTGACCATAGAGAGTCTCAACTACATGACTGAATTCTAGATAAGCGTCCTCAAAAAATGCCCCAAATTAACCACAAAGAGCCTCTATGACGTAAACATCCTATTCTACATCACTTCATCTCTGTCCGACCGTTCCCCCTGTAACAGGGCTACTTATTTGCGCCAATGCTACCTCCTATTTTCCACCACTGACTGTTGTATTCTTCATAATTTTAGCCGCCTTATTATTCATGCAGCATGAACATTCAATCTGTTCCACTTGTGTAACTGACTGATTAGACTGTGTTTGTCCTACACTCCTATGCTTCCCAGGGCCTTATCTTCGCTATGCAACACCTTAGAAACAATAAATAAATACAACAATGGCATAACACGGAAAAATGTAATGGTTTCTAAGAATGTATGAATACTGGCAAAAATACTATCTGAATGAGGCTTAACTATCCAGGGTTCCATTAGACTGCTAAAGGAAAAGGGGCAAATGGATACCGAGTATGTGCATTCTTAAGGTACTATGGTTTCATCCGATCCTGATATTTTTGATACCTGGTGATGTCTGAAAATTAAATAATTTTGAACTCATTAATTGCTATTGGAAACACCTTTGCTGTGTGTATTGTTGAACTAAAATGCTTTGCATTTCCTTCTCATTCTTTGATATTTTCTCATAGAATAAAACAAATGTTCAAGGTCTCGCCTTGAAATTTCTTCTTCAACATATATCTAAGCCCTAGCAATTTATTGCCCTTTTCAAGAGGTAAGCTGGCCTTAAAAATGTCATCATAGCTTAGTTTGGGTACAACATAACTTTGCACAGTTTATTAGTGTTTATGAAAGGCCCACCTGCAAGAAGTTAGATATTACCTTGATCTTCTTTCCTTATGAATGTGCCAGAGACGAGAAAAGGTCCACATGGGAATTCATGTGAATTCTTTCAGATAAATGAACATAATCCTCATACAGGAAGGTACAGTTCACAAAATTCGCAACATCCAAGAAGGGCATCAGGAGATCTTCATCAATAAGAGATATGAGCTGAAAGACTTATAATAATTATTTAAAAAATCTTGGACCGACAGCAATTGTCACGGTAAAATAGAAAAGGGCAGGAATTTAACTCTGAGCAAAACGACTTTGTCTTGACAATATAGTTTTATGAAAATATTAATTATGTGATTATGTGCAGATTGAAATATTTTAATGCCTAAGCCTTTGATTTCAGTGAATTCCAGCTAAGGAAAAAGGTAAGTCTGGTCACCCTCCAAGACCATCAGAGAGAGAGGAAGTTGATAATGTAGATGGGTAAAGCGATATTTAATTCAGTGTGGAAGCATGCACCTTGCTGGACATGGGCAGAGATTGGAAGTTGAAGAGGCATTCTGTGAATGATGTCACAATATGTCTCAAAAGCCCAGCTGTCCTCATCAAACAAACATACTAGAATGCCTATTTTTGGTGATTGCTAGAGATGCAGGGCCAGGCAAAGAGAACTATTTTTCCTCCCACTGGATGGGTCCTTTAAATAAATGCGGAACAAAGAACCAAGGCTCAGATGTATCAACATTAGGAATTACGATTTACAAATTACGATTCTTAACATGTCGCAATTTGGAAATCGCAATTGCTAATGTATGGCAGTTTTATTTTTAAAACGATTCCTAATGAGTCGCAAATTGATCTACCTCACAAATAATAATGAGTTTGATCACAGTTTGTGACCCACAAGGAATCATAGCCATCTCAGGGATGGTGGCCTGCTGGGGTCAGCAGACAACCATATCTGTGATTGCTTTTTGATAAAGCAGACTTTTTTTTTAATGCAGCCCGTTCTCCTTAAAGGAAAAGGGACAGCATTTTAAAAAGAAAAGTTTCTTTTTGCGCTTCCTCTTAAACTATTTTTTTTACATTCACAAAGGGGAATGGGTCTATTGAGGCCCTCTTTCCATTTGCAACTGTATTACCACTACACTTCTGTAGTCCGTAAAGTATTAATGTTTTGCGACCGCAATTCAGTAGCAAAACATTAATACATATCATTCCAATTAGGTATTTTAAAGGGACGCCCTAAGCACTTCCCTTGCAAATACTGAATCCGCATATATTCCCAAACCCAAATAGCGATTTGGTAACATATTACCGAAACAAAATTTGGGAATAATACATACCAAAGTGCCTTTTTTCATTGACAAATGGCCCGAATCTGTGAAGCAGGCCATTTACGAATGCAAATAGGCTTGAAACATCTGGCCCCAATTACCTTATGTATACCAATGATTAAATGGGGAATCTGTGGCAAGTCCATAAACCTCATATGAAACTTCAGCTCAACCCTTCCAAATGGTGTCACCTGTAGTTTTTAGTTCTATTAAGTCAATGCAGCATCAATCTGAGAGTTCCATTCAAAACTCCTGGCAGTCCCTTAGAAGAAATTAAGGTTTATACTAAGTAGCAAATTATTATTTAGCAGCCAAATTCTAATTTAGCACAAACCAAAAGGCAGTTTGCTGTAAAAGAAGACCAGAATGTTTTATTTTAAGATGAGCAGGGAGTTCCATCAGTATCAGTCCAATACAGTTAAATTCAATTGTGTTAGATTTGCTATATGCTTTTAATAAATGCCATCAAAACCTGGATTTATTTATCGGTAATATAAGTTTTAAACATTTTAGTAAATCCAACAATTTCATAAATCTAAAAAACTTTAAAAAAACTTAAAAAAAATATAATCAGCAAAAAATGGATTTATGAGTTTGTTGGCTCATAAAATATACTATATTCAATGTCTCTGTTAGAGCCGAAGTTCAAATACATTTTACGAAGATCCAGACCTCGTACTGATTTTAGAACTGGACAGATTAAAATCGAGTTTAATAGTCTGCATTGCATTACCACATAAATTACTTTTTTGACACAGCTTTGCAGATTTCCTTCAGCAAGCCTTAGTTTTTCCAATGGGCAACTTTTGCACGTATGTTTAGAAAAAAGCTTCGAATTTCTTGGGTGTTTCGTTTTTCTAAATACATTTGCATTCTAAAATCCGATATAGCTTTCACTATGTCATCCACACATGGTTTTGAGTAACAATAAGACAAATCATCTTTTAAACTACAGATTTTTCACCTTTATTGTTGTAAGGTCTAAGGTTAGCCAAGACCTTTTGTTTTTAATTAAAAATTCTTACAAATATACCTACATGCAGGGGCTTTCAGTCAGACCTGTTCATCCACAGGCCTATTATAGTACCGTTCACATTTTGCTTTCTCCCTCCTCAGCATACAAAATGGGGCAATGGATCAGCCTGTTTCATTCAGTGACTGTCTTCAGTTTGTTTGGCTTTTGCACAATGTGCACATTCGCTTGTTAAAAAGTTCCTTTCAGTGCCAAGGCTGGTGGGCCAATGAATAATTTTTTTGCTAATAAATATTCTTTTTTTACTTTTGCTAACTTGACTTTGGTTTATTTTTTCTGTAAGCGCCTCCCCACTGCTACTGAAACACTCGTGGTGCCCTGCATCCCAAATTTCTGGTGGCCATCTTAGAATGAGAAATCCCATTATTTAGTATTACTGAAGAATTACAAAACCAAATACCGCTCCATGTTTCACATTCAGATTACTTCTAAGTGAGCCTTTTCAAGATATGCTCAGTTAGAATCATTGTTATGAAATAGTCTAAAACTGACATATTAAATGTGCCACATGCTCGAGAAGGATACTGGCCATATTATTATTAAAATGTTATAAATTATTCAAAGATTGCCACTATGCGTGAATGCACAACGACAATCCCCCAATGATTTTATAAGACTTTATCAATAATAATAGGTGCAGTTTTCCACTTGGGCGTGCATAATGGTTAATATATGCTACTTTTATAATATTTCAAAAATATGCCTCTAAGTTAGCTTTACTTTAAATGCTGGAGATAGCATTGCCCAGGTGGGTACTAAATGCAACATGATTTGAGGTTTGCAGTGTAGAAGCAACATCTTTGATGCACTTTTTACGAGCGTCACCCGGCTGTACAATTTGGCCAGGTTATTTCCCAACGAGAACCCCATGGGAAATGCCCCTCCACTACGGAGGCTGATGCAGTAGCGGCTCGTGGTGGGAGTGCTGCGGGGCGGTGGGGCGGGGGAGGAGCAGGGTGGGGGGTAGTAAACTACGGCATACGGCCGAACAGAGGTAAGTAAACAAATAAATAAATAAAACGAATTCCGTTGCGCGCGCTGCATCGCATTTGGCAATGCAGCACGCGCCATGAAATTCGTTTTATTTATTTGTTTACTTACCTCTCTTCGGCCGTATGCTGTAGTTTACTACCCCCCACTCTGCTCCTCCTCCGCCCCACCGCCCCGCAGCACTCCCTCCACGAGCCGCTACTGTTTGTGGACCTTTCACATCAAAACGAAAATGTTTCCATGAAGCGAGCACAGCACAGCATGAAGCAAGTGCTCAGAAGAAACGTTTATTTTGCTCGTTTCTGAAATATCAAGGCACTGTGGGGCAGATGTATCAAGGATTGCATTTGCGATTCCTTAATAGCGAATTTTAGCGAATTGCTATTAAGGAATCGCAAAATGCTATGTATGTAGGAATCGCAATAATAATTGCGATTCCTTAATATTCCTTAATTGCGAATTGCAAATTGCGATTCGCAATTAAGGAATACCTTCCCATTCATTCCTATGGGCGTAGAGGCCCATAGGAATGAATGGGAAGACATTCTCAATTTGCGAATCGCAATTAGAGAATCGCAAATTGAGAATGCAATTTCAAGGGTGCCAGGGTGTCCTTTTGACACCCTGTTGCACCCCTGAAATATGTATGCGTGCACATGTGGCGCACATACATGCCCTAAGGGCATGTATGTGCGCCACATGGCACTTTGAAAATGCTAAAAGTGCATTTTTCAAAGAAATCGCATATTACCACCAACTTGAAGTTGGTGGTAATTTGCGATTCCTTAAGGCCAAATTGCACTTTTTTGGTGCTTCTTACATTGGATTTAAGGAATCGCAATTTGCGATTCCTTAAATGCAATTGCAAAATAGGGAATCGCAAATTTTGCGATTCCTTATTTTGCGAGGCAGTTTTGCCTTAATACATACCACTAAGCAAAATTGCGTTCACAAACGCCGAAATTCTGCGAATTTCTGCGTTTGCGAACGCAATTTTGCTTGATACATCTGGCCCTGTTTTCTTTAAATTTTATTCAGTGGCGCTTTTCCTAGTTGGATATGAATCACGATTTTATGGCACATAAACTTCTCTAATGCTTGTTTCTGCGACGTCGAAGTGCTGGTACTAATATTTTATTCACTGTCTCTTTCCTTGGCTTTTAAAAGCTTGTGTTTGGGCATAAAAATTGAAGTGAAGAGATAACTACAGATTGAAAATAGACATGGGGCTATTTTACCTTGCAGAAGTAGAGTCGCTAATAGGTCTGGGGTTGGCTGCCAGCCTTATGACTTTACCAATGTTTGTTTTGTCATTGTTTTTGCAAATTCTGATTGTTGGGGAAGCAGCAGGGCCCTCATCAATCTAAAATAAAAAGCATTGGCTATAAGCACATTTTTTTGGTCTCAAAACCACACATTGCTTTAGCAATCCCTGGCACTGAATGGAACTTCTTTGTGTGTGGATGTGCTACTTGTGAAAGGACAGAATGCCTTCGCTCACAGTGAAATTAGCCAGTGGGAGAAGTGGGGTAACCCACTGCTCCATACTGTACGCTCTAATGGGCAGAAGGAAAATGTGAATATCACAATAACAGACCAATGAATGATAAGGGTTGCCTCAAAGCTACTTTTAGAAAAATATAATTTTAACAAAATCAAAAGTTGTTGGCTAGGACATAACATGTAGTTGCACGACCCAGAAAAAGCTACATTTAGCTTTGCTGTAGAGGGCAAATACACTGTAAACAATGGAGCAGGAATTATCATTGTATTTCAAATCTTTTTTGAATGTTGTTCGTCAATAGATCTAGTACAATATAGCATTAAAAAATAAAACCATTTGCCTTAAGTGGTTGGAAGTGCTGCAAAATCGAACGAGTTACCGTCTGGAAATGTGTTTGAAGGAATCACTTAAAATTCTTTCTCAATACTGTCACTACATACAGATGCATTAAAGCCTTAATTCTGCAAGTGAAGGTATAGTTCTGCATATTAACACTTGTAAAATGTACCTTGAATGTTTCCCTTTCAACCTTCTGGAGCTAAAGACCCACATCAAAATGCTAAATTAACATTTCATATACATCAGAATGTGATTCCAGAGGCTTTAGAACTCTGGTATATCTTTATGCAAGCTTCCTGGCCAAGCTCATAAAAATGTATGCCTAAAGAGTTAAAACTGTTCTTGTCTCCTACCAGTAAAATGAATCTGCACAAAATTATATGGACTGAAGGATTGGGAATTCAATAAACTATATTACACATGTACTTATCAGATAGTGATCAGCAAAAGGTAAGAATCTCTGGGCATGGCCTGGCAGTTTAGGACTACATTTGTCTACATCTGTCATCATTGACATCCAGGACATACAGTCCTGGCGTCTTATGCCATTTTTGACTAGTGAGAGGGCAGCACATGTTGTATTTAATCAAAGAGAGTTCAGCATATTCAGGACTGGCAGCCTGTGCCATTTTATACCTGTGAGAGTGAAGCGCATCATTTGTGACCAGGTATCTTGCAGCACATTCAGAGATGCTGGTCTGTGCCTTTTCAGCTGAGACAGAGTGAGCATTGTGGTGTATTTTATATTATGGTTGTTTGCACTTACAGTGTAATATACTCACAAAAACCGTCCAGTCAGGTACGTTTGTAAAACCTTTTGCTTAACCCTCAGTAGCTGTGGCTTGGAGCAGCAAGGCTGAAACAAAGGATCTAGTGTAGAGCATTTAGATGGACCAAACAACAAAATAAGAACATCACGACACAGAAAAAAATCTCACACCAATCTATAAAAATAGATTATATTTTTATGGATTTTTAGACACCAAAATGAACAAATTCCACCGGAGGGTTCCAGAGATATAGTTTTTTTTAAGTAAAACGTAAATCTCAGTGTTTTACTTAAAAGCCAAACAACAGCTGTAAAGTTTGGAAACTTTTTCAAACTTTTAAAGAGTTGTGTTTGACTACTCCAGCTCAGTCTTAGTGACCAATTCCGACAGCTAAAAGGGCAGGTGGGGCAATAAGCAGTATTTGGACAGATACCTGGTCACCAAAGCAGTCTCAAGTCCAGTTCCACACTTTATGCAAGGACCACAATAGACTTCAATGGAGTGGTCCTGATGATGAGGATGTGGGATCTTGAGGATGCTGTAAGATTTTCTGGGTGCTCTGGGGTTGACGCAGGTCTTCCTTGGGTTGTTCATCGGTCCATGGTCCAGGTGGGGCGACTTTGGCCACAGGGGTCAATGTCCCTGAGAGTACTCTTTGGTCCAGCAGAAGTCCATTTACCACTGGGCCTCTGGTCTCCGGACATAGCAGGTACAGCAGTTTCCTTTGGTGTGGATTAGTGTCTGTCTTTGGCGATCAACCTGCACTCTGACTACTCTCCTTGGTCTGGCAGACTCGGATGCAACCTTTGAGCATTGAGGAGCAGTCTTCATGACTGCACGTAAGCAGTCAGCACTTAGCAGTGATTCAAAGAATGTGAACCCTGACAGGCCAGAATGGGCTAAATCAGCTTTTATGGCCCTGGTGCTGGAACAGAGAATAAACCAACTTACTCTTGGAGTTCATTTTTTCTGTCTGGGGCTCTGGAGTGATTTCTCCACGAGCTAGGCACCACAGGCACAGCCCTCTGTTTACTAGCCCAAGGAGCAGTAGGTGCAGTTCAGTGGTTGGTGCACCCCAGGGGTTAGCAGGGCAGTCCTTCTTCAGACCTCTATCCAGCCTAGATGTAATCTGAGGTCTGGGTGCCAGGGGTGCCATATTCATGTCCAGAAAGTGCTTTTTGGGGATGAAGTGGTCAGTAGCCAATGGGCTACCAGGTTCTATGCCACCTTATGATGACTTCTGGTTATGTGTGGCATATTGGTATCCCAGAGTGCACTCTTCTGGCCACTCCCATAATGTCTGAACATCTTTCTTGGTGTGTGGAGCTTGATAGCCCACCCTAGAGGTGCGGTTACTTTTGGGCTACATGCTCACTAAAAAACTCATTTGGTAACTGGTCTCCCCTCTTGTTTCTCGCCGTCAGCCCACCTGCCTGAACAAAGGAGAAGCCCCTCTCGAGTGGGGTTGCCATTTGGCCATCATAGGTGACTTCTCCTTTGAAGCTCGCCTTTTGGGCCAACACCCTGTGTGGCTTCCTGTGAGGAGCAGGTAACACCTCTCTCTGCGGCAGGCCTCAATTGTTCCTGTGCTTGGGAGTCAATCACACTGTTGTCCAGGAAGACAGAAGGCTGTCTGGTTTCCATCATCTGTGTATGGCCACTGAAAAAACTGGGCAATAGAGTGGCACCTTTCTAAAAGTTGCTTTTCCTTAAAACGTTGTGAGGTTAATAGGGCCCGTGCACAAACTTTTTTAGATGACTTTTAGCATATTTTGGTTGTGTGCTTGCATGCGAAAATGTACTCAAAGTGTTTTGCTTGCAAATACATTTCTTCGTAGGCATGCTAGCGCAGGTGAGATTTGCAGAAGGTTCTATGGCGTACCTGCCGAAAACTAGAGAAGAAATGGCACAGTGATAAGACACCGGACAGCCACGCAGCCCACAAAGACGCCATCCGTAACCACCACCACCTCATCAAGTCCGCCAAGAGAATCTCCTTCAAAGACCACCTCGACAACAACGCACACAACAGCAAGGAGCTTTTCAACATCGTGAAGGAACTCTCCAACCCCAGCTCCAACACCAACGACATCCCACCATCGCAACCCCTGTGCGATTCCCTCGCCACCTTCTTCCACCGCAAGATCGCCGACATCCACGACAGCTTCAACACCCAGACAGCCCCAACTAAGATCGATGCACCAGACCCGCCGCACACCATCGACCACGACCCCCTGCCAGCCTGGGCCAGCGTGAACATCGAGGACACCATCAAGACCATGAGCACAATACACTCCGGCTCCCCGTCAGACCCTTTCCCGCACCACATCTTCAACAAAGCCAGCAGCTCCATCGCACCCCACCTGTGCAACATCATCAATCTCTCCTTCGAGACTGCGACCTTCCCAGAGAGCTGGAAACACGCAGAGATCAACGCCCTACTCAAAAAACCCAAGGCGGACCCGAGAGACCTCAAGAACTTCCGGCCCATCTCCCTGCTTCCGTTCCCAGCCAAGGTCATCAAGAAGATCGTCAACAAACAGCTAACCCGATACCTCGAAGAAAACAGCATCCTGGACCCATCCCAATCGGGGTTCCGCAGCAACCACAGCACTGAGACTGCCCTCATCGCCGCCACCGACGACATCAGGATCCTGCTGGACAACGGTGAGACCGCAGCCCTCATCCTGCTGGACCTCTCCGCCGCCTTCGACACTGTCTGCCACCGCACTCTACGCGCACGCCTCCACAACGCAGGGATCCGAGACAAGGCCCTGGAATGGGCCACCTCCTTCCTCGCCGGCAGAACCCAGAGAGTCCGCCTCCCACCATTCCGATCCGAAGCCTCCGAGATCATCTGCGGCGTACCCCAGAATCGTCCCTCAGCCCAACACTGTTCAACATCTACATGGCCCCGCTCGCACGCATCGCCAGACAGCACGACCTCAACATAATCTCCTACGCCGACGATACTAAACTGATCCTCTCCCTCACCAAGGACCCCCTCGCCGCCAAATCCAACCTCCATGAAGGGATGAAGGCCGTCGCCGATTGGATGAAGATCAGCCGACTAAAACTGAACACGGAGAAGACAGAGGTCCTCATCCTCGGCTCCAACCCCTCAGCCTGGGACGACTCCTGGTGGCCAACGATGCTGGGAGCAGCCCCGACACCCACCGACCACGCACGCAACCTGGGAGTCATCCTCGACTCAACGCTCTCCATGGCCAAGCAAGTCAACGCAGTCTCATCCTCCTGCTTCAACACCCTCCGCATGCTTCGCAAGATCTACAGGTGGATCCCGACAGACACGAGAAGAACAGTCACCCAGGCCCTCGTCAGCAGCAGACTTGACTATGGGAACGCCCTCTACGCGGGAGCCCCGGCCAAGCTCATCAAGCGACTGCAACGCATACAAAACACCTCCGCACGCCTGATTCTCGATGTACCACGCCACAGCCACATCACCCCCCCACCTGAGGAACCTGCACTGGCTCCCCGTCGACAGGAGAATCTCCTTCAAACTCCTCATCCACGCACACAAGGCACTCCACAAGACTGGCCCAGCCTACCTCAACAGACGACTCCTCTTCTACGTCCCCAACCGCCAACTCCGCTCCGCCGACCTCTCCCTCGCCACCGTCCCTCGCATTCGAAGAACCACCACCGGCGGCAGATCCTTCTCCCACCTCGCCGCCAAGCCCTGGAACACCCTTCCACTAAGCCTACGACAGACCCAAGCCCTGCTGACCTTCAGGAGGCTACTCAAGACCTGGTTGTTCGACCAGTAGCAGCACCCCCCCCCTTTTTTTCCCCCAGCGCCTTGAGACCCTCGCGGGTAAGTAGTGCGCTTTACAAATTCTGTGATTGATTGATTGATGGCGCTCTACAGAAGTACACTTGAAATTTGTTGTGAACTCAATTATGTGCGGTGCTTTGAGGTGGAGAGATCACCCACTCCCCAGTTGGACGACCAAAATCACCCAGTTTATACAAAAAATTGGTTTCCCCAGCACACGCTAATGTCAACATGTATTACATAAATAACAGATATCAACAATTCTTGTCTTTCTTGGTATTTGTTAGATTTATTCTCATATGTTCTTGTTTAGTTCTCTTTTTAGCCTCTTTTTAGCCAACGCGTGTTTCGTCGCCCATGGCAGGTGACCGCGACTTCCTCAGGGCTGTTTCATCGGTATGGTTAGTGTTATCTTTTAACACTGTCAAAGCGTACTTGCTAGGATGACGGAAGGCTGCGCGAGCAAACACTCGGAAGGCGGTAAAACAGATGACAACAAATAATAAGGGATAATACTGACACGATTAGGAGAGAAAAACTAACGAAGACAAGGAACTATTTGGGGACACCGGGACGGAATTACAACCGTTTAAAAGATAAAACTAACCATACCGACGAAACAGCCCTGAGGAAGTCGCGGCCACCTGTCATGGAATTTGTGGCCAGATATAAGAACATACTGGTCACAAAAAGCGGTCTGAAACTGCTCACCAGCTGTTTGTACCCAGTATTTCATTTTGCAAATTGACCTATGCACTAATATGGTGGTTCACAAGATAAGGAAATGCAGGCGATGCAGAACAACCTGCCTAATTATTATTCATTATGGAGGCCTCCATTTGTGAACGTCTGCATTTGGCTGCATTCAAAGGACTGGCAGCCTGCAAGGCACAGCAGACCTCCATCTCTGTGATTACACAAAAATGCCAAACAATTTAAGCAGCACACATTCCTTAAAGAAACATAGCCTGTGGTTGTTAAAAAAATTGTTTTCCATTTTGGAAAACTTTAATAAGAGCAGACTATGGTCATCTTGACTGCTACCTACTGGCCCTCAAGCTGCCACCACAATTACCAAAGGGTAAGGGGCCCAAATGGACTCCTTTCCCTTTGTGAATGAGTTACCACACCAGTTTGGGAGCGGGTAACTGATCGGTGGTTTACGAACAGAATTACAATTGCAAATCATTGATACATAGGTTACTGAATCTCAATTTGGAAGGAACTCCCTTAACATGCACCTTCCGAATTGTGATTAACAAAAATGTTTTCTGAATTACAAAATGGGATTAGTACATATATCAAAGAGATTTAGGGGTTACAACCCATTTTAATGAATCAGCGAGTTTGCCACCACAAAATAAATCTTTGTACATCTGACCCTTGATTATTTATGGGTTTTAATAAACACATAGGGGCCTATTACGATGTCGGGCGGACCGTCTCGGTGTGAGAACCGACCAACCATACGTCGGCGGTTCCGCACACCTTATCACGATGCGACCACACATGGTGCGGTTGCAAACTCCCATTTCTCAATGGGAGCTTGTGCTGTGGGTGGAAACTGCCCGCAGTACAAGCTCCCATTGAGAAATGGGAGTTTTTACACATCCCTTTACCATGTGGCAGGCACCGGTACAGGGATGTGAAGGGGGGCACCATAGGTACTCAACCGCAGGGCCAGGGGAGAAGGGGGCCCTGTTAGGGGTCCCCAAAGACACTTTCCGACAGCAGTTCCATGTCAGAAAGGCTGACATGGACCTGCTGTCGGAAAGTGCCATCATAATCTCGAAGGCGCAAACGCCCTCTTTAACGGGATTATGTGGCTTTTCCGAATGGCTGGCGGGTTCCTTGAGCCAGTCAGAACCCAGTCAGTTTCCCCGGCAGGTTTACACTCCGACCGCCGACATTATAATTCGGCGGTCGGAATGTAAACCTACGATGTAGGTCAGAAAGCCTCCGACAAGCAGTCGGAGGCTTTCCGACCTACATCGTAATCAGGCCCATAGTCTTTCCAAACAATTTCAACTAATCCAGGGCTATATTTATGGATATAGTGGCTGTTGAAATTATTAAATGGATTATCAAAGCCACGACTGCTATAGATCATCTCAGCTCCCAATTTTTGTAGATGTTAAGTGTCCCTATTATTAGTCCCCAGTCTTATTGGGCATGGTTTCTACACACAATTTTGTTAAATTTTCATTGTTTTGCAGATTCAAAAGAATTCATAGCTGTCTATGACATAATGGCAATAGATGCTGGTTGTGTCAGTTGGAGTCCTAGGCAGGTCCACCCCCACCCCATTCCCCCCCACCCCTCGTCCCCGATCTGCCGCTTGAAAGCAACAGCACATATTTATTAGCTCCAACGTCAGCTCACACCCCTTTTTATTTGAGGTTTTACTATACATTGCAGTGGGCGGGATATTGCAACACAGGTCTTGGTCTGGATCTGATGTGTTTTTCTCATCTGTGCATGTTTGTTTGCAGAGGAGTCCATTGTGTCTATTAGATCAGCACACCAACTTTGCAAGTTAGTCTCTTAATGGCTGCCACATTTTATTTTAAAAAGTAGCTATGGTACTTTCCAGGTTGAATATGCACATTAAACAATAGCAGTTCATTAATCACTGAATTTAATAACCATTTAATTCGGTCCCTTAGATAGTTGACTATTTAGTTTGATTTTAGAAGATGTTGAGTTTTTTCACTTTAAATAACAGCATTGCTAGACCCCATGTGGTGTGGCCCGAGGAGACCATTTCTGCAGAAACGCAAAAATATTCATTTTTCATCATAAAATTATCATCTATTTTAGCCCTACAGTGTCTGCCTTGATTTTAATAATCTGGTCAATTAAGGAGAGTTTCTTATACAAGTCTATCAATGTTTAGGGATTGGTTAGGTTAAGGGCCCTACTTTCTCAGAGGTAATATTCCTCACTCCTGATAGCCAGCTGTAATCTGCAGAGTCTTTGCATTGTTGCAGTTTTACTGGTGATATCAGGCTGGAGACCTTTATCGCAGAACTAGTGTGGGCTGACAATGCCACTATTGTTGATTCGACTTGCTCGTTTGGAATAACAAAGAGGTTTTAAGGACATTTATTTTCTTTTAAGGATCTTTGTTTTTACCATCCATTTTCTGGCTAAAATATATGATTTAAATGTTAGAAGCAAATTATTCCCTTCGCTCTAAGGCTGTCTGAAGGATCCAGAATGATCTGCTTTGCAGTGACTGAACTCGGTGTTATCTCAAGCTGGTGGTTTTTCATCAGATTCTGTAATAATTTGGACTATGGAGATGTTGTTTAATTGCAGAATACGTGGTGTGGTGGTTTTATAGAAAGCATGTAGTACCAGTCACCTATGCTTATTAAGGGCTAATAGATTGTTCTTATTCGGGAATGTGTCATTCAAAATTGGAGCATTTGGTTCTATACTTTGTGAGTTTTGAGGTATTGGTGGTCGTTTATGTTGTGATACCACCATGAAGTGTTTAGGAGTAACTGAGTACTTATATTGGCGCTTTGATATTGAATCTTTTTCAAGAGAGAACCCTCAAATTGTTAATCCTGCTAGTTTCTTCCTTTAAATTTGTTGTCTTAGACTCTGATGATGGAGATAATTGCTTTCTGAAATATAGGGAACATTTAACTGTCTTTTGTAGGAGACCTTTTCTATTTTGTTTAGTTACCACTTCCTTTTGGGGAGTGGGGCGAGTCCTTGATTTGTGAAAGACCAATATCAGGACTTTGTCTGCAATTTTGGTAATTGATTAAGTTGCTTTTTGATAAATAATATAGTGTATGAATAGATTTTAGTACCAGTCTTGGGATTTCTTGTGCATTTTTGCTGAGCTTCCAAGCTTCAGTGCCCTTATTTATGACACTTCCCTCTTAGGTTTGTACTCCATCCTCACACTCTTGTCATTCAGAAGCATCAGGTTGGGCATATTTTCCTTATTTTCATTCTTTTTTGTTGTTGTTAGAAATTGGGCTGTTGGTTGACTGGTGGGGGTGAGCCATGGTCAAGCAGCAACCACAGTCCTAGTCAGGGTAAGGCACAAGCAAACCCCAAATTAACCAGTGCTCAACATCCTGGTAGCTTGGCACAGAGCATTCAGTCTTAACTCAGAGGCAAAATGCAAAGAATTTGTGCAACACCTTAAACAGATAAACAGTGAGAACACCATGCAAAACGATTCCACACCAGGTTAGAAACAGAAACCTTAATTTAAAAAAGAAAACAAGACCAAAACGACAAACATTCAATCAGAAGAACAAGAGTTATGAATTATTAATGAATAAACTGTAAAATAGCCCCAAAACGCATAAAGAGTGAACCCGGGGATATCTGGTCACGCTGGACAGGGCCGGACTGGGAACCAAAACCGGCCCTGGCAAAGTGCTCGGCTTGCCCCACGAGGGGTTGGGGGTGCGGCCGAGCTGTTTGCCAGGGCCGGTTTTGGCCGATTTTGGTACAGGGGCCGATATTGCAGCTATGCTGCAAAAACGGCCCTGTAACAAACACGGCCCCCAGGGGCCCAAAACCGGCCCCCACCCTGGTGGCCCACCAGAGAAATGCCCGGTGCCCACTACGGCTAGTCCGGCCCTGACGCTGGACTGGGTCACAGTCAATATTTCAGGCCGATCACGATGTAGCCGGGGTTGGTTACAGTCCCAAATTAGTCCCACTGGAGGTTTACCTTCATAAGTTTTGTGCCAAGAGTCCCGTTCATGTTGGAGGGGGCCACATGGAGCAAGGAGGGCGTTGCTATCAGTGGTCGCATGGTGCAAGGTACAGGCGAGCTGGAGCCTTGTGTTGTTGGTTCACGCAGGCGATCGATGTTTGTTGTGCAAACAGACGGATTTGCGGTGGCTTGAGCTGAGTCTCTGTGCAGACGACGCGGTTCCTTTGTGAAGTGGCCCGTTTTCAATTGCGAGGAGCCCAAAAGCTTGTATTTAAGAGCTCAAGAACCACACCAAGGGCCCAGCACTGATAGTTAACTCATAGGGGGTCAGAAACGCAGTGAGACACGTCTAGGAGCTGTGGGGGAGCCAGGGTCCAGCTCCTCCCTCCCATCCTGCCAGTGATGGCCCATCCAGTAACACCTAAGCTCCGATTGTGTATGGTTGTCTAAGAGCAATACACAAAGCCCATCTGCCAACTACACTCAGTCCTGTGATAAGAGACAGGCTGCAGACACCAAATGACTAAGGGCCACATGTATCAAATTTGGAAGTTGCGATTACCTAATTGCGATTTTCTGAGAATCGCAATTTCCAATCTATGAAATTCCATGAGGTTCATATAACGATTCCTAGTGGGTCGCAAATTGACATACCTCATTAATATTGATGAGGTAGATCGCAATTTGCGACCCCCTAGGAATCACTAAAATCACGGGGATGGTGGCCTGCTGGGGTCAGCAGACCACCATGTCCGTGATTGCTTTTAAATAAAGCAATCTTTTTTTTTTAAATGCAGCTCGTTTTCCTTGAAGTAGGTGGTAAAATGTAAATGTTTTGCGACCGCATTAACGGTCACAAAACATTCATACATACCATTAGGATTCACTATTTGAAAGGGACGCCCTAAACACGCCCATTCCAAATACGGAATCGCAATCCCATTTTGCGATTCGGTAACAGGTTACCGAATCGCAAAATGGGTTTTGATACATGTAAAATGCCTTTTTTGCGTTCGCAAACGGGCCGATTCTCCGAATCGACCCGTTTGCGAATGCAAAAATGGGTGATACATGTGGCCCTTTGGCTAGAAAATGCCAACTTTATAAAAGTGGAGTTTTCAGAATAGCAATTTAAAATCTGACTTCATCATGTTATGATTATAAATTGGAATTTCAGAGACACCAAACTTGGAGGGGTCATCTCTTCCCATTTGGAAATTACACTTAGAAGATTTAGTAAGGCAACTCCAATGTTATCCAGTGGGAGATATAAGCCTTGCAGTAGTGACAATTTTAAGAATTTTTCACTACCAGGACATGTAAAACTTAAAAGTACATGCTCTACTTTTTAAATACACTGCACCCTGCCCTTGGGGCTGTCCAGGGTCTGTCTACTTTATGGGTGACTTATATGTATTAAAAAGGTAGGTTTGGGCCTGGCAAAAGGTTTATTTTGCCAGGTCGAAATGCAGTTTAAACTATAGACACACAGACATTGCAATGGCAGACCTGAGATATTTAAAGGGCTATATAAGTGGGTGGCACAATTAGTGCTGCAGGTCAACTAGTAGTGTCTAATTTACAGGCACATGTAGTGCCACTGTACAAGGAACGTTTACAAGTAAATTAAACATGCTGATTGGGTATAAGCCAATTCTACCATGTTGTAAGGAGTGAGCACATGCACTTTAGCACAGGTTAGCAGTGGTAAAGTGCTCAGAATCCTAAGGCCAACAAAAATAGATTTAAGCAAAATAGAGCAGAGACAAAAGGTTTGGGGGAAGACCACCCTAAAGCAGACAGGTGTACCACTTGTAATAAAAAAAACTCTTAAATGCTTGACAAAATGTGTAGGGGTTTTGCTATTGTTATTAATATTTCTTGCATGCTGTTCACATAAGATAATAAGGGCCACTCCTCTTTCTGGGTTTGTGAAGTAATTATTCCTTGACAGGCATTGATTCTACACAGTGTAGGAACCATAGTTCCTAGGGAACAATAGTGTATTTAGTTCAGATTGTGTACACTCCATAATCAATATGCCAGAATGTACTGGGCTTGTTTTCCCCAGCCAGGGGACCTGTGATTGAGGAATATCTGGTATAGCACAGAAAAGAGTGGGATTTATCTTGTTTTTTTACTTTGGCAAATTTCAAGGAATTTTTTTGTTTGAAGACCATTAAGTTCTCTTGGATAATTTGGGTCATTGCAGACTGTGAATAAGTTAATTTGGTGAATAATTTCCCTACCCCTTTGTTGGATATTGGAACCGATTTAACAGGCCAACTAGCCCCTTGGCCTTCCTGGTGATCGTTACCCTTATTTAAGCTTCTCTCAAAGAAATCTGTAATAGTTTTATTTCTAGTAGTTGTGGGACACCCTCAACTTGTTTTCCCATTGCTTTACTTAACATCATATTTTCCGGTATTATCGATAGTTTATGCATTTCCATATTGAATGTGGTGGTGCCTTGGTGTAGTATGTGCTTGATGGAGAATATGGATGTCATACCTGAATTTTACTTAATACCTCTAAGAACTAAGGGGCTGATTACGATGGTGGAAGGACCGTCACCGACAGCCCGGCGGTGGCGGTCCTTCCCACATCGGACCGCAATTTTCCCACCGCCAGATTACGATGGCGGTGGGAACCAGACCGCGACCGCGGCAGACGCAAAGACCGTCCGCCACGGAACCGCCACAGGCAATCGTCCCGATTGCCTGGCGGAGCGGTCTGCATCCGTAAAATGGTGGCGGTGCCTAGCAGGCACCGTCCTCCAAAATACGATGCGGTCTTCCGCCAGCCTTTCCGCGGCGGGTAAACCGCCATTGAAAGGCTGGTGGAGATTGGTTTCGGGTGCCCGTTGCGGGTCCCCAATGTGTTGGGGGGGGTGTTTGTGCACTGGGGGGTACCCATGGTACCCCCGACATTTCACTGCACCAAGTGGCAGGCACCGTGTGGTGCCTGCCACGTAGTGCATTGAAATGCATGACATGCATTTTTGACATAGCGGCGGGTGCTGCTGTCAGCAGCACCCGTCGCAATGTTAAGAGTGCAAGGTGTGACCGCCATGGTGGCGGTCGCATCCTAATTTGGTGTGCGGAACCGCCGCAGGTATTGCGGACGGTCCCGGTCGCCACCACCATAGAGGACGGACTCCAGTCCGTCCGCCATCATAATCGGCCCTTATGATCTGTTTCCGCAGCAGATCCAGAGCCAAGATTCTAGTGGGTAGTCCTCGCCTCTGGGCTGAGTTGTGTTTATCGCTGTCTTGAACGCCACAATGTAGTTGTGCACAGTCAGAGAGAAACATGTGGCCCAAATCCAAGTCTAATTCAAGACCCCAGATTCCTGGTGTTGGTCCTTTCAATTAGTCAATGGGGTTAGACAGAAAAAATATAAAGTTTGTAAATACCCAGCAAGTGCAATGGCATTTTTTTCTTTAGACCAGGAAAGCTTCAGGAGGCAGTAGCCAGATGCTTCCAAAGTAGTAAAAATAAAATATTTTGTTGCTCCTGTTGCTAAAGTTACAATGTTTAGAGACAAAAATCAACTCACCACTCCACTCATGTTGACACTAGCCGAACTGCCACCACATGCTTTAATGGCGCTCCTTACTCAATTAAGTTACCCACCAGTAAGTCTACCAACACGTCTTGGGTCATGGTTCCTTTTCTGGTCCTCTTACTTCCTTTGCCCCCATTTTCCCCTTCCTCAGACTCCCTGGCTAGGAATGAAGCCACACAAAATCCGAAGCATGCTGGGGGATGCTGAGCACACTGACCACACCAGACCGGTGTGGTGCAATGTGTTACAATGCAGTGGAAAGCAGGTCATAAAATGGGGCCCACATGAGGAGCTGAGTCGCAGAGATGAGCTGTAGCTGGTGTGGGTGCACACTTAAAGGGCAGGAGCTTGATGGTCAATTCTCCAGATGTAGAATGGGAATGGAGTTTTGCTACAGCAGCTATGGCAGTTCACACAATCACCACAGTCAATAATTATCTGAGATGCACTTCTAATCCATGTCTCTGTATTTGTAGCAGCTGTTGTATTGCTCCAACCATATGAACAGTACATTGTCCAAGTTGAGAAGGCTGGTTAGGCATAGAAGCTCTTGGTCCTCTTTTACATTGTTACAACTGTTCAACCGCTGTTGCTTAAATTTGCTGGGCCAAACTTGAGATGGTACAGAGTGTACTGTTGCTAGGATATCGGAATGGCTCCAGTAGCAGCTGGTAATTTTACATGTTACATTCTAGATATGCCATACCCTGCCTAAGGGAGCATTGCTTATTGTGCTCAGATTGGACCCTTTTACATAGCTGGCTAGTGTTGGGTTGGTTAAAGAAGAGGTGAGGTAGCTTCCAATCCACTAATTAATTGTATGCTCTCAACCACAGATGGGAAGCAGTTTTCAAAATGTATATCCAGGCCCGACATTTGTGGTTAAAAGCGCACCATTTACAAATATAGTTGCTACTCCTTATATGACTGATTGTAGTTTGTCAACAATATCATACCAACATTTATCGCAAATCCCCTAGGACTCTGCAACGTAGTTTGTGGCTTTTCTTTTGAAAGGAGATGCCTGCAGTAATGCTAAGCTATGCAGCAGATTCTTTCTTGCTGTTTCTATATGTTTTGAACAGCAATACACGTTTAGTCTGGTGGTGGCTAACCTGGCTACTGTTGTCCTCTAATTGTGGAGTAAATATACCAATATGTCAGGCAATGCAGCGCAGACACCAAAATTGCTGCACTGCATTTTCTGAAAAGGAAGGAGCATAAAAGTGCCATATCTACTAAGATAAGGCACTGTTTCTCTCTCCCCCTGTGCCGACACACTTAGAGCATGCCGTGAGCCATGCACACACCCTTGCACTAAGGGTGTTTGTGTAATGTCTATCATAGGTTTTATACTTAAAAAAAAAAAATTATTTAGAGTTCATTGCGCAGTAGCACATATACAAAAGTGCTTATGATATTCAATTTTTTGGTTGACACATTTCATCCAACATACATGATTAATCAATACAGTATACTCCATATGCAAAAAGAGGGTATTACTTAAAACGAGATATTAAAAAACACCTATTGCACATTTCCCAATAAGAACTACAGATAGCAAAATTAAATAGTGACGCCTTTGAATTTGCTCTTAATTATCCACTGGCTTACTTCCTATAGACTTCCAGCACGTCTTAAACTTTCCATACGAGCCTGATCGTAAGGCATACCGTTTCTCCAATTCTCTGACTTTATGCAATTTTGACTGCCAACAGTGAAATGTAGGTATGTTCTCGCTTCGCCAATTCTGGAGTATTAGTGATCGCGCCACTAGGGCCATCATATATAAACCTTCTGCTTGTGTAGTACTAACAATTATGTTTGGGGAACACCCAAGGATTGCAATGTATCTATCGATAGTTATCCTAGGACCTAGCTTATATCTACAATATTTCTCAATTTCTTCCCAGAATTGTTTAATCTTTGGACAGTCCCAGACAATGTGAGTCCACGTACCACCCCTCTTCTGCTGAACACTGAAAACATTTATCCTCTATCTGGGGTTATATACTATGCAGACAGGTTGGGGTCCTATATAATAACCATTTGGTGTAAAATTGCATTTTCATAAAATTGGTGCCTCTTAGTAATGTTATGTGGAATTTATTAATTCTGTTCCAGACTACCCTTGAAATATGTAGGCCTTCTTTTGCTTGCCATTTATCTCAAGCTTTTTCATAGACCTTCTTAACCTTATGCTCGTTGAGAATTTCTAACCAACTACTTATTGATCTACATCTAGATGTTTCTAAAAGAGCCTCACTAAGTTTTAATTTTGCACAGAGTGTGATCGGGTCTATATTTCCTAAAAATGTGCTTAATTTGAAGGAATGACCATTTACGTGTATCTTTAAAATGGCTCAAGTCACACTCTATCTCTGCCCATTTTTTCCAAGTATCAATGAGAACAAAATCTCCCACATATTTATATCTGTTCTCCTCCCATTTCCTTAAAATATTAGATTGGATCAGCCGCTGTTCCCCGACATAGAGGTCAACCAGACTTGTGGATCCATTTATCAGAGGTATATCATAATACTTAAACAATTGTGCTTTTTGTTTTAAAAACCACTGGAAGACCTTATAGCGTACTTTTTTTTTTTGATTTTTCACAAGCCTCATAGGGTCTAAAATTTTATATTCCTTCAAAATTCTTATTATAAAGAAATTTTCCGTGCAAAGTGGATTGAGGTGATAAAAAAATCTGTATGTGTTATGTGCAAAATTTGCATAGTAATATTCCCTCAAATTGGGAAGGGCCATCCCTCCTTCCTTAAATGCATTACTTAAAGTGGCTAGTGCTAATCTCAGTGTCTTGTTGGCCCAAATAAAAGATGAAAATGGCCCATCTAATTCTTTAAAAAAGACATTTGTAATGCGCAAGGGATTGCTGAGAATAGAAAGTTAAATAACGGTAAAATTGACATTCGTATCAGTGCTGCCCGGATTTGTACTTGAAGGGTACTATTCCAGAACACAATACTATGCTTAGACGTAGTTTAAAACTTTTTCCGATATCCAATGTGTGCTCTATGTTGCAGCACACATGCAATTTTGGAAAAGATGGGAGACATGGAAACATAAATGTTTTTAATGCCTGCCTCAGAGAGGTGTTATTTGTCAGCACAAATCCCTATCTACATTTTTGTTAGCTGAAGTTATGCATCAAAACCCATGTTTGACCCCTAGGAATGCCCATATACCACCCACGGGACACCCCCTTGACACACAGCAGCACCAGTGTTACTTTGCATTACTTTAGGGCTACTTTCCAGAGTAAATACACTTTAACCCTAGAAAGTCAATCCCATATTAACAGTTTTTCAATGGGTTGATCCACTTCCACAAACCAGGTGCAGATTGTTAGTAAATCTGCCCTATGTCTCAAAGATATGGGCCCTATTACCAGAGAAGGATTCACCTCACAGTCTGGTGCAGACTTCGCAGATGTACTACAGCTCTATGACACCCATTTCGGGCTTGGTCCACACTTTACAAACTGTATAAATAAAGAAATCACACTATGCTTCCTTATACATTGACTCCGAGTACTGCGCTGGTTATCCTGCTTCTTGTAACTTGGGTAGGTTTTCTGCGATCTAAGCTGCATACATCTCACCCCGTTGCATTACGTTTGATTTTCAAACATCGCACGAACGAGACACATAAACACATCACACCCAGTTAAAGAGGTCCATAAATAAGTGTCATTCATGGTCTGTGTTGATAATGCCATAAATCATTGCCTTCTGTCATCGGAGGGGAGGTAAGCAATAGTGCTTTTGAACTCAAGTGGAGCTCAGGGTCAGACTGGGACAGAAAATAGGTCTGGGCACCAACTTAAAACTGACCCTCATTAGTGAATTAAATAGCTAAAAAAGGGGCCCATGTTTGCAAATTGGGGCGATTTTGAACTTCCAAAGACACTGTATAAGTGTTTTGCAAGGGATGGAAGACTGCAAGGATTTGATCTTGCTGCAGGCAATGTTTGTTTTGATATCAGGAAAATCAACTGTAAAACTGAAGACCATAAAACAGGGCCAGTGGCAGCCAAAAAACCGGCTACACCACCCTGACCAGGGCCAGACTGGCATCCGAAACTGGCCCTGGCAAACTGCTCGGCCGGCCCCCCTGGGGGGGGGGGGGATGTGTGAAGCCGAACTGTTTTCTAGGGCCGATTTCGGCCGATTTTGTTACCGGGGGCCGATACTGCCGGCCCCCGGTAACAAAAACGGCCCCCCAGGGGCCCAAAACCGGCCCCCACCCTGGCGGCCCACCGGGGAAATGCCCGGTGCCTGCTACGGCCAGTCCGGCCCTGACCCTGACTTTTCAGTCCAGCCCCTCAGCACTACCAGATTGCCCAAATAGGTAAGCCCAACCCTGCTGGGGCTCTTAATTCGGAAAATGAACTAGTAAATATTGTGCCTCGGCAACATTTCATCGACGTGTAATTATTTAAGGCAACCATTTTCTGGAATTTATGTATTATAGAAACGTGGAACATTCGTTTTTTTCATTTTATATATCTTTATCAGTAAACAAGAAGATATAAAATACAGAATAATACATAACTAAAAAAAAAGCTTTTCATAAAAATGCCTGAAACACCGTGGGCCCTGCTCAAGAGTTATTTTAAGGCTTTTGTAATTACAGTTCAACAGTTTCTGAAGGATGTTTGTGCATGCTTGAAGGTTGTGTTTATTCGTGACTGTTGAGTAGCCCCATGTTATGGCCCTGACCCTGAATACTATTTTCAGGACAATGTGAGACGTCCATAACGGAATATATGGTAACAGGGCATCAATGCACTGTTGGGCCCGTAATTGCCCCCAGGCAATTCAGCAACAAGTGGGCTTTGGAAAGTGTTTCTTTTGAGAGTAGTATGACCTGAAGTGCATTTTAAGAGTAAAGTGGGCAATGCAGAGATCACATGTGGCAACAGATACCATGCTTTCGGGAGAGATTTATTGTGTACAGAATATTAATCGCAATTTTAATAGCAAACAGAGTGAAGCATTGAATGGAGCCCTGCCTGTGAGAAGTGACATCCTTTTGACACTTGTGGGAGTAAAATGGTACTCCAGATGAACTTTGAGACATCCTAAAATGTACCTCAATCAGAGTTCCCACATTTCACTGGATCTGAAATGGTGTTCAACCCCACTTTCATGAGGCAATGTGTCTCCACATTATGGCACCTCGGAAAGCATCAGAAATAGAATTCATAAAACATTTAAGATGAATTAAATGCGTCCAATCAATAATTGATTTCTAGATCAATGATAAGATAAAGAGTTTTATTGCAGAATTTAATTTATATTGGTAAGAGTCAATTCCATGAAGGCTCTCAAATGAAAGTTACAGAGTATAAAAAAATCAGAAATTATTCTAAGTCCCAAATGGGCAGCAAAACCAGGAAAGAAACGGAGAGTATAACTAGTACAATAGGAAAGTCTTCTGACTCCTCCCCAAAATCAAGGGGGTTTTATAAAAAAAATTGCATATGAAATTACAGAGACCGCAGACTCACAGTGGTGTGCGCAAATGTAGAATTTCTTCAGCAAATCAGAGCACATGAAAGTTGAACATCATATTGCCTTAACACCTAAGCACTAACCACTACACGAATAAATATTCAGCACCCATTATGCTAATGCCATCTGGAGGTGCTAGAACATAACTAGATATATGAACAATAATGTGTTATGTGGCTGAAAGGAGCACAGTGACCTAACAGAAGACCTTATAATTGTTTCAAATCGTGGCGAAACAGGGAAAAGTTCAAGTGTATACTAACAGTGGAAATAAACCATTACATCTTGCCTTGACTGCATGCTGCATAGTTTGCAAGGAGAGAAGGTGGGCCGGGGGAAGAGGGGTGACAGGATGAGTAACAGAGATGACTTCCATCTTGGACAAAATGGTGTTTTCACAAAAATGTGGCCAATTTAACATACATCATAAAAACACACTTATACACATCATAGAAACATTGTTCCAAAAGCAATAAACTACATCAGTGTATACAGTAAAATCGAGTGTGCAAATGCATTCTGCTCTTCTGCACAAAAATAGAAAACTCTTACACACAGTCCTAGAGGGTGAAATATGGATACAGGAAGTGCCTGCAATCGATTAACAGAGGATCTATGTTATGTTACAGGGGTGTTATACCACAATATCGTAGTCGAAACATCAACCTACAGAAATGACCAAAATATCAACATTCAAAATATTATCACACTGTGGTACACTTACCTTGGCAATTTTTTTGCTAGTCGATATTACTGTCATGATAAATCTGAAGGTCGATATTATAACCACAGTATTGTGACATACAATTGTTTCAAGTGGCACCGCCACTTTTGTGCAGAAGTAAAGGCACTGATTAGAGAAGAATCAAGACGTTTGCTACTTCTGAGGCTGCGACCATTAATCAAAAAGTGCCCTCTTCTGTTGGTAAACCTCTGATACCTGTGGTGTGGCATCTCATTTCCACTCGTTATGTCTCCTTGTTTTATGTGCCCCCGGTGACCTCAGACTTGTTGTCTGCAGCTCTTACTAAAGCGGATTTGATTGCATGGAATGAAGATGCCACTTGTTCCCCAAGTACTTCCTTAATGAACCCTTGCCCTTCAGACGTGAAGATCAGGGAAATCTCCACTGGTGCAGGATTGAGTAGTAGAGTTAAGGCAGCAGCTGAACTGTGTTTTATGCGTGTTTTTAAAAATTATTCTATTTTCTAATATTGGGCCCCTGGGCACCTTTCACTCAAGTTGAGA
Source organism: Calotriton arnoldi (assembly GCA_963921515.1). NCBI lineage: Eukaryota > Metazoa > Chordata > Amphibia > Caudata > Salamandridae > Calotriton > Calotriton arnoldi. Next base: position 83,336 of record CAWUFW010015091.1, on the reverse strand, counting down.
AAATAAATATGCATTCTCATAAAAGGGGCATATTTCGCCTACTGTATGGTTGTCCCCTGAGTTAGGTTGCTGTACACATTTTGTTTCGCAGGAACTCTCTGTGTAAGATATTAGAAAGCCATAACATAACACAGCATAGCATGGTATGACACAATATGACACAGCACCACACTTCACACCACATGTGCATCACCTCAAGCAATATTTGACATATGATTACACTCCAGTTAACATACATTGACATGAATTACAATGACAATAAACAGCAACATAATAACAATATAACATCAATACAACAAAACACCTCACATCACATGTGGCACATGACACTACTCATATCACATTGCAAGGTCTCATCTTATCATAGTAAAAAACAACAGAATCAAAACAGAACCTAACAACCAAACAACCCAAGAATATATCACCATATGCGAGACATGATACCTCTCCGTGCAACAAAAGCCAAAATGCTATGCAAATCATATAATTTAAAAAGCAAGAATTGACAAACCAATAGGTCTGGCGTCGACTACCAGCCTTTTATCTTTGTCAGTTGTTTTTGCTTTGTCATTGCTTTAGACCTTTGTAAAACTTTTGTTGGGGGTGCTGCCAGACACTCGCAAATATAAAAAAAGAAATTGGCTTACGCTGACTCTCACAAATATAAAAAAAAGAAATTGGCTTACGCTGACTCTTGTAAATATAAAAAAAGAAATTGGCTTAAAGTACATACATACATACATTGTTGTAATAGTCCCTGGTAACGAATGGAACTACTTTGTGTTTCGATTTATTGCTTGCAAAAGAGCAGAGTGGTTAGCCAATGGCTGAAGTTAAATGACCCTTTGGCACATGCTGTATGCTGCAGAGGACGGAATACAAATGTGACAGAGACAACAACACAACGGATGAAGCGGGCTGGCTGAAAGCCCCCGTATAATTTTAGTGAAATCAGGCGTCTTCAGCACCAGACCATAAAATGACATTATAGCAAGACAGTATATATTCATCTCTGGTTCTTTATCCTAGTAAATGAGATGGTTTTTCTCGCAATGAAATCCTGTTTTTTCTATTTGAAGACCCAAATCACAGAATCTGTCCATAATGTTCTTGTAGGGCTAGCTTATGGCCGTTCTTTGGCCGACCATGTATCTGAATTACATTTAATCACAGTTACCAGATGTTATACTTGGGACAGTGATAGAGCGCTGATAGCACTCTATTTTGTATGAGTGCACTATACTCATGGTTTAAACGCACTCTCATGTATTCGTATTGTTTGCAGTGTTTTACGACTACTAAGAAGCATTTATTTGAATCATTTGATGTTGAAAACTAGTGAACGCATTTAAGTAGAACTTTGTATGTATTACGATTCCTTCATGCATAATGTGCAGGACGATATTATTTCTATACAACGTAATTGTGGTTAGTTTAAGTTGCCTGAATTATAGGCCCAAAGTCATAAGTTTCGATTCTCCTTGCTCTTGAGAAATAAATAATTAAATGTGTTGTGTTCGAAATTAGAATGTTCTCATCCTACTGCAGGTGAAAGAATACACATCGTTATTTTCAGAGTTAAGGAGAGACCCGGAATGTCTTTGAAGATGGCTGGGAAGCGAGAAGGAGGATGCCTTGCGAATCTGGTCTGTCTGAAAGCCAAGGCCACTGGAAAGAAGATATCACTAATTAAATTTGTGTCATGAAAAAAAGCTACTGCATAGAGGTGCAATGGAAAGTTTTAAGAAGAATGACGTATTGTGGGTTGAATCCCATCTTTTGTATGATGCGCAGGGACAGCGAGACCAGACTTCTGCTAGCTTTCGGAGGAGAAGGAGCATCTTAGAGCAAGCTCCATAGCCATAAGCTAAAACGACCCATTTGACGTGAGTACTTCTTAGGAAGTCAACACGTGCTGACACCGTTGGGGAATGATAGAAGATAGACAGGAAGGGCCCTCATGTAGAGCAGTGTAGGGAAAGATTTTGATTTCTTTCAATGAGCCGAGAACTGAATATCATATCTATTCTGTGTTGTGTTGTGATTTTGGAATTTATAATCATTTGTCTTTTGGGCCGAATTACTTATATTCGTAAACTTGGCTCTGTATTAATTATTCTGTACCTCTATACTTTGCTATTGAGATGTATTTACATCCAATTGTTTTTGGCCTTATAATAAATATTCAAACTGCACTTTGGAGTTGGTGGTCTTTTCAGGCATGACGACTTGCTGATATCTGTCTGAGTTGTTTCCTCCCCTCAACCACTTTTAGTAGGTAAATAAAAGATCGATCGCTTACGCTATACTTAGTAGGGAACATTAGGTGTGCAATTTAGCGTAATCAAATGGTAGCAGAGGATGGTTTACCTCTAAAGTGGTTTATCTCTAAGGTGAGGGGAGTAATCAGGGGTAGGGTTGAAGGTCGAAGAGCCCTGAAGTGGAGTGGAAGACGGCGGAGACCGGCGGACGTTGATGGTGCAGCGGAAACAGTGGTGGCCTGAGTATGAAAGGAATTGTTGTGGTAGATTGCGGTGATGAGTAAGGGTGATGTCTTGCGGAGTTGGGATGTATGTTGAGTGAATGTGGTTTTTGGTTTACTGGTCCGGACACGTGCGGAGCAGGAAGTTTTGGTGAGCGGACTCAAGAGAAGTCCAAGATCCCGGGATAGTTTTGTATTGTAATTGTCTGATCAAATGTGGGTGTTGTGAAGCGCTATCGACGATCCACTTTTGTTAGGAACTTTGTGTGAATGAGGAATAGGTCGCGGTAGAAAGCCTCAGGTACCGGGGGTGGACTATGGCGATTGAGTGACCAACGCAGGTTGGGGGTCACAACGGCTGAATGTTCTTGTGAGAGTGTTCTATCGATCTTTAGTGACAGACAATTACTTGTTTTATGTGACTGTAAGTTATTGTAATTGTGTAGGAACAGTTACTTGGTTTAATAACTTTTGGATATACAGTTACTTGTGGTACGAATGTGTGTAAGCGAGTTTGCGGTGTAATTGTAAAGGCGGGTGAGCCGCTGCAAGGAGTGAGAAGTGACGTCAGGGTGCGCCGCGCTGTGATAGGTTGGTTGGTGTAACGCCGTGCTGGGATTGGTGGAAGTTCGTTTGCAGTGGAACAGCGTATTTTGAGCTTGCAATTGATCGATTTTACAATGAGATGCTTTAGGGTATTGCAAGATTTGTGAGGAGGCGACACAGGGGTAGTGACTCGGGAAGGAGAAGAATCTCCGCCAGAAGACACACCGGCACATTACATGGCAACGAATGTAGGACTTCATACTATAGTGTGGCTTCAGAACTGGCATAAAATTACAGAGAAAGAGGGTGAATTGGCTTTCCCTCGCTATGGGTCGTTTCGTATGGAAGTGCTGACCCAGCTGAGGGGGGTGATGAATGCACTGAATCCTCCCCCTAGACCCACACAATTTGAGGCATTAGATGCATGGATGAGAGCTGCCCTAGCAAAAAGGAGAGAGGCTTCGCAAGGAAGAATGAGGAAAGCAATGAAGGCATATCAGGATGCTAGATGGGATGCCCAGTTGAAAAGATGGAGAGTAGACACCATAGAGGGAGAACGCTTGTACCCATTTCGTATGTTAGAAGAGGGGGCTGAAGGGAAAAGGACGACAGAGGAGGACAGTGATACAGATGACAGCTTCCTCGATAGATTGTTAGCGGAACGTCCTCCACCGTGCGATTCTAGATCAGAGACAGAGAGGTTGCACCCATCAGAAGAGCTTTTAGTTGTGGGACAACTGGGTTCAGAGGAACAATCGGCAGGAGTAAGAGGCAAGATTACAATGGTACACATTCCGGGAGGGTCTGGAGGAATGAGGTATCCAAACCCTGAGCCAGTACAACCTGCAGGAAACATGCAGTTACCAGATGCTTTGTCGGTACCAGTCACAATAGGGCCGGTGGTTCCGATATATAATCCTAGAGAAAGAACCGATGACAGTCAACAGCAAATAAGTGAAGGGGAAGAGACAATGGGGCATATTATCAAGGGCAGTATCGCCACTTTAGCGGCACTTTTTGCCGCTAAAGTGGCGATATTTTTATCGCCTATCGCTAACAGCTGTTAGCGACAGCTTTATGGCGAAAGCGGCCGCTTCCTTGCCGCATTGCATGTCAGCGATAATTATCGCTAATGACATGCAAAGTAGGCGTTCCAAACTAAAAGCGACTGAAAACAGTCGCAAATACAACTTCCCCCTATTAGCAATGCCCGCAAAGCGATAAAATAATTCGCGCTAACCGCGATTATCGCTGGAATCTAACACCTCTTTAAAACTTGACTTAGCAATTCTAGTCAATGGGAGGTGGATTGTAAGGTTAAGTCCTCACCTGCCTATTAGCAAGCTTTTCATTAGCGCGTGGAATTTATCGCTGGATTTCGCGCGCTATTTCTGGGTTTCGCCGCTATCACTGGATTTTCTATTGCCTTGGAGATAAGCGTTGATAATAACGCGTTATCTCCGCGATGTAATCCAGCGATAGCCGGCGATAAAAAAAACAGCGCTAAGTGCGCTTTGCGATAATTATCGCACATCCTTGGTAATATGCCCCTAAGTCTGAAGGGAGCCTTGCAATGAGTGGGACAGTTTTAAGTTGGATGCCAGTGGAATCTAGTACTCCACTGCCAGCTACAGCTGATCCATCAAGAATGGATAGTGGGACAGAACGAGGACGGACAGGAGCTCTAGTGAATTCTAGGTCTGACCTTCGAATGTGGGTTCAACCAGTGAGAGAGTCAATGATGCAGAGGGAAGAGACAAGCAAGAGACAAGAAACGCCTAGAGTACTGTTTGGGCCACAGGTTATTTGTGCAGGTGACCATTGGAGAAGTTGAAGCTGGGAAAGAGATAGACGCCCAGCTTCGAAGATAGAAGAGGGTGCAGTTCCTAAGAGAACCCAAAGCTGTGACAGGGAAGATACAAGAAATGAGGAAATTCAGAAAGTGTTAAAAAGTGCAATAAAAGCACCAATGCTAGATGTGGTAAGATTAAAGGCAGAACTAGACGAGGTGATTGAAGGTAATCTACCTCTGAACAGAATTGAAACGTATGACTCGAGCGAACTACTGTTCGTAGCAAAGGACATGACAAGAAAGGCCAAACGAGCTTATGATGCATTGTTGCTTTTGGCACAAAGGTATGAGGTTGATTTGTCAAAGACCAAGATGATACAGGGTTCTTGCAGATTAAATTACACAGATAAGGATTTGGAGGAGAAGCGAACGATTGGATTAAAAGCACAAATTAGAGAACTAGTGATAGGGATGCGGACATGGAAAGAATTAGACAGATGGAAAGAAAGATGGGCCAAAAAGAAAAGCTTCAAGACTGGAATAGGAAATACTCCGCCTCCGGGTGGAGGGACGGGAGCTGCAGGAAATTTCCCCTCAGGGAGGTACAGAATGGAGGGTATGTACACGTGCCATGGAGCAGGGGTGATTTAGCAGCATTTACGAATGATTTTCCTCGGCTGAGGGAAAACCTGCTGAGTGGTACAAGCAAATAGATCGGTTTGTAAAGATTTCGAAAGTATTGTGGATTGATTTAAACACCTTGTTTGATATAGTAGTGCCGGTGGATTTGTGGGCGGCATGTAAGATTGCCATTGAGTGGCCTACTGCAGAGCCACCTAGAGATTCATTGACTCATGGTCCTTCACCTGATGTAATGAGAAAATACAAGCAAGTGATTACATGGTTGCAATCGAAGGTAGCTCCTCAGATTGTTGATTGGTTGAAGATTGATCGCACCACTCAAGACTCTAAGGAATCAGTACATGATTATTACGAAAGATTGCTGTTAGCTTTTAAGTAGCATAGTGAATTGGATACAATTGAACAGAAAGATATGGGACAATTTGTCTCGAAGTTTGTGTTAGGACTGAAATCTGATATTAGTTTGATGATACAGCATCACTTGATATGTTGGCAGAATAAGTCGGTGGACGAGATTCTGCGTTATGCTAAATATTGCAGTGATCAAGTGGAGTCGACACAGAAGAAATTGAAGGACAAGTTGATGTTGGTGCAGTTGAGAAACGCTGATATGACGCAAGGGATTGGAGGAGCGATAGGTAGAGGTAGAGGAGGTGGAAGAGGAATGGGACAACAGATGGTGACCCAACCTGGTCAGGGTAGAGGAAGAGGAATGGATCCAGGTGCAAGTGAATGGGTGGCCCAACAGAAAAGGGTCACTGCCTGCCACTATTGTCACAAAATCGGGCATTGGAAGCGCGAGTGTAGATTGAATCCAGCAAATCAGATACAGATGGAAGGAGAGGGACAGCTGTCCGAGACTGTCAATACTGTGACAAGACCCAGGTCTATGTATGGAGGAAGATATGAGCCGCAAGTGCAAGTACCTCAACCTCCTAGGATACCCATGCATAATCAGTTATACCATCAGATGCCTTATTTTGAAATACAAGATAGATTTGATCAAAATCAAGATTTACAAGAGTGTCAGAGGGGGGTGCACGAGGAATGCACCTTAGATAGGATTCTAGAAGTAGATCAGAATGGGCCGTTTGTAGATGCAGATGTGAATGGATATCCTGTTACCTTCTTACTAGACACTGGAGCTGCTCGCTCCACGGTGAGAACTGAAGTAGTCCCAAATTTAACTCTTTCGGGATAATCGATTCAAGTAGTGGGGGTTAGTAATCAGAAAATGACCAATCCATCGAAAAAACAAATTACCCGTGAGAATAGGACCATTTCGGGATAAACACAAATTTGTAGTGTGCAATTCAAGTCCGGTCTGTCTTTTGGGACGAGACCTTCTGTGCAAGCTCAATTGTACTATATCGTGCACTCCGAGAGGTGTGGAATAGCAAACATATGATGATGATGATGCTGATTTTAAAATGGCTAACATGAGTCTGTGTGCAGAAATGTTTGTGGTGCTCACAATAGCAGAATTGCCACATGACTTGAGAGACTCAGTTGATCCGAAAGTGTGGGATTTTACGGGCGAGGATGTAAGTCTGATGAGAGGGGTTGAGCCAGTTAAGATACAGGTCAAACCCAATGCTGAATTCCCACGAACGCCACAATATAAATTGACTCCAGAAACTGTGGCCGGAATAAGACCTGTGATTGCGACTATGATTGCCCAAGGTATTCTTAAGGAGATAAGAGGAAGTCCCTGCAACTCACCTATCATGGGACTGCAGAAGCCAAGTGGCAAGTACAGAATAGTGCAGGATCTGCGTCGGGTTAATGAAATTGTGATCCCATGTTGTCCTGTGGTACCGAATCCAGCTATTATTCTATTCCAGATACCATGCAAAGCAGAATGGTTTACAGTGATAGATTTGTGTCATGCATTTTTCTCCATACCATTGCATGAAGAAAGTCAATTTTTATTTGCGTTTAGGATGGACGATCGTGTGTTAACATGGGAAAGAATTCCTCAGGGGTATACAGAAAGCCCCTCCATATTTAGTCAAAGTCTGAAAAAGAATCTTGAAGGACTGGTGATGCCCCAAGACTCAGTCTTAGTGCAATATATAGACGACCTTTTGGTCGCCTCAGAGACTGAGGATGCTTGCAGGATTGAGACTGTGGCGTTGCTGAATCATTTGGCAGGGAATGGACACAAAGTGTCTCCAAACAAATTGCAGTATTGTTTGTCTGAAGTTCAGTACCTAGGTCACCGGATTGAGAAAGGACAACGAAGGGTGTCACCAGATCGCCTAGAGACGATTCTGCAAATGGGAACTCCGAAAACACAAAAAGAAGTCTGCATGTTTTTGGGACTGGTCGGCTATTGTCGACAGTGGATCCCAAATTTTTCCTTGCAAGCAAAGCCTCTGTTGAAATTGACTCGAAAGGATGTTAGTGATCCGGTACCATGGGATGACGAGTGCTTGAAAGCCTTCCGTGAGCTGAAGGAAAGTATCTGTCGTGCTCCAGCTCTCGGAATGCCGGATTATAACAAAGCGTTTTCGCTCTTTTGCTGTGAAAAGAAGGGATGTGCGTTAGCAGTCCTTGTACAGACACATGGGGGTGCCCGTAGACCAGTAGCTTATTTCTCAGCTACATTAGATCCTGTAGCTTCTGCGTTGCCCAGATGTCTGAAATCCGTTGCTGCAACCGGTGTCAGCATTGAAAGATGTGAAAGCATAGTGATGGGTTATCCGCTCATTGTTTATGTGCCCCATTCAGTAGAATTGTTGATGACTAGAACGAAAACACAGTATCTGACCAACAACAGACTTACCAAGTATGAGCAGGTTATCTTGGCCGCTGAAAATTTTACCCTGAGACGTTGTACCACCCTGAACCCTGCTACATTGTTACCTGTTCCGGAAGAGGAAGGAGATGAGGATTGTGAAGAGCATGACTGCCTAGATGTTACTGACCTATCTACCAAACCCAGACCTCACATTGTCGATGAACCTTTGCCCCAATCTGATTTGATCCTTTTTGTCGATGGTTCATGTTTAAGAGACAATGAAGGGTATTTGAGAGCAGCGTTTGCTGTGTGCACCATCATGGGAGTAGTAGAAGCTGCCTGTTTAAATAGAGTATTCTCTGCTCAGGTGGCCGAAATTGTCGCTTTGACACGTGCCTGTATAATTGCAGCTGATATTCGAGTGACTGTGTATACAGACAGTCAATACGGATTTGGTGTAGTTCATGACTTTGGGCAGTTATGGTCACAGAGGAGGTTTCTAACGTCCTCAGGGTCACCTATACGTAACGGCGAGTATGTGCGCCAACTATTGGAAGCTTTGCAGAAGCCCAAAGAGATAGCAGTCAATTCCTTTATTCGGCATATAAAAATACCATAAAAGTAACACTTTATCCATAGGTTACAGTACAAACTTCATTTTTCTTTTTTTTTAAAGGAACAATACAACAATTTATAATCTACATGATACAAATTAAATATATCTAGCTAAAAATAAACATCACATATAATGTGTCTCTCATAAAACAACCCCATCTGCAGGTCTAGTTCACGCAACCCCTTGTGGCCCTTAATCTAAAAGCAGTCCTTAAAAAGTTCGTGATACAGAAGAGTGTAAAGGCATCTGTGGCCAATTTCAAAAATAAAAGTGCCACCCGTGCTTGTTTAAATCTGGCTTTTTTTAAGATACCCCTCAGAAAAGCTCTTCTTGGAACAGAATAAAATTGGCAGAATAAAACAAAGTGAAGGGTGTCCTGTGGAGACCTATGGTCGCAGCCACAGGGCCCCTTCAACTCTGGATAAAATAAAAACACTGCCGGTTCTGCTAAAATGTGGTGAAAAAGGTTTAGCCTGAACCGAGTCATTAAAAATCTATCATGGGCACTACTTATACAAGACAGGTATGGTTCAATTCCCTCGGTGGATCTAACAACTAAGTGTTCTCTCACCGACGGTTTAAGTGACTCTCTGTCTTCCCGGTGCAACGTTACATACTTAAAGAACCGGTCCTTGACCAGTGCCCCATCTAGTGTACTTATTTCCGAGGGGTTAGCGAATAAATCTGCACAACCCACTTTCACAAGAGACTCCTTCACATATTTTAGCCAGGGAATTTTAAGGCCATGGTCCAGGGAGAGACAATCTTCTAAAACCTGCCTACTTAGTGCAGCCTCCTCATTTGACCAGATCTTTACCCAGCAAACTAGGGGGTTGACAGCCCACCTATCCATAATGTAACGGGCACCCAGTTCTTCATGTACAATGTGGGCTGACGTGCTCTGAGGAACTTTTAACAGGCGCCTAAGATACTTATTCTCCTCTATTTGTAGTTGGTTCGCCTCAATAAATCCCCAAACCTCACTGCCATACAGCACTTTGGCACAGCACATGGAACTATACAGTTTCAAAATCTGCTCAGGGGACCACCGTCCTAACCTTTGGGCAAAATTCATTATTGAACCGTTGCATTTGGCCATGGTAGCGACACTTCTCCTCTAGTAAGTGTTTAAAATTTAGACGCCCATCAAATAAAATCCCCAGATACGAGAAGGACTGCACCTTGCCTAAACAATGAGATCCAATTGTGTATTTGTATGATTTGCCTGCCTTTTTGCCCACTTCCATGACATAAGATTTTGCCAAATTGGGAGACAAGTCCAAGTTCTCCATAAAGAAACAAACCCGTCTATTAGGATCTGCAGACCTTTGGGAGTACGTGCTAGGAGTACCGCGTCGTCTGCATAAAGCAGAACTGGAATTCCACGGGTACCTATCCTTGGAGTATCAGCATGAAGAGTGCTTAGGGCGCGGTCAAGACCGTTTATGTATAACGTAAACAGAATGGGAGCTAATATGCAACCCTGTCTAACACCACTGGAGCACATAAAGGGTTCTGTTTTGCTTCCATCCTGGCAGTATCTAACCGCGGCTGTGGTGTTCAAATGAAAAGTTTTTAAAATGTTAATAAGCCCAGGGTCCACGCTCGTACCATTGCTCCGGCAGGATGTTATTGCTCAGCCTGGGTTTGTTCGATTCTTGAAAACAAGGATTATTTATGACTCTCCAGAAAGCGGTGGAGTCTTTTAGTGTTATTGCCTCTGTCAAATCCTCCCAAGCTTGTTTTTGCAATTGACGTTTGCGTCCCTTAACAGCTAACTTATAATTTTTTCGGCAAACGGACACCCAAACCCTGTCTCTTGGGGTGGTCTTTAGGGCATCTTTCAGCTCTCTGAGAGCACGTGAACAATATGGATCAAACCATCCTGGGCTGTCTCTTATAATACTGGGCATAGGGCTCGCAACAAGGAGTCAACTATTTGGGCCACCAGTTTAAAAGCCTCCACTAAATCTGTCCCTTCCACATCAAGATCTAAGCACCTTAAAATGACATGTTCTCCTTCTTTTAACAAGGATTTATAAAAGGCTTCTCCATTAACCTGTGTCCACCGTAGCCTCCTACCCTGATCCGTGGGCCTGGCCACCCCCTCCCATGCCAGATGACTCGCGATAATCGCAGACATCCGCCAAGGATAAGGCGAGGGGGTTATGATCACTGAACGCACTATAAATAATGCTAAACCTGGACACACAATTTCTAAGTGAAATTGAAACAAAAATATAATCAATAAAAGAAGCACACCCTCTGCCTTTAAATGTTGGGTGAACCGATTTATCCTGTTCGACCTCAATCTTGTCCATAGTGTGCGTTAGCGCATGCATGTTTAATAAGCTACCTAGCTCCCTGCCCTCCTTTGTGTGTTCCAAGTGAGGGCCCTCCTCAAGCGTGCAAGTTGACCAATCACCACAGGATGCTTTTAAATTTGGGCAGAAATGACAATTAAAATCACCAACTAACACTAAATGAAGCCCCTTCTGCCCTAGCTCCTGTGCCTGCATTAGTCTAGCATCCAGCTCATACACGCTAGCGAGACCCTGACCATGTGACATTGAATTATAGAAATTTATAAAAAAAAGAGCCTGTAACCTTTAGTGAGAAAAAAGAGCCCCTGCGCAACCTCAGAGTCCCAGGCCAAATCTATCCATCTCCCCTGTATTGTGAGGTCAGCATAAATAACCAACCCTCCCATGGCTATCCCTGATGTGGCCTTTTGCGCCGGGCAAAAGAATGTTTTATATCCCTCTAGATGGAAATTAGTATTAACGGGTTCCCATGTTTCTTGCAGGCAAATAATCTGGAAATCCCGTATAAAAGATAGCCATTCTTCATCCTCAAATTTATTAGAGAGCCCTGCTATGTTCCATGAGAGGATTTTTATTTCTTTCCCATTTGACCTTGTTACACTATCAATTACTTGAGTGCTATTTGACATGAGAACATTCGTGTTAAGGCCACTATCTGCATGGACGTTTGCAGCCTGAAAGCCACAAATAATAATGCCTTCCTCTATCCCTACGGTAGTCACTTCCCCCCTCCTACCTCGATCTGTATTAATTACAAGAGTACCATCGATTCTATCATCTTCCCTCAATGAACCTAGTCAATCAATATCATTTAGGTCATTGAGGCCTCTAAGTGGTGCAAAAACATTATTTAGCAAGAGTGCGTTGTCCCACCCCAATGCGCCCTCTTGTCGACATACCTCTCTGGGATGTTGATTCGTAAAGGTCAAGGGTCTATAGAAAAAGCCCAACGGGAGCAGCTTAACACATGAAACCATTTCAGCTCGATTAAGCCTTGTACTCTGAAAAAGGGTCTGGCACACGAGATCGGGATGCCTAAGTGTCACTATCACACAGTCCCCTGGGAAGGCTTTCCTGGATCTACCGATCCAGGACACCCTCCTTGCCATCAAGATATGTCTATAGTCTCTAATGTTGAACCCCGCATTCCTACACAACCAATGCACCACTTTATTAATCAATTGTGACGTAGGTTCCTCTTTTTGGCTTGTGTGTGTTGGGACACCTGTTAAAACAATTGTGTATGGGCAAGATTCTGGCGGTAGGTCTAGGACTGGAAGGCCTGGTGTACTCTGTACACTTGAAGAGGACATCTCTGTAGGAAATGACTGCACATTGTCTCCCCTTACCCCCCTAACTTGCCTTGCATTATCTATTAGAACTGATGAGGGGTTACTTATGTGCCCCGTCATTGGTTCACTCGCCCCCCTATCACTAATGGTGGCATTAGGTCTCCTTTCTTCCGCCTGCTCCTGTGGGACTCTAGTGCACACAACATTTCTCCCGTTAGCATATTCAGTATCCCCAACATTCCTCCCTTCATTCACAGTCACGGGTGAAGGGGCTAGTACCACAGATTCCCCCCGACCAACACATGCACACCTACATACCCCTTGATGTTATGCAATATTCCCTAGATTCGCCAATGAAAGCAATTTGTCTTCAATTGAACTGAGTCTACATACTAAAGGCCCCAAGAGAGCAGATATCAAAGTTTCCAGTCGCTCCCATTGGTCGGGGTCATCCCCAAACTCCACACCGGTTTGATTGTCGTTTTCACCACTGTTATCAGTCTGATTCACGGCCAAACCCTTGTTCAGTTCTGGAGCCGATTTCTCAGTGGGCCTGGCTACTTGAGGCTTTAATTTGGATTTGTTTTTTTGCTTTTGTATGGCTCCTCCCCTTGGCGTGCCGTAAGCGGCTCTCCATTACCCGCAGTTAAGGGCTTTGACACATTGATTGTTTTTTCCTTGGTGACCCTTTTAGATCGAGTTATGACCTCCCCACAACCTACGCCAGAAGAAACTGCGTTGTGTCCCGCAGTGCTAGGCAGTGGGTCTTTGACTAAGATATGTGACAGGTTAGGCACAGTAACCCCTGCGTTGTCCACTGCAACCACAATGGGAACATCCTGCACAAGAGTGGTCGTCCCTGATACTACTAGCTGGGAATCAGGGGGGTCAATTAAATCGCCATTTTCACAGGGACCTGGGCTGGTATGATGTACATGGTCCACAGGATGCAGTGGGGACTTAACCAAGACTATACTTCCCATTGAAGAACGTTTCTTGGCCGCAAAAGTATCCAGTGAAAGTCTTTTTTCGGCGATTTGAATTTCTTGAGTCAAACCCGATTCGGCTCTTATCAAAAAAGCGTCCAAAGTCCCCACAACCCCCCCCCCCCTGCTAATAAATCTATGGCCTTGCGTTTATTCATGCTTATCATCTAACTATTACACCACCTTGGGGACCCGCAAACTGCACTAACACACAGAGATACCTTGTTTGTTAGCAGTACTCCACCTTGTTGGACACGTTTGTATGACTGATCACAGGGGGATGGCCCAGCCCCGCCTCTTCCTGTCTCTGACGGGCTCAGACGGGCCCGCCCTTGGCCCGGGCTTCGCACGGCGCACGCCCGCGCGCATCCCGCGGAGATTGAGCCGCGCCGGCCTTTAAGCGCCTCCAGGCGCGGGAGAATGGCAGTGCCTCCTGGCGCGAAGGTCCGTATGGCAGTGGCAATGTGGGATCTGTAGTCCCCTTGAGCGTGCTAGAAGCGGCTCCCGCGGAGCGTGAGCCGCGCCGGCCTTTAAGCGCCTCCGGGCGCGGGAGAATGGCAGCGCCTCCTGGCGCGAAGGTCCGTATGGCAGTGGCAATGTGGGATCTGTAGTCCCCTTGAGCGTGATAGATAGCATTCATTAAATGTGCAGCTCATGGAAAAGGAGAAGACTTTGTTACTAAGGGTAACAATTATGCAGATGAAGTAGCACGATTTTGCGCTGAACATGCTTGTATTTTCAGTGGAGAATATATAGGCGAGGGCACAGACGAGACCGAGCTCAGCATGATGTTAGCTATAGCCGATACTTGGGATGAGGTAAAGCGGTTGCAGGATGAAGTCCCAGAAGAGGAAGCTGCCTCATGGGTCAGAGCAGGTTGCACAAAAAGAGACGATGGCATTTGGGTGTCCACAGATGAGAGAGCAGTATTACCCAATTGTCTACTGAGCCCAATGGCACGGCAAATCCACGGAGCAGTTCATCTGGGAAGAGATGCTATGGTGCAAGTGTTTAGGCAGACGTGGTTTAATCCACACTTTCGTGTGTGGGCTGAAGCGGTATGTCACAGGTGTGTTACTTGTCAACAAATGAATGTTGGAAAGAGAACTGTGGTTGCAATGAGTCGCATTGGAAGATCTGAAGGTCCCTTCAATAGGATACAATTGGACTTTATTGAGGTGCCGAGATGCAATAGGTTGAGATACGTTTTGGTGGTGGTGTGTATCTTTTCGCGTTGGGTGGAAGCATATCCAACTAGACGATGTGACAGTCTCACAGTAGCCAAGTTGTTGTTAAGAGAATTTATCCCGAGATATGGATTTCCGACATCAGTGGAGACAGATAGAGGAACTCATTTCCACAGTGAAATCATGAAATTGTTGTGCTCTGTTTTAAACATTGATCAGAGACTGCATTGTAGCTACAGGCCGGAGGATTCAGGTCTTGTAGAGCAGGTTAATGGCACCATCAAGTCAAGAGTGGCAAAGGTGTGTTCGTCAACTTCATTGAAAGTGCCAGATGCGCTGCCTCTAGTGCTCATGAGTCTGCGTAGCACCCCTGATAGGAGAACAGGGCTTTCTCCCCACGAAATTTTGACCGGAAGAGCTATGCGTTTGCCTATGGTGCCAGCTACAGCATTGATAAACATCACTGATGATTTAGTGTTGGATTATTGTAAGGGACTGGCTGATGTGGTTACTTCTGTATCCCACCAGGTCGAGGCTGCGACTGCATCCACCTCGAGAGACCTGCTGCATGATCTTAATCCAGGTGATTGGGTACTAGTTCGCAAGCACGTGAGGAAGAGTTGTCTTGATGCTCGCTGGCGAGGACCATATCAGGTGATATTGGTCACAAGTACCGCTGTGAAGTGTGGAGGATTGTCGAACTGGATACACGCTTCCCACACTCGCCGAGTTCAAGCGCCTGCGGAGGAAGAGTGTCCCCTGGTTCCGAGAAGTGTGTGGACCTGCCACAGACAACGACGAAGGCACAGGCCCAGCTGTAAGAGTTTCGGATGAAACGGAACAGCCAAGTGAGCACGAAAGACGAGAGCTGAGTGCTCCTGAATTGAGCCCAGATCCTGAAATAAATGATATTGCAGATTGAACTTTGCACCAGATCAAGGTGAGCGGTCTATTGCAGAAGGATCAGATCAAGAGGAAGAGAGGAGAGCAGATGCCAGAGCGGAAAAGTGGCCATAAAGAAAAGAAAGGCTGAATATAAGGCTTGCATCCGAGAAAAATCTCGCTCCGATTCCTGAAACATCTGAATCAGATCAAAGTGTCGCTGAAGAAAGACTGGATGGTCTGAGACGCTCCAGAAGAGAAAGAATAGCGTCTCGAAGATACGCATCTCCTGAGTGGACGTACCTGGCTGCAGATGCAGAGCCCAGCGAAGTCCGGGAGGTTGGGAGCTGGTACGGTGAGCGACGGAGGGGACACCCTCTCGATTGAAATACAGTTGCTGGTCCCAGGTGTAGAAGCTTTTGGAACACTAACTCTGCAAGTTCCAAATCCTCCAAGGCTGAGTGGATTGCGTTACCTGATCCTCAATCAGGTTGTCTTCCCTTCATTTGGCCGACAGCTCACTGCGCAAGAATTAGGAGAAATTCGTGCAGAGATTCTGCAACTTGTCCTCGAGATACTTGGATCAAATATCATTAATGATGAAGCTTGAATTATAACCAAAGAAAGCATTAGGCCTTAGAAAGAAGATAACTTAGACCCCAGTTTAAGAAGATTTAAAATTAGGAACTTTCTAGTAGATGATGGAGTGAGGAATAGGGCTGACTACATCTCTTCAATAGGTTTAGTATCAATCGAATGAACTTTGACATTAATTGCATGGGAGGAGAGAAGTGAGAAAGACATTGTTAAAACAAAGAAAACAGAAAGAGTCTGTGTTTTCCCTTTTGTGCTTCGGAACGGATCAGTAGAAACCATGGTGTCCGAAAAATCAACACGCTAACAGAAGTGCATCATTGGCACCCTCATTGTAGTGGTGCTTATTGTTATAACTGTGGTGATCGTTGCATCTCTAGTTGGATCTCAGGATGTCGGACAGAATAGGGTACAGGCAACACTCACTACACCAATCTCTGAGATAGATGAGGATGCATCCGCAAGGGATCTAGAAATGATTAAGGAAAGCAGTCGTAGATTACATGTTGATTTGTCAAAGGGTGATTTCACTTTGAATGCATATGCTCGATTATTGTATCAGTATGTGGATACCATGGAAGCGAAGGATTGCTATGTGTGTATGCAATTACCAGCCTCAGTAGAAGAAGGCATTCAATACCATCATTTGCTTTTGACCTATGGCATTACATGTAGTGTGTTGTTGAGCATGTTTTATAGCAAGGCACACTTCGAGTACTATTTCTCAAATTATGATGTGGTACTCTCGGAAGTCCCAGTTCTTAAATACATGAATAAATATGATTATTATAAGGAAGTAGAGCGAATGTCAAAGTATTTCGTGCCTACCATTACTTTAGATACGTCCTATGCCCATAGACACCATTTAACCTGTATGTTAACTGACATTGAAAAGAAATTTATAGATCAGATAGAAGATCGGCATAGACAGACTCTATTTAGACCAGATCCAAAGCACAAGGTTACCCCATGGACTAAAGAAGAATTAGATCATAAAGCAAAGGGGAGTTTTGGACCCATAGCATTAGATTTCCAGCAGAAGGGGAAGTTGTGTATTAGACACCCGACCACATACTATGATAAGATATTTGTGGGTGAAAGTGATTGTGAGCACGTCTTCTTGATCGAAGAATCAATTAGAAAAGCATTATTGGACAAAATAACAATAGTGCCCATGTGTATTTTGTGTGTGGAAAGAATGCCTATGTGAAGTTGCCCAAAAATTGGTATGGCACTTGTTATTTGGCTGTGGTATTTCCCAAGACTTTTCATGTGAATGATTTATGGCCCCTAGAAAGAAAAAGACCTCACAGAGAAAACGTGGTGTGAGTGCAGGAGAAGTGATTGGAGACATATTTGGGGCTATGATACCAAGTATGGGTGTGATTCTGAATGATTTGAAAATCAGAAAGCTGGCAACATTAGTGGATAAGCTCTCAATAAATACAGCTCATATTTTATTACTTGTAGATGGGTAGATGGTTTCGATAAGGGCTATGGTTTTGCAAAACCGTCTTGCCCTAGATGTGCTGCTAGCAAAAGCCGGAGGAGTCTGCAAATTATTGAAAGTTCAACAGTGCTGTACTTATATTCCTGACAACAGTCGGGATATCAGGAAATATATCAACAATATTTCAGATATACACCAAGAGTTACGTAAGATGGCTGCTGAAGGACTCTGGGAACAAGTGGGGAAAGGATTTGGCAAGATAGGCAGTTGGTTTGGAAGTTTGGGACAAGGAATAATGGGATATATCTTGAAGCCTATTATAATAGCTGTCATTTGTATAATTGTCCTACTAGGAGCCATCAAGGCTTACAAATGGCAAAGGGCACGACATCAGGAGACTGTTTTGAGAAAGCGAGAGCACCAACTTGAACGACTGCAAGACAGTCATTACCAGCACCTTAAGGGGTTAGAATGATTCAGACAGGGACGGCAAGCTACAGCTTCTGTTTAGGTCGGTCTCTTCTACAAGGAGAAAAAAAACTACAGAAAAATAGAAAGTTGGTGTTGTGACACTAGTCATAAGAGGGGGGAACTGATAGAGCGCTGATAGCACTCTATTTTGTATGAGTGCACTATACTCATGGTTTAAACGCACTCTCATGTATTCGTATTGTTTGCAGTGTTTTACGACTATTAAGAAGCATTTATTTGAATCATTTGATGTTGAAAACTAGTGAACGCATTTAAGTAGAACTTTGTATGTATTACGATTCCTTCATGCATAATGTGCAGGACGATATTATTTCTATACAACGTAATTGTGGTTAGTTTAAGTTGCCTGAAATATAGGCCCAAAGTCATAAGTTTCGATTCTCCTTGCTCTTGAGAAATAAATAATTAAATGTGTTGTGTTCGAAATTAGAATGTTCTCATCCTACTGCAGGTGAAAGAATACACATCGTTATTTTCAGAGTTAAGGAGAGACCCGGAATGTCTTTGAAGATGGCTGGGAAGCGAGAAGGGAGGATGCCTTGCATATCTGGTCTGTCTGAAAGCCAAGGCCACTGGAAAGAAGATATCACTAATTAAATTTGTGTCATGAAAAAAGCTACTGCATGGAGGTGCAATGGAAAGTTTTATGAAGAATGACGTATTGTGGGTTGAATCCCATCTTTTGTATGATGCGCAGGGACAGCAAGACCAGACTTCTGCTAGCTTTCGGAGGAGAAGGAGCATCTTAGAGCAAGCTCCATAGCCATAAGCTAAAATGACCCATTTGACGTGAGTACTTCTTAGGAAGTCAACACGTGCTGACACCGTTGGGGAATGATAGAAGAGAGACAGGAAGGGCCCTCATGTAGAGCAGTGTAGGGAAAGATTTTGATTTCTTTCAATGAGCCGAGAACTGAATATCGCATCTATTCTGTGTTGCGTTGTGATTTTGGAATTTATAATCATCTGTCTTTTGGGCCGAATTACTTATATTCGTAAACTTGGCTCTGTATTCATTTTTCTGTACCTTGAGATGTATTTACATCCAATTGATTTAGGCCTTATAATAAATATTCAAACTGCACTTTGGAGTTGGTGGTCTTTTCAGGCATGACGACTTCCTGATATCTGTCTGAGTTGTTTCCTCCCCTCAACCACTTTTAGTAGGTAAATAAAAGATCGATTGCTTACGCTATACTTAGTAGGGAACATTAGGTGTGCAATTTAGCGTAATCAACAGTAAGACGATATTCAGCGACCATTTTACAGAAACCTTCCTTTGCATTGATCCTTAACACATCTTCTCCCAGTGCTAAAATAATGTTTATTGCAAAATATGTTTCCTGCAAAGACATCCTGGGGACGTTCTAAAAGCTTATGGAGGAATGCATTCCACCCACCGCTTGCCATTGGATTTTTGTTTTGTCACTCGCAGTTGCCTTCTTTCTATTCACTGGTTCTATTTGTTTTAGCCCCTCTTTGCCCCTCGTGTGAAGCATAGCTTTTTACCACCTCTGTGGTTGGCTTCTTCATTTCTTCAACGAGTGCTTGCTTTTCAGGAATTCTTTTTTTCATTTTCTTGAAGCACTTCATAAGAGTGAATGCTTTATCCAGCAGTCTCCCTTGAATGCTTCTCTCAGTCATGATTGGTTTTCTTTCTGTTACATTTTTATTGTTTTTTGCCAGGTGAGATTGCTGAGAACAGTTAGTTAAGCCCCTTTACTGTCTTTTTGATAGCTTGGGTTGAGCAACCCGCCACCCATTAATGTTTCAGTACATATTAAACATTGCATTTCGGATTATAAAAAAAGCACATGCTTTTATTTTAGCTTTATCATGGTATAGAAAGGGCCAAAGGGCTACTGGGCTCTAGCTGAAGTTTTACACGGAGCTATTTTAATGCATATTGCACACAGTCGGAGTTCTACCCAGTTTTTGCTCGCATATAATTAAGGATGTTTATTTTTGTTTCCATAGTCATAAATTAATTCAAATCACTAGCCACCCAAGGTTCTGGTTTATTTTAGTGTGCCTGTACAAAACGTGGGGGAAAAGTGTGTGTTTTTATTTTTCAGTTGTCACTTGCAGCATCTCTTTGTGTGCAGCCCACCCCGGAATGCTCGGGTTCTTTTTGTGGTGGCATTGATGTCTTTAGAAAATTCAATAATGTACTTTCTAACTAGTTTTGCGCTAGTGTGAAATGAGAACTTGGGGAGCAGCCGACCGCAAGGAGGTGTGCCTCCCCAGGGTTTTTAGGTAAGTGGTGCAGTCCAGTGACCGCACCAGGGTTTTGGGCTCTTTTTGAGCTACTTTCGTAGCCCAGCATATATAAGCCTGTCATTTTGGGTGCCAGCCACCATTTTGTTATTGTGGCATGGTGGCTGGTACCTTGGGTTATGGGTTTGGTTTATTGGTACAGTTGCGCAAGGGAAGCTATATGTTCAGGTTGTCACTTGATTCAGGTGCACTGGCGGTTTGCTGAGAAGTTGCCATGATTTACAGAAGTTTATTGTTTGTCAGCGGCAGTTCAGGCTGAAAGGGAATGGGTAGGAAGTTCAGGCCTGGACAACATAGAAAGTTCTAGGTTAAGTAGGAAGTTGAATGAGGTTCAAAGAGTAATTGAGGTAGGAAAAGGGAATGGATTTTAGAGGCCCTACTTACAGTTGATCAGATCTGATGCAAGTATGTTATTGAGGTTTTAAGTTGTTATGGGGAGGGTTAATTTAGGGGTGGGGGTAGTTTATCATACGTGATTAAAGATGTATAGTGAGGTTATAGTTTTGTAAGGCAAAGGCCCAGTTTATTTTGTAATGTGCACCTGTTTCAATAAAGCGGCCTTTTTCAAACAATGCTGGTGTCTGTGCTCCCCCCCACACCATCCTCCATATGGGCCAGTGACTAGGTCTCTGTGTGGCTCTGCTTGTTTATGTCCCTTATCTGCTTAATCTGGGGGTGCTTTGATGCAGGTTATGCACCTTATTGAGCGCTGTTTAAAACCTGGCCTTTGATTCAGGCCATCACTTTTTCAGTTCAATTTATTACCATGTGAATTTTTAGATTTTGACATGGTGTTGCTTTCCAAGTCAGTTTGCTATTTCATGTTCTGTTGTCAGTTAGGTGTTATGTTATATATTATTTAACATGTCAGATGTGTTATTCTGCAGAAAATACTCCCACCCAGGCTGAAATTGTAAAAATTATAATGTAATGTAAATATGTGTAATGAAAAGTGTGCAAACAGTACGAGCGAGTGTAGCGTGCTGTCTAGCAGATTTTGAATGCACATTCCCACATTCTTGTTATTGTACACTCACTGACACATATACACAAGCACAAATACACATGTACGAACACAGCATCACACACATTTGCACAAAAAACGTTCTAATGTAAGCGCCTCAAGCTTTAGATGCGCATATTGCAAAGAAATGCCCTCTGTAAAGCGCCTTGCTGCTCCTTGCAGCAGATCTGCGCTATATAAAATGCCTGGTATAAATAAACTAATATACTGCATTCCATATATATCATGCTGCTAGTTCCAGATTGGGTTCAATGCTATATGTAAAGCGGCTACAAAGAGATGTTAGCATTCACGTTACCCCTTCGTCCATGCTCCTCCAATGAGGCCATGCTCTAGACAGTAGTATGTTCTGCTGTGAGTGCAGCGATTATGAAGATGTCACCTGCTCTAGAAGTTTCTACCTGGTTCATATCCATTAGCAGAGTCTGGAATTATTGAAGGGGGTTAGGGCGCTGCCCTGAACAGTGTGTACTAAAGGTTCTGTAAGTTGAAGACAGTCTCTGGAAACAGCCTGTCAGAATACGGAGTGAAGGATTCTAGGTACAGCTCTGGATTGGAATATGTAGGCTAGTCTAGAACCAGAGCACTTTACCTATTAATATTTCAATTGTAGATCCCATTCACATGCACTGGTGCGGTAAGCATAGACATCTAGAACCTCCTCAAAGTACCTGAGCAGTGTAGTTTTCTAGATCCCCATTGATTGGTTCAGTACCTTGCACTGTAGCATAACTTGTTCGAACTCTCCAATCCCCTGATGGGTCCTGGCCCAGAATGTCAACCCTTCGAGAACCACAATGCTGACTATTTGAGCTCTAGAACCCAGTGCGTTTTATGGCCGAGTAAGTCCACCCTTCCTGACCTGTGCAGTGTAATGCAGCATATCTGAGCTCCCCAATGCTGTATATTGGCCCAGTAGGTCAACCCTTCCAGAACCGTGCAGTGTAATGCAGAATATTTGCATTTTAGAATCCATTGGTGTGTGTTGGCCCATTAAGTCAATCCTTCTATAACCATACTTCTGAATGTTTGAGCTCTAGATCCCAGTGGGCTGTGACACAGTAAATCAAGTGGTCCAGAGGGTGCTATGGAGCCTGGAATGTTCCAGTTATAGTAGAAACTTGGTTCTATTTCTAAGGATGAACAGCTGTTTGAGCCTATGATTCGGACCTGTGACGTACAGGTCACAGAGGCATCCCAGCAACAGATGCATAAACCTCTTGAGATAACCCACTTGCTTCAGGTAGATAGAGAAGCCACCTGGAAAGTGGGAATTATGCAGAGAATGAAGAGCACGGAACCAGCGCCTGCAGTGTATTAGG
Source organism: Calotriton arnoldi (assembly GCA_963921515.1). Classification (NCBI taxonomy): domain Eukaryota; kingdom Metazoa; phylum Chordata; class Amphibia; order Caudata; family Salamandridae; genus Calotriton; species Calotriton arnoldi. The sequence goes on along the minus strand of CAWUFW010015091.1, from coordinate 60,685 downwards.
ACAATGAGTGCCTGTGTTGAATCATTCATTCATTCTGCCTGTGAACCTGCTGCTCACCCCGAGCTGTAGACATATGGACAATCGCTTTTTAGGTTGAGCAGTGGTGTAAAAATAGCCCGCACCCCCGTGGTGAAAGGGGCCCCCGAGCTCCTGGGGGCCCCCTCCGGCACTGTGCATGGGCTGGGGGCCACTAGCCTGACCGCTTCTGACACGGTCCGGAGCGTGGGGGGCCTCATCCATGTACTTTGCAGGGGGGGGGGACCTCAAGTTTCATTACACCACTGAGGTTGAGCCGACCAGATAGTTTGCATGGTTGTGAAAGATCTATTGTAAAGTGACAATGGACTTAGTGACCGCCCATTGATTACCTTGGGTTGGCTATTTGCTTGCTTCTTATGCAATGGCTTGCTTTCCTCTTCTTGTCTTTTTCCCTCTCCTGGAGGATAGCCTCTTTATAATCCTTTTGACTGTCTGACTTGAATGCTTCCGCTACTCACATTTAAGAAAATATTTTTTTATTTGTCATTCAGCACCACTCTCCATGAGAGTGCATGTGTTTGCTGGTTATCTTCTTCTTCTTTTTCTTCACCTCTCAAATATCCCCATGCGCTGTGTTGCTTCCCACACCTCACAGCTAGTCTGTAAAAGCACAGCAACAGCGATATATTTGCCAGCCTACAACTGAAAAGCAGACTTTAAGGTTTTTTTGGATTGATCTCCTCAATACCAAATATTGCGTAAAAGCACAAGCTTTGACATACAAAGGCTTTTATGGCATTGGACCAGGGCCATCTGCTGCACTCATTCAGCTGGTGTCCTGGAGGCCAATATATCTGCTCCCTGGCCCAGTGCAGCAGAGCAAATGGCAGAATCCCGTGGAAAGGAAGGCTTTGGGAAAGTTAGGCCCTGTGAAGCATTTCCCTTGACCATCTGACACTCCTTATTCTTTTTTAATTCTGTTCAGAGGTTCTTGAGTGAAAGGTTTTTCAACTATCATTAGATACATGTGTCTTTTCCTGCAGTATTTTGAAATGTTTTCTTTTGCCTTTTGAAAACAATGCTTTACAGACAAATATTGTCAAAGCTAACAACTCGGCACTCGCATGATAAAGGCGAAACCTCTTGGCTTTGCAAGTGCTTGTTTTATTTAACCGCATGCTGGGAGGGCGAGGGAGGATGCTTTAAGCATTAATCTCACCTTTCTCTGGAAGTACCTTCATTTTTATAATATTGCACCTCCCTACTATACCAATTGGGAGCTTATGCCAATTTTTCAATCGCTTAGCTGTGACTTCCAGCAAGGGCTCATAGTTCAAAGTGGGTATACGTTCGATCTGCGCTGAAATACGCACCCTTAAGTACGTGGATACAGAGCAAACACCCGCTATGGATCTGTCAGGCTGGAAGTTAAGAAGCACTTGTGTCTTTTTAACATTTAACTTGTCACCTGACAAAAGACCAAATTTGCTTGCTTCATCTTCAATAAAACGTATTGCCGTTGCTGGATCGGTGGTAAAAACGGCAATATTGTCCGCATAGGCAGTTACCTTAAGATGACTTGCTCCTGATATCAACGGTATAATTTGTAGATTGGAATGTAATGCCCGGATAAATGGCTCAATATACAGAGCAAACAACAGGGGAGAGAGAGGGCATCCCTGCCTGGTACAACTTAGAATTGGAAAAGATAATGATTGTAGGCCTGCATACAGTAGTTTTGCTTGAGGTTTATTATACAAAGCTTGTACCCATTGACTAAATTTCCCTCTAAAACCGAATGCTGCAAGTGTAGCCCACAGGTAGTTCCAGACCACCCTGTCGAAAGCTTTTTCGGCATCTAAAAGGACCATGCCCAAATTTATTGCTGACTTCCTAGCCAAATCGAAGGCCCCCACTGCCCGTGTTGACATGAGCAGTGGTATCCCTTCCTTGGATAAAGCCATGTTGCTGGCTAGATACTAATCCGGGCATTATTGGGGCCAAACGATTAGCCAAATTTTAGTAAAAATCTTAGCGTCTGAATTAATAAGAGAAATTGGTCGATAAGAACTGCACTCCTCTGATAGCTTGTCTTTTTTTTAAAAAAAAAGACTATATTTGTCATATTCCAAGATTCAGGGATCCTTCCACTAGAGCCAATATATTGTATAACTGCCCCCAAAGGTGAGACCATAATGCTCTTAAAGGTTTTATTAAACTCGGCAGGTATCGAATCCTCCCCTGCAGCCTTCCCAGAGGGAAGGTTAGATATTGCCTCAGTTATTTCATCATGCAAGATTTCTTTCTCCATTAAGACCAAGTCTTCCTCACTCAAGACTGGAAGGTCGCTACCCCGGAGGTACTGCTGTAAGTCTTCCTCCCCTGGTTGTGTAGTTTGCACATATAGCTTTTGATAAAACCTGGAGAATTGTTCCACAATTGCCTGCGGATGTGTGTGCAGGATACCATTTGTCCATTTTATGGCCTTTATCTGGGTTTTAGCCCTGTTGTCTGCTACTTGATGAGCAAGCACCTTCCCTATTTGTTCCCCATATTCGTTTTGTGGGAACCGGTGCTTATTGTAACTCGCAGCAGTTTTCTCCTTTTATGACCTATTCATAACTGTCCTTGCGCCTAACAGGGAGATATAGAGTTGATCTTGGTCACTAGCCCCTCTCCGGACCGCATCTGCGTGATGTAGTTCAACAGCGAGCAATGCTTGAACAGCAGCTCTACATAAAGCTTTTCGCTCTTTTTTCTGCTGCCAAATATATTGTTGGGTGACCCCTCTTATAAACGCCTTCATTGAGTCCCAGACAACAAGAGGAGAGGCTGTCCCCATATTATCCATAAAAAAATCCTCGAATTGTTTATTAATAATGACCAAATACCTACTATCCGTAAGTAGATAGCGTGGAAATGAAAAAGACCTAACTGTCTGACAATCGGCTTCGAACTGAAAAGACAATAAAATAGGATTATGGTCAGAAGTGATCCTAGGACACACTTCCATATCTGCTGATAGCATTATATTATCCGAAACCCATGCCATATCAATTCTAGAATATTGCCTGTGTGGGGCAGAATAGTACATGTAGCCTGGGATAGTTGGATAAAGTAACCGCCAAGCGTCCTTTATGCAGTGCAGCCACCCCATTTCTAATATTGCAGCCCTTACCTTCCCCATTCTAGAAGTGGCAGCTCTGCTTGTTGAATCAATAGAATAATCTACAACACAATTAAAGTCTCCCATGATCAGACGCTCCCCCTGCCAATCTAGCAGTTCTATATTTAAAAAATCAAAAACAGTAGGATCATCAACGTTAGGGCATTATATTGAACAAAAGATATATTTCCTTCCCTTTATCTCAAGCTGTGTGAGTGCCCACCTTCCACGTTGGTCAGCCAGGGTCTTAATTGTTCTACAGTCAAACTTCTTGTCCACTAATATGGCTGTCCCCCTATGGAGGCGGTCTGGGTTGTGCACACAATTGTTTGATACCCCATATGCTTGAGGAGACCACAATCTGTATAAGCTAAGTGTGTCTCTGTCAGGAGAAAAATCTGAGGCCTATACATTTTTAGCTCCTCCCGGAGAAGTTGCCTCTTAATTCCATTATTTAGGCCTGATACATTCCAGGCCATACACCTAGTCTGCTCCATAAGAGATATTATTCATGTCTCCTAGACTCCAACATAGGGGCCGATTCCGATTCGGGCCGGAAATCTCTCCGACCGAGCCAGACCCGGAGAGATTTCCGACCGAATCGGACTCTGGCAGTCCGACCGATCGAGTACAATGCGCACGCATGCCATCGGACTCGAGTCGGTCGGACTCCCATTGAAGTCAATGGGAGCCTGTCGTACAACGCGTACGCGGGCTCCCATTGACTCAATGGGTGCGAGGCGGACAAGGGCGCCCCCTACAGCGGGTACGCATCAAAGCGATTCGCGCCGTACACGCACAGGTAGGGGGGACCCATGGGTCCCCCCTGTGTGCGACTCGCGCGCCTACGCGTACAGGGGGTCCGACGCGGACCCCCAAAGTCCGGCTCCGACAGCTTTTTCGAGCCGGACGACGCGAGTCAATCGGACTGCTCGCGGCGCGCATCGTACTTACCCGGCCGGGAAACGTCTCCATAGCGCGGTGCGAGTCGTGTCCGTGCGAGTCGGTCAGAGCGTGTTGAAGCCGCGTTCGAGTCGGTCGGAGTTTTCGCGGGTGCCTGCATCGTACTCGCTCGTCCGGACCCGCGTACGATTCGGTCGGGAAACAGGGCTCCGAATCGGATCCGGTAAATCCGAATCCGATTCGGAGCCCTACCGGCCGAGATCGGAATCGGCCCCATAGTGTAGTCTCTCTACTATCCCTCCTAATGTACCTACTCACTCTGGTTTGAATACTGTACTCTCTAATGCAATTTACTGCCACCCTCACTAAGTGCTTATGTGCCCCCCTGTTGACATTTTCCTCTGCCCCCCTCACCCCACCCAGTACCACCCTCCCCTCTCACTCCCCCCCTCCCTGTATCGTAGAGGAGGAATCCTCCCCCTTGTAAGCTGCCGATGAATTGGCAGCTGCGAGGAGACAGTGCACCCCCGGTAGCCCCTACACACCACCGTACCCAATGTATCTATTAACTAAAGAAAAAGCAAGAGAAGAAGAAGAAAAAAAAAAGAAGAACCGAAAATAGAGAATCAGTAGCATTAGTCGCCCTTAATGAGAAAAGTAGAGCTAAGATTTTTTCATAGTCATAGTAAATGCCCTTGAAAGTCCACACCCTTAAGTCTTAAGTCTTTTTCCCGGCTGCCTCTAATTGCCATTTACTTAGAGCTTGCTTAGCCTCCTGTTCAGTGAGGAAAAATTGCGAGTGTCCTCCCTTGATGGCCTATAATCGTGCTGGCTCCTGTAGGAAGACCTGTGCACCTTCAGCTTTCAGCGGATCAATGAGCTTAGTTTCCAGTGCCTATCCTTAGTCGCTCTGCACAGATCTGATCTCACTAAGATAGTTAAAGAATCGTTATTTACAGGTGAGCTAGGGCGAACTTTCAGGGATATTGCTTGCCTAAGTAAAAAATTATCGAAGAAAATCAGCAATGGTCGTGGGTAACAAGATCCCTGCTTGTGTGATACAAGCAGTATGCACGTGTTGTAGTTGGCAATCCCAATCCGCACGATTGGGAAAAGCCTTTTGAAATAGCTGGACCACATATGCGCGAGGATCAGATCTCTCTTTACCCTCTGGGACCCCAAACAGCCTTAAGTTATTGTGGCGTTGCCGATTCTCCAGATCCTCCATCATAGCCTGCTTGGCGAGTAGCTGAACATCATGCGTTTTCACAGAGCTGGCTGTTAGAGTAATTGCTTCTTCAGTATCTGCGACCCTTTGTTGTAGTTCAGATATGTCTTTTGTTAGTGTCCCAACCTTAGATGTCACTTTATTTAATGCCTGCTGAATACTGAAATTATCTGCCCTAGCTTGTGCATAGTATTCTTGCGCTTCCAGTCTTTTATCATGAAGGGCTTGTAGGATCAAGGAGAGTGCTGATTCACTGCAATCCTGTATGTTTTTCTCCGCCGCCTCTTCCCCCCCATTAGGAGGAGTGGGTGTCAGTGGCCAGCTCTGTGACCCGGGGCTAAATACCTGAGTCGTGGATGCTGTTAACTCTAGGCTGGTGCCAACTCTATGTCTAATTTCTGAGCCGCCTGTAAGACCTTCCCCTGAGAGCCGAGATATTATTGACTTAACTTCCCCCTTCGCCTGAACCCACTTGCACAGAGAACTTCCCTCTAAGGTGGCTTTACATCGTAAGCTTGTACTATTATGTTGCTGTGTGCCATAAATTTCGGGTGTTTTCTTCAATACCCTTGTCAGTTTAGATCTTCCTTTCTTTTTCGCAGATGATGAGCTAGGCGAGCTGGTTCCAACCTGGGCCGTATCTGCTGGTTTATTAGTCGCCAATGGCGAAACCTGTTTAAGGTGTGTTGCTGTGAACGATGTAAAATTATTGCTACCTTGGGATACACCTCGCAACTCCTGCGATCCTTCGCTGTTTAGGGGGGACACCTGAAAGCCAGCTGTGTTGAGGAATCAGCTCCAAGAATAAGTGCTTCTGTGTCCATGCTATCCCTACGTATCCAGCTGGTTCTCTGGCTGCTGAGTTCTCCCACCCAGACTTTGTGGCAGTTTCCTTTTGTTCTCAACTAACACTACAGATGGCTTTGCTTGCTACAATGTTCCCAGTCTCAGATAGCAATGCAAGCGGATTCATTGTATCCTTAATTTTCTCCGCCTTCTAATCACAGTTTATTGCACCTTGACAGACCAGGTCCTGCCCGGGACCGACTGACCCAGCATCTTGATATTCGTTTTGGCTATGATTCACATTTGCTTGGCCCACTGGAATTGCCTCTAGAAGTACATCCAAAAATGTGTTTCCCGCTGACTGCTCGGATACCTTGCCAGCTGAGAACAGATCTGCAGCTTTGCCTGACTGCAGCAATTTTAGCAGCGGCTTACCTACTCTTGACGTGCCCCTCAAAGTACTCGTCCTCTGGGCTGCCGACAGTAGTTCCTCGGTACCAGCCGCCGCCGCTGCAGGACCTCCCACCTGATTTGCTTTTGCGCGAGCCACTCCCGCCCCTCTCGCCACCATCTTCGGTGGGGCCATTTCTCCACCTGGTAGGAGAGCCGGAGCTGAGGGCAGTCTCAACCAGTGGACTGCCAAGTAGCGTAATCCAATCAGCCAGCGAGCGACCTGGGACGCGTACAGCAACCGTCCGACAGTAGCCGCCACCGTCACCAGCATTCGTCCTCGATTTCCGTGAGATTAAACTCTTTAATATCCCATTCAATATCTGTAGCTCTGTAATCTCACCTTTCTCTCTCTCATTGTGTAGTGGCATTCTCATTTAAAGTGACCGCTTGTGGAGGTTGGTACAATTCTTTAAATAAAATGGTTGCCCTCACGCCATTAAAATTAAAACGGACCCTAATAGCTCCCACAACTGTTTGCCCATTGTCATTATTATACTGCAGTCAGGCCACGCACAGCTGGAAATGACTGAATCATAGACTGAGGAAAAGATCCTGAGGATCTGCAGTCTCTGTTTTGAAGTACATGTGCCCTACCGCCTGTCCATAACCATTGAAGATAATGCGTGGACTAAAGTGCTTAATTGTTGTTCTGAAAATGTGCCTTTTTCATTCAAGATTCAGTTGACACACATCAGGGCATTCTTTTTACCAGTCCACTCACACATTCACGCGCCCTCCATTCCACTGTGCACCCCCTGAGGGGTGATGTCTCACTCATGGCCTTGAGGCATCCTTCCTTAATTTTAAATATCTCCTTCATCCCCTTTTTGAGGTGGGTGATACTAGGGTGTAAGAGTCTAGTGATGTATTGTACATCGTTTGTTTTCTAAAGGATTTCATCTCACCGTGAAACGAGCTCGAAACAGCAATATGTTTATGCCAGGAGGGAGAAGGGAAAGATGTGCTGAGCCCTAAAGTCAACAAAGAAGAAATGCAACTAATTAAGTTATGCCTAATATTTCTATTCCCAGCTGCAAATACAGCCTTGCAGGTTTATATTCTGATATTACTCACGCGCCTGTGGTTATCACAGTTTTTGTTATCTAGGGGTGACTATTGACTAAAATTATGTCTTGGCTAGATTCTTCACTGTGGAACCAGGAGACTTGGATTTTTGGCCCCGACTGCCCTAATTAATCAAGTTGTTTGAGTTTACAAACATGTCTCTGTCCCTTCTGCCTCTATTTCATCGTCGACAGAAATTGGGAACACTTTAATGTCAAAGGAATCTTGTTTTTAAACTAAGAAAATAATTTAAAAAATGTCCCGACTCCCTTTTGGAATGTACGCTGTGCAGTTGGCTTTGTCGTGAAGGGTTTGACTGCCATCTGTCTTGCTCCAGGCATCCAGCCGGTTTCATTCAGTTTACTCGCCAAGCGCACATCTGTGTGCTGAATTTTTACAGCTCTCTTTATTCTGCCTCTGGAGAACTGTTTCCTTCTGACGGGGCAGAGAAAGGCAAGGCGACAGCATGCTCTCAGGATGAAAAACCTGGGCAGCGGCTCTGGAAGATGCATGCCGTCTCCTCCAGACTTCCTCCATTTTGTTTCTGGAGACTCGAATGCCTCTGATGAGCCAGCACTGAAAAATATTGTTCTGCGTCTTGGCACTTCATGGAACCTAATGATTCACGGTGCATACGCCCGCCAATAGGCTCTCCAGTCCAATTGGGAAACCAGGATATTGCCCTGTGGGGTGGGACTTCTTCTGAGAGGCTGAGTAAAGCTGGAGAAGATGCAGCACAAGTCAGAATGAAGAACTCAAGAGTTAGTATGCTTGGAGAACAGCAGGCAGTCTGTTAGCATGTCCTAGAATGAGAAATGAGAGCTGTGTCTTAGATATAGCGTGGCAAAGGGTGCATGCTCTGTGGTACAGGGAATACAATGTGACCCATGATGAGGAAACCCAAATATCATAGAATGAGTCAAGGAGCAGGAGCTCTACAATCAGGATTAGAATGTGGCTGAGGAGGAAGAACTGTGGCTTTGTTATAGAATAATAATGGAACATATATTTTTACATAAAATGAAGAATAGAATGTGCCCACACATAATGAAAGGCACCTGTGCTGTAAGAATAACGAAAGGGGAATTCACTGGAAGATGGAAAAATCAATTGTGTCCTAGGATAAAGAATAGTAGTTACATTGGCAGCTGGCATGTCCCGAGGGTGGTGGGGCAGGTGGCATATAAAAAAAAATACATTAAATAAAACACACTTACCTACTTGCAACGAATGTGACGTCCTCAATTGTCTTCTTTCCTCGAGGAAGGCTCCCAAGTCAATCCTGGCGCTGCTCTCATGCTCATTCTCTCATGCTGTTAACCAGCATGAGAGCAGCACCCTGATTGGAGGGAGCAGCCTGTCTCAGCGCTCCACAGCGCACTGGAGGTCTGCACTTACTCTCAACCCAGCTTTCTTAAGCCAGCTGGGTTGAGAGGTTTAAAGTGCGCATGACTGTCTGTCCGTCGCAAGATGGCTGGCCAAAGAGACATGCGCTCTTTAAACAAATGCGAAGACAGCCCACCCTCTTCCCTGCTGCTGCTACCATTCAGCAGGCCCCACCCTGTCCTGACACTCCGTTTGGGACGGGGTGACGAAAAATAAAATGGTACTGAATTAACTTCATAACCATTTTATTTTTCTTCTCTGGGGTCATTTCAGTTGGGCGACGCTCCTCTGCTATAACGGAGGAGCCGCCCCTGAGTAGTTATCATAGAATGGGAATAGAAAGTGTTCTAGGAATGGCAGTGGTCGGTGGGCTATAGAATACAGATAGAACATATTGTACAGAATTGGGACTGGAAGGCTTGCAATGGAATAGAGAGCAGAAGCTGTGTTATAGAATAAAGAATAGAGCTGCTCTAAAATGCAGGACAGAAGCGTTCTTGTTGAAAGAACAATATCATTTTGTATCGCTTTGTTAACCAGCATGAGAGCAGCACCCTGATTGGAGGGAGCAGCCTGTCTCAGCGCTCCACAGCGCACTGGAGGTCTGCACTTACTCTCAACCCAGCTTTCTTAAGCCAGCTGGGTTGAGAGGTTTAAAGTGCGCATGACTGTCTGTCCGTCGCAAGATGGCTGGCCAAAGAGACATGCGCTCTTTAAACAAATGCGAAGACAGCCCACCCTCTTCCCTGCGGCTGCTACCATTCAGCAGGCCCCACCCTGTCCTGACACTCCGTTTGGGACGGGGTGACTAAAAATAAAATGGTACTGAATTAACTTCATAACCATTTTATTTTTCTTCTCTGGGGTCATTTCAGTTGGGCGACGCTCCTCTGCTATAACGGAGGAGCCGCCCTGAGTAGTTATCATAGAATGGGAATAGAAAGTGTTCTAGGAATGGCAGTGGTCGGTGGGCTATAGAATACAGATAGAACATATTGTACAGAATTGGGACTGGAAGGCTTGCAATGGAATAGAGAGCAGAAGCTGTGTTATAGAATTAAGAATAGAGCTGCTCTAAAATGCAGGACAGAAGCGTTCTTGTTGAAAGAACAATATCATTTTGTGACGTAGAGTTTACATTGTGTTATAAAATGGGTAACAAAAGACGTGCAAGTGTGTATAATGTGAATAGAGTTACCCTGTATACTTGTTACACCTGGCTACATAAATTAAAACAGAAACAAGGTTCCCGTTGGATTCATTTTCGCTTGAAATTTTGACAGAACATTTTAATTAGTGAATCAATAGTCTTAGAATGTGAATTTTCCACAATTGTTATGGTATTTTTGAGAGCAGACGTCAAATGAACATATATAATGCATTTCATTATGATAACAAAAAATGCACCTCCTGTTTCAAACTTTGAATGATGAACGACAAAGCACTCAATTTTCATTCATTGATACACCTACAAAAAACGATCAAGACTTTTAGAAGGAATAGCCCAAATGGCTCAGTAGTCACAATCCATGATTCAGATTTGAAAATCCACTTGCCAACGGCCAGTGTTTAGATGCGGGAGAAAGGCAATCCCTGGGTCATTATCAGGGCGTAAAAAGGTCAGTGAGTAAGTGACATAGTATGAAAAGCAAAAGATTTGTGCTCGTGGGATGGAATAACACATTTACTTGTTCATTTAAGATTGATACACACAGTCCCAATATGCATGCAGTATACGAAAGATCCAGCGGTCTTGCAAGGGTGCCGTGGTATCCGATCAAAGGAAGGGAAATGGCCCCTTTTGTCCATCAGTTCAGTGGTAAAAGACAGCTATAATCAGGGTACAATAAACTCATCAGATACATGGGCATGGGTGCCACTGCACTCCTCAACTATTAATAGCTATGGCTTGGAAATATTTATAAAACTCACAAAACTAACAATCGGTCTGAATCTAGAGAAGGAAGGGCCAGGTGTACTATTATTCTATTCGCAAAAAGTGTTCGCAAATAGCACCAGGGGCAGCTCCTCTGCTAAGGTGGAGAAGCGTCGCCCTACTGCTTTAGGAGCAGTGAAGAGGAAAAATGAAATGATAATAACGAAGCGTTATTATCATTTTATTTTTCCTTCCAAGATGTGGGAAGGGGTGGGGCTGGCCAGAGGAGGAGTGGTGAGCACACTCAAAGTGCGCATGAATGTTTGACCGGCCGCCTTGGCCGGCCAAAATATTTATGCGCACTTTGCATGTTCCCCACCAGGCTGCATTACACAGCCTGGTGGGGAACACGCACAGGCTCCCTGTCCCTGTCTGAGCGCCGAACCACGGCTCTCAGACCAATCACAACGCTGCAATGCAGCATTGTGATTGGCTTTGGGGAACCAATCACAACGCTGCATTGCAGCGTTGTCATTAGCTTTGGGATCCCAGGTGTTTCCTGCGAGGAGGAGAGGCGGCAGAGAGGCTGCGGCTGGGACGCGACTGGCAGGTAAGTTTGCTTTTTTCTTTATTTTTTTATTTTCTCCCCTCCCATCTCCCTCTGCCCCCCCCGCCACCGTTCCCTACCTGCCACCACTGAATAATACATGGGCTTTTTGCGAATGGAATTGGGTTTTTGTGACCCAACCTATGTACTAATAGGTCAGTTAACAAAATAATGAATTGCATGGGGTCGCGGGATGACCTGCCTTATTAATAAGGCTCCCTGTTTTCCGTTTTTATTGATTTTTACAGATAAATACAGACAGAAAACGATTCAGTTTCTTGTCTGTATTTATTTTTAAATGTGGATAAAAACGGAAATTGGGTTGCTTTTTGAGTGATTCTAAATACTGTTTGAGATGACTGCCAGGCCAATAGCTGCGGGGATTGATGGGTAATGGAGCTAAAAAGAAAGGAATTTTAGTAAAGAGACTTAAACAGCAGGAGATACGCACAAGGTTGATAGTGAGATTTGCATATTGTCATATAAGTGCATTGATTTATCTTCTGTGGGTGTTCATATCATTGAAACTTAGCAAATATTCACGCTTGAGTGAACATTTATCGGTTAAATAAATGTGGAAATATACCAGTTTCAACTTCATTTTTTCACAAAACCCAAAATTAATATGGATAAATACAGATAAAATTAACAAAAAATAAATGTGGATAAATACAGACGGAAATGTCGGAAAAATAAATACCAATAAAACCGGGAGCCCTACTTATTAATATTCATTGGGCATGTCGCTGTTTGTGACCCCCTGTGATTGGCTCCAATCATAGGGATGGTGGTCCGCAAGGGACATCATCCCAAAATCCCTCTGTTTGCATTCCAAAACAGATATTTTAAAGCAGTCTATGTTTCTTAAAGAAACTGGTGCTACTTAAAAAAATAATAATAATAATCATTTTTAGAAAACTTTAATGATAGCAGGCAGTGGTGCCCTGGCCCACTACATATTCCCGCTATGGCTGCCATCCTATATCACAACGGGGACGCGTATGCAAGGAGAACCCTTCACCTTTGTTCATCAGTTACCTCATCCTTTGAGGAGTCAGTAACTTTTCAATGGTTTACAACCAGAATTATGGTGCATACCAAATTTTAATTTGGAAGGAAAGTCCCTTTCACGCCCCTTCCACATTGCGATTTGATATTGGTCGCAGAACCCATTTTATGAGTCTGAAAACGTTTTCTGACCTAGAAAATGGGTTTTGGACATTACAAAAAGGGATTTTGTGGTCTCAAGCACAGTGATTTTGGGAATTACTGAATTTGTGACCACAAAATGTTTTGGTACGTCGGTGCCAAACACTGTGTGCCTGCTGTAAATAAAAGGCACATCATTCAGTTTGCACACAAAAAGATTATATCAAGACTAACCAGAAAACAAGAAAGTTTGTGTTAGCTTCAGAACAGTAGCATTAAACGGCATAGTTGTGAATGACTATACAAACGTAAGCTTTCTGTAGGCTTATGTAGAAAAAGGCTATCATGTTAACTATTTGTAGAATCAATGACTGCCACTTACCTGAAGAATCTCTAGAATAGAAAACCAAAGAGGTCTGTTACTGGTTCGATTAGAAGGGGTACACAAAACAAAGAAGAATATTTGTGTGAGAAAATTCTGTTAAAGAATAATTTAGAATTTGCATCGAAAAAACTGGAAGCTGCTTCATAAAGCAAACGTTCCTGGCCTTCATTTGCTGGAGCTCACACATGCAAACACACACACGCACACTTACTCCTTTCATGCAATATCTCTCTTTGAATCCTTCACGCTGTCTCTATACCCATTTTTCTCCTTTTTGGACCGTAAGCAGCTGTATACTTTTCATGCAGAGATTTTGGCTGCTGAAAGGTGAACTCTCCATGTGGAAGTCCAGGAAAGAGCAGGAATTACCAATTCCCCCAGTAATTCTTCATTTCTCAGTGGACTTTCGAAGTCCAACTCATATTGGGCCTGATTTTCCCCACTCCCAAAATCGCTGGAGTATGGGTTTGGGGGGGGGGGGGTGCTGCAGCACCCCCAAAATAACCATGCTGAGGTTCAGAAGGTGAATGAGCTATAAAGACGCGTTTTTATCTTGTTTCGTTTCCTGTGTGTTCAAAGATAGAGATCAGATGTCAGGGTAAGTATTCTGATAAATTGCTGTTTATTCTTTTAACATGAGGATAGGTGTGTCATTTTCTGTCTCTCGCTGCAAATCGAGAGGCTTATATATACTGAATAATATAACAATCTTGCTGGGGGTACAAGTGTGAAAAGTCAGGTTGTAGGATGTCATTTTTTGCTAACACACAACGAAATTTAAATACCTGTAAATCAACTATACACATATTTCAAAATATATCAGCAATTAGGAAAGCACAAATGATGCACAATTTTTGTAGTTCTGTGTGATGGAAACAAATATTTTAATAGGATCAACACAAATCAAGACACTTTACTTGGTGATGCGCAAATGATTAATATTTGCTAAAACCCCATTTACACACATTTGTGTGCTTTATAGTTTTACCAATAAAAATGCATGTCTATACAAATTTAGTGGCAATTTCAACAGAAAATGTGCTGTCAGTATAGGGCATTGCGGTACCACGACAGTGATCCAAAATGCACCACCCACTACACACCACACTTTACCACTCTCCTACTAAATATGTGTAGTGCATTTGCTGCACTTGTATTTTGTAACACTTGGATTTTTACAGCACTCTACAATCAGCCAACGGACACAATAATATTGATGTCCAGCACAGTGCCTATCTTTACAAAAAAATAGTAAGTACTTTCACTGTTGCACTAACTTCTACACACTTCATACAATATACTGGGCAGTGATCCTAAGTGCACTCCCTTGTAGCCTACTCACCAGCCCCGCTCCCTCTCTCTCATCCTATCGTGTTATTCCCTCTTGCTCTAGGTTCAATCAGTAAATGCCCACAGTTCAATTGTACTCAGTCTTTTGCATTATCTATCCTTCCTTGGGTTAGAGAGGTTGGGATCTACCCTGAGGTGCCTAGAAACTTAATATGACTGCTGAGAGAGGGTAGACAATATACTTCAACTTCCTCAAGTGCCACTCTGCACCTTCGCAACTATCCTGCACATGTTGGTGGGATACACAGATGAGCCAGGAAGTCTTTTTGTGTTCTCCAGTCCCAAGCGCAGGTCCCCTGCCCAACCGTTCTGGCGGAGGTTGTGTTGCTGGGCTGGATCTGGTCGACATAGACACTGGCTGTGGTAGTCCATCAGTGATGTTACTTCCTTCGAGCCGGTTCGGCCATGAGTCGGACGGTCAGCAGTCTTGGTAGGTTGCAGTCCCAGGTGGACTGAAAGTAGGTGTGGCCCCAAGTGGGCCTACAGCAGTCAGTGAGATGCAACCCATGTCTAGGCCCATTGTAGTTAGTCAAATGCAGCCTACTGGGCCTGCTGTAATCTGGTAGAAGCAGCCCTCATCCTGACGTTTGGTGCCCTGGAAGATGCAGCCACATCAGGGCCTTGGGTACTCTGAAAGCTGCACCCCTGATTGGGCTGACAAGGAACACAATTGGGGTGAGAGTCTAGGGTGGTCTACTGGCACTAGAGTCCTCCCTGGATCGCTTTCAAGCAGTACGCTTCTTACTGACTAGGGATGCCCTGTGCCTCATTCCTCCTATACAGTCTGTCCTCCCCAGGTCCAGACAGTCTTTTCCCCTCTCTCAGCAGTCATGCATTCAGGCTTCTAGGTATTTCAGAGTAGATCCCAACCTCTCTAACATGAGTCCACACTTCAGATGGTTTTTCCTCTGCTCCGGTAGACTGGCTATCAGGCAACACCAGTCCTGGTTGTGCAACAGTTCTTTGAGTACTCTGTGGTGCTCTCTCTTTCTTCAGAACTAAGAACTTGGAACTGGAACGAAATAGGATAGTTTGGGTCTGACATTTATGCACAACGTCATAGAAAAACACAATGTGCTGAGGTATTGTTTCTGCTTCTGTTGTCGTGAGCCTGTAAATTATTTCTTCCATTATGGCCAATAAAGCATGGATTTGTAGGAAACCTGATCAGCACCATAGCTCCACCACACTGCAGCATAATACACTGCCAATAATATGGTGGTATGGGATACATTAGCAGCCACTGCTTGCTCTAACTATTTAAGAGTCTCCAGTGAACTGAGCATCAGACAAGATAAAGCAGACAAGATATCCAACATAAAAAGATGAAGCTCCAAATGATTGGGACCTTTTGGAACCCTAAAACTCAAAGGAAGGTTTTGTAAGAAACTAGAAACATGACTTGTCTCACCACATGTCTGTCCGAAGACTTTGGAGGCTCACTTTATTCATAATATGCCAATAATAATAATAATAAAAATGATTCCTAAATTAGTCAACCAGGGCATCAATGTGAAAAACCTGCTCAAAAGAGAGTGTGTAAAACATTTAAGGTGTACAGAGAACCAGAATGTACAGAAGAGAAGTTTTAGCTAGCTAAGGATTTGAAATAAAAACAATTTAGTGGAAATTAATCTACGCCCTATGTTGTATTCTGCTTTAGATGGCTCTTGGGTCCCAATCTGCCATTCTGCCAACCTGGTTTTCACATTTTTAATACACCATACACATTGTTAACAGCAGACAAAATTAATCAAAAAACTCATTTATGGCTGTCATGTAGAGATGTAAGATAAAAAAGCTATTGACCTAAAAAGTGAAATACAACAGAAAAAATACGTGTTGTAAAGGATAAATGTTAAATGCATTTTTTAGAAGGACGCAAATCTGATAAAAGCTTTGCAGTCCTTTGCATGTGGCTATAGTAGCCAATTGGGAAAAGAGGGCCTTAGACAGGCCTTTGAGTAGGGTTTAGGAAATTTCTCAATCCCACCTCTTTTCAGTGGTAGCATTTTATTTCTTTGAAATAGTCCTTTGATTTGCTTGAACTCAATATATATGAAAGTGGCGACACACAATAGCAAGCTTATGGAAGTGGCATTAGAAGACAAATGTTTTACAAAAGAATCCTAATAGACCCTTTCCTTAAAGAGGAATCTTTCACTCTGCTGCAAACTTGAAATTGTACACCCTTTTGCCACTTAATCTAAATCCCCTAAGAAGGTGAAAAACGTAGAACCTGATTATGTTGTCGGGTAAATCGCCACCATCAGGCCGTCTGTGGCTGTCCGCCTGACAGACACGCCAACGGTCCAACCGCCGCATTACAATGCAGACAGTCGGACCACAGTGGTCAGGGGGGAAAAACTACCGCCTCCGACAGGCTCATCTGATCTCGACGGGGTGGCGTTCAGAATCATACTTCCGACATGAGGCGGTGCTGAGGCAGGCACAGCCATCCGGATTATGATGTCCCTTTCCGACAGACTTTTCATGGCGGTCCGACCGCCATGAAAAGGCTGTCAGAAGGGGACTTTGGGGACCCAAAGCAAGGCACCCGTTGCAAGGCACATCCATGCACCGTGTGCCATGCCACGGTGCATGGATGTGCACAAACTGCTCTTTAACACTGTGGCTTCTGCTGCAGCCCTTTTCCTGGGCCGCAGCACAAGCCACAGTGAAAATCAGCACATTCCGACCACCACCACGGCGGTCAGACAGCTGACTGCTTTTTGGGGGTCTTCTGACTGCCACAACAGCGGCGGCAACCCGACCCCTCAATATTGTAATCAGGCCCTAAGTTAGAAAACTTCACACATGGATGGGCCACCCCCATCTTGAACAACAAGGGCTTTGTTATAAAATGAAATGCAGTACCTCTCATTACCCTTTGAAGTGATCACCAGCTTACTATACTTTATGTAGGGTAATGTGCATGGGCTAACTGGAACAGAAAATAGGCCCGGGCACAAAAATAAAAATTACTCCCATTAGTACTTTAGATAGACAAAAATGGGACCCATGTTTGCAAATTGGGGTAGTTTTGAACTTGTAAATATAGGTTGTAAAAGTGTTTGTAAGGGTCGGGAAAGTGCACGAATAGGAACTGGCTGCAGGCAATGTTTGTTTTAATATCAGGAAAATCAACAACAACAAAAAAAGCAGTTCATAAAACTGGCCCACAAATAGCCAGAAAACCAGTCAATGTAATAATCTGATTGAGCCATCACTCCATCACTGCCTGATTACCCTACAGGCCAGTCTGACCCTGATAATGTAGTTGGGGCCGGTTATTCTGTTGTCTGCATGACAATGACCGAGGTTTCACATAATCTTCAATTGAAGTAAACAATACTGTTAATATGCGGATCAGGTGCATTCACAGACTGACACCTGTGTCTTTGTCAGAGTGGAAATACTCAAATAGGCGTTTCAATCAGGCAGGTGGTTGAGAAAAGAAACGTTCGTGCAGGGGAAGGGGTTTGTTTATTAAAAGAAGGTATCAATTGAGTTCAACTTAATTCTTTGGAGAATGTTTCTAGTTCTTATACCAAAAGAAGCAATGCATTTCAGAAAATAGGACATTCTCACGGATTCAAGAAGCAATACGATAAATTAGCTACATCCTAAAGAGTGAGGTATGGATATAATCCTGTAATAGTCTGTGGCTGTGTCTTAATAAGTACTTTTTCCTGTGCTTTAACACAGTCCTGAAAAAGCAACAGGGAAGCAAGGACTAAAGAGTTATATCCCTTTGTGAATCCAGTGTGCCAATGGTTTAGAAATGTTTTGTTGCTCAGAAAGCACTCATGGCTAATTTGTTGTTCCTCATATTTGTGTTTGGAAATCTTCTAAACCTAGGGCTAATACAAATGATACATTTCTGCGTTTCTTGTGAAGAAATATAAGTCACTTGTGGCTTAACGTAGGTCACATGAATGGTAAGGGTCAAACAGGATTACACCTTTGATGGAGCAGGGATTCTTTAATCTTAATCTATGGATATAATTGCAATGCAAACCCCACCATTGGTCATATGGACCTTTGTTCATCAACGTGAAGAAGTGACTAGGAGCTAGCATATACATGTATTATCATAAACAGTAAAACCATTTGGCTCCACAGGAAAATAACAGAAAGATTCAAAATAAATGTAAAGGGTTTTAGTAACAATTTTAGTCAGATTAAAGTCATTACAATAAGATTTTTTAGATCATAAATATAATCATTGCAAATGTAAATTATCTAAGAGTCGATATCTTAGTATAAGAAAAAACATTACAGGTACCAATAATATATGAAGAATACAGAATATCCGAAAAATGTGTTCCATTAAGGAAAACCATAATCTAAATTAAGAATGATACATTGAAAAAGGGAATTTTTTTGTAGGCAAGTAGATAAGGTGTCAGCTTTAGAAAACCAAATAAAGGTTTCTGATGAGAGAATAAGAATGCTCAGGCATGAAGCCTTTGCACTCAAATTGTGGAGATCTACAGAGGTGAAAAAAATGTTCTCAGTTCGAAGTCAGCAAGCATCTCTCTAGCGCACGAGAGTGTGTGAGAGTAAGGGAGCAGGAGTGTCCTCTCTAGTTTAAGGAACACACGCTAACATAATTAAAAAAGATCACTAATTGCAACATTTCAGCTCATACCCATTCGCGAGTACTAATCGGTGTTCTCCAAATTCTGGGTGTAGGTATACTCCCTAGTTTCACACATCGTAGATAATGAACCATGCATAGCTATGTCCTTGACCAGACAAACTGTAAGGTACAGTCAGCTCTTCCCATGGGTCTACCATCCTGGCATCTTCTCCTCCCGATGGGAACCTCACTGTCACTCGTCTAATACAAAACAAATGTCTATTCAATAGCTAATGAAAAGGCATCCAGAAAAATACAGCATCTGCAGTGGGAAGTAAAAAACATAACGTGCAAAACAACAGATACAGCATGTGCAGGCCAGCCTTTCACATGTAAAATGGATATTCAAAATGGCTTTAATTATTAGGCTAACTTTAAGTTATACATACTTGTTAATCCAGGTGCCGCTCAAAATGGCTAAATTTTGTCACCTGCTATAAATTATATGACTAATATGCACACCTTATTTAACATTTCAAATCATACTTTATTAATGAATGTGTTTAATTATGCAAATGCAAGTTACGCTCTCCCCCCTTTAAGGCTGAGTAGGGATAGTGACAAAAGCATTGATAGAATGTTGGAACAGGAAAGTCCCCTGCATGCTAAATAGGTGTGTACTCATACACTGAGTGCCTGACTGCATGTGAAACTAATCTAACTTGTTTTGCCCTAGCACCCTCCCCATTTAGTCTGGGTACAAAGGCAAAGGCCTGTCCGTGGTTTTGAGAAGTTCAAAGCATAGTCTGAGACTTGGATGTGTGTACAAGGCATGCTCTCACAGCAGACTACTGTCCATGTTATGATTATGTGACATAAAGTGGTATTAGAATTGGACCAAGATTTTGCAAATCATTAGTGTGACCAGACTTTTTTCTGTGTAAGGAGAGTGCAGTTGGATGATCCCTCTCTCTCATAAAGTTCTACTGTTCTGTGAAGCCCAGATCCTTGTGCTTACATTCCGTGTGCATGCTGGGTATGTGTATATACAGTGTGTATGTAGCACGGACTGTGTGTGTGTGGTGAGATTACGATTACTGGGATAAATGAGATCCATTTGGATGGGCTGAGCTTTAGCATGGCACAGGTTGAAGGGTGGGTACAAGTTCCCCAGACAGTGGAAGGGTATTCCCTGCATTCTTGTGACTGGAGAGTCACAGAACACAGAAGTAAAGGAGAATGTGGAGATGGCTCACCTTAGAAATTCAAGTACCTTTTTTGCAAAAGGCTGCTGAATAGTTCTTCTTGAGCACTGCAACTTACTAGGTGGTAGGAGTGAAGGGAAGACTTCACGTTCTGTTGTTCAAGGTGAGAGCGTTTCTAAGCATGGCCCACCCTTTTGCCTGCCCCTATTTACGCCTTCAAGAAAGCAGACAACAGCGAAATCTGGAGATTTCACAGTTCTTTGTGGCCTTTTTTAGATACTCCTGCTTGGAGCCAGCATCATTGCTACATCCTGTGGGAGCCATCAACTTGCACAAAAGCTGTGTTTGAAGAACAACCAGAACATTACATTTCAAAAATAACCACCCAAACTGGTTCTGAAAACTTAGGCAGGGAATCCACATTCCCTATCAGGAAAATGAGTATAAATGGGGGGTCCGAACCACCTCACTTTTCTCCATTCAAGTTCTTCATGAAAAGGAAGTCGGTGCTCTGCAGAGTTCAGGAATGACTGCTGGATTACCAAGGTTGTTAGCAGTTTCACAGCTAGTCCCCTAGAGTTGAAGGGACATCACCTGAAATCTGAACTTTCTGCAGAAAAGCAGAAGATCTTCCTAGAACCTAGGAGTTTGACTGCTGAGAGAGGAGTGTGCTTGGCTCTTCAGGAGGAGAGTCAGTCTACGAGGAGATGCCCAGCATGTTCCTGAAATGAGGACCATTCAGATGAAATAGACGATTAAAAGGGATTGAAGCCAGGAGTGACTCTTAAGTAGAGGTGTCTGCCAATCTCCCCAGGGGTTCATGGTGTAAACTATGTCAAGACTTTGCATTGCCAAATATTGTTGTGCTATTCGCATCCTCTCTGAGAGACTGGTGCTCTAGCTGCCGTAGACGGAGATTCCATGTCAGCACTGGTTTGGAAGCTTTGATCTGTGTGAAGACTTAAACTGCTGAAGACACCCCCCACTAATGACAGGATGCATTGCCTCCCTATTCACACACATGTCTGTACCTTGTCTTGGCAGGCCGTTAGCCTAAAGGCAAGTACCAATGTCTGAGCCTGCCGAGCTGACATCTCAACATGAGTGAGATCTCTGCCACGGCCCATGGAGTACAAGAGATTCTGCCACAGAAGTGGGACATCTGAACACGCCCCAATTCCTCACTGCCCGAGCTGCATCAACACTGATGAAGATAAACACGGGCTTAAGTGTGAGTGGAATGGGAGACTGTGGCAGCACAGGACGTCTGCTGTACAAATCTAAGACTTATTGTGTGAACTTAAAGTGGGGAAAGTGAGCTGAACATTTGGGTACTTTTGAGGGCACTGCACCTTTGCTTAATCCATACTTAGACCAATGCCTGGGTTGTAGACCCTAGGAAACTCTGGAGAGTGGGGAGAGGGTACTGAAGGGGTGTAGCACCTAACTGAAGATCGCAAACAGCATTTCAGCCCTGTAAGCGAGAACCCTAAATGAGCTGTGTAATATTTTGTTTTGTGATTAAAGTACTTTCTTTTAACTAAAAGGTAAGCACTGGGCTAGACAGTACATTATTGTGTCTGTTGGTTAACTGTTGAGTTCAGAGCTCTTGGCCTCCAACCAACCTCCATAAGAATCATTCATTTATTTATTATATTTTCCTTTTATTTTATTTTTGTAGTTTTATATTGCATGTACTAGACCCAGAAGCATCAGAGTGCTTTACAATGAAACAGACAAGGTATAATAGTAGAATGGCGGTGGGTATAACAATAAGCATGCATGGATGTAAATGATAAACATGTGCGAGACCCCTCTAATTTGCATACGTGACATATTCAGGGCTCGAGAAGCTGCTTTGTTCAGACTTCTCCTGGGCCACAGGTCCTCCTCTCAACCTCCTACAAGCACCTCTTTTGCAGCCCATTTCGGGCTGAAGGTGTGAGAATTGCTTGGAGGCTGAGAGTTAAACCTGTGGGGCGCTAAAGTGCTGACAATGGGAGTCCTGCAGTGTCTCTGAATAGGCAGCCAGACAGGAGGCCTAATTGCAGGACAAACCTTCAAAATGCTTCTCCTTGCAACTGGGACACCATCCCTAAGAGGCCCAGGGAGGGCCCCCTCCCCTCCCTCTCATGGGCCCAATTGCAAAGAGACGCCTTTCTTGGTAAACAGCCATTACAACGAGGCTGTTACCACGCAAGTTGTTACATCGCATGCGTAACAACGCATGCGATGTAACAACGACTACCATTACAACGCAAACCATTATATCGCATGCGCTTTTAAAACACATGCGATGTAATGGTTATCCACATC
Organism: Calotriton arnoldi; assembly: GCA_963921515.1. NCBI lineage: Eukaryota > Metazoa > Chordata > Amphibia > Caudata > Salamandridae > Calotriton > Calotriton arnoldi. Next base: position 38,246 of record CAWUFW010015091.1, on the reverse strand, counting down.
GTTGTGAGAAAATTGGGCTGTTCCGTTTCCTCACAACGACGTGCACCGCCCCTCTGTCAACGCTGGAACCAGGAGAGAGGAACCACGAGGAGAGAGAGGTAAGGGGGATTGTGCTTGGGGTGGGGGTTACTTTTTAAGGGTTTAGGGCAGTGTCGAAGTAGTGTAGTAATGTTTGTGTATTGTAGGGTTGTGTGTAGGGGGAGGGTCATGCTGGGGGTAGTGTTTTAGGGTTTAGGGTTGTGTTGTGGTGTTTGTGTAGTGTAGTGTAGGGAAGTGTTTGTGGGTTTAGGGTAGTGTCAAGGGGGTCGTGCAGGGTAGTGTTAGATAGAGTGTAGGGGGCGGACTGGGGGTCATGCGGGGGGTAGTGTTTTAGGGTTTAGGGTAGTGTTGTGGTGTTTGTGTAGTGTAGGGTAGTGTTTTAGGGTTTAGGGTAGTGTTGTGGTGTTTGGGAAGTGTAGGGTAGTGGTTTAGGATTTAGGGTAGTGTCGGGGGTCATGCATGATAGTGTTTGAGTGTAGGAACGGACTGGGGGTAGGGGAGGGTCGTGCGGGGGGTAGTATTTTAGGGTTTAGGGTAGTGTTGTGTTTGTGTAGTGTAGGGTAGTGATTTAGGGTTTAGGGTAGTGTAGGGGGGTCATGCAGGGTAGTGTTAGAGTGTAGGGACCGGACTGGGGGAAGAGGGAGGGTCGTGCAGGGGGTAGAGTTTTAGGGTAGTGTTGTGGTGTTTGTGTAGTGTAGGGTAGTGTTTTAGGAATTAGTGTAGTGTCGGGGGGGTTGTGCAGGGTAGTGTAGTGTTATTGTAGGGAGAGGACTGGGGGTCGGGTGAGGGTCTGGGAATTAGTGTAGTGACGGGGGTTGTGCAGGGTAGTGTAGTGTTATTGCAGGGAGAGGACTGGGGGTCGGGGGAGGCTCATGCAGTGGAACTACATTAGGGATTAGGGTAGGGTAGGTTGGAGTCACTTACCTTGCAAACGTTTACCATGAGTATACCTTTACCATGCATGCATTGGCGTTGAAATGTTATGTTATGTTATAGATATTTCTAAAGCGCTGCGATTATCCGAAGGTGTCCTGGCGCTAACCACTATTCTCTGGGAAAATAGGTAGGAGGCAACGTTATAGGTTAAAAAGCCAGGTTTTCAATCCCCTCCTAAAAGTAAGGAGGTCGGAGGCATTTCTCAAATATAGGGGAAGATCATTCCAGGCCTTTGTTGCGCACACAGTAAAGCTTCTCCCACCCCATGAGGCTTTTTAATGGGTGGTACTATCATCAACTTGGCTCCACAGGAGCGAACGGTTCTTCTGGATACGTACCACCGCATTTGCCATTTCAAGTAGTCTGGGCCTATGCCTTGTAGTGCCTTGTAAACGGTGCAAAGAGCTTTGAAGCGCACCCGTTTCCTAACTGGCAACCAATGGAGTTTTTTGATTTCCTTAGTAATAGGGGCAAATTTGGGTGTGCCAGTAAGCAGCCTTGCTGCCGCATTTTGCAACAGTTACAATTTATTCAAAAAACGTTCCTGTATGTTTAATAAAGGCTGTTACAATAATCAAGTCGGGACAGAATGAGTGCAGTGACTACAGTCCGCTGGCTATCAGCCGGCAAGAAGGGGAGAACTTTCTTAATCATTCTGATTGTATAGGAGGTAGTTGATGCCACTGCATTGATCTGGTCGCCAAAGTTGAGTTTCTCATCAATTATGACTCCTAGGTTTTTCACTTTCCTGGAGGGGATAGGAAGAGTCCCCATCGCTTCTGGCCACCGATTTGGGGTCCAGAAGTTGGGATCACTTCCAAATAGGATGACCTCCGTCTTTCCTGAATTCAGTTTTAGACAGTTTTGTGACATCCACCTCCCGATTGCTGCCATACAATCGTGGAACCGGTTTTCGATTCCTGCTGCCTGTCCAGTCCGCAGAGCCACCACAATTTGTGTCGTCTGCATACGATGTCAGGCTGAAGCCAAAGGAACCAATTAAAAAAGCTAGGGAAGATACATATACATTAAAAAGAGTGGGGCTAAGCGAAGACCCCTGTGGCACTCCGCAAGGCAAAGAAAAAGGTCTAGAATGGAATTCACCCAGTGCCACAGTCTGGGATCTGTCCATCAGAAAGGATTTCAGGAGCTTCCATGCTTTGCCTTGGACCCCACATGCCAACAAACGGTCCATCAATACATCATGATGGACCGTATCAAAGGCCGCAGATAAGTCCAACATAATTAGGGCAGCCTTACCTCCCCTATCCAAGGCCTCCCTTATCTCTTCCATGGATTTTATAAGGGCGGATTTTGTACTGTGCCCTTCTCTGAACCCATATTGAGTGGGATCTAAAACTTGGGTTTCGAGTAGAAAGGCACTAAGCTGCAAGTTCATGGTTTTCTCAACCAATTTTGCAGGTAATGGGAGGCGTGAGATAGGTCGAAAATTATTAGGCTCCTTTGGGTCCAAGCTAGGCTTTTTTAACAGACGCAATATGGAAGCAAGCTTCCAAGATCTAGGGAAGTGCCCTGCTTCAAACATTGCGTTGAACAGAGGGGTAAGTAAAAGGGCCACGGGAACCGGGGCCCCTTTGATCACTGAGACTGGACAGGGATCATAGGGGGAACCTGATCTTGCAGACAGGAGAAGCTTCTCTGTGTCAGTTGTGGACAGTGGTGCAAATTTGTCAAAAACCGGGGAGGGGTCAGCAACTGGCCTCCTTCCCTCCATCAAAGCTACAACTCCTCCCGGGCTTGGATGACTAAAATCCGAGAAGATAAACTCTACCTTGTTCAAAAGAACCTAGCGATATCATCGCATAGTTCCTGACTCGCCTCGATTTTTGTCGGGCTGGGGGAGGCCAGACTTGAAACAGTTTTAAAAAGTTCTTTAGTAGAATTTTTTGCTGAATTAATTCGATTAGTGAAGAACTTTTTCTTTGCTTCGAATATGAGTTGCTTATAAATGGCGAGACTTTGTTTATAACTCTTTTTCTCCCCTTCCTTATATTCTTTCCTCCAGCTCCGCTCTAGAGACTTACAGGAGAGTTTTTGTCTCCTCAGTTCTTCCGAATACCAGGGGGCTGTTGGTTGAGACCTTTTAGAAAATAAAACTTTGACTGGGGCTAGTTTATTACAAGCTGATTCCACCCAAGTTGTATAATGTGCGGCGGCCTCCTCTATTCCTGAGGGTATCTGACCAGCAGATGCCATAAGTGCATCTTGTAGGACCGCGCTCTCGATTTTGTTCCAGGCTCTGCTTTTAATCTGAATCTTAATGCCCCTCTCTGTCATGGAGTGAGTGAGCAGGGCTAACTCAAATTGTACAGCAGCATGGTCTTTCCAGGTCAGAGGTAATAAACCCGTGTACAGCAGTTGAGGGTGGTTTGAGAAGATTCCGTCCAACGTGTGACCTGCCACGTGGGTGGGGCTCATCACCTGCTGACTTAGGTCAGCACTCTTCATCATATCTATAAGGGCCACTGTGTCTGGTTCCTTCAAGGTTTCCAGATGGCAATTAAAGTCTCCCATGATGGTGAAGGAATCTGTACAGAGCCCCTCTTCCAGCAAATTACCAATAGAGTTTAGAAAATGGCATGCGTGGTAAAGGGATAGTCGTGGTAAAATTTTGCGTTGTAATGGTACTCGTTGTAATTGACATCGCGTAGTAATACCTGCGTTGTAAAGGCATGCGTTGTATTTCTATGCGATGTAACGAATGCTATTCGCCTTTCTTTCAATTGAATCGGCAGGAGTACAAGAGGGCCGGTGGTGTGTTGAACTGGTGCGGGGCACCATGCTGGTGGGTTGAGTGCAAGGCCCTGGGCAGCTGCCCACACTGCCCATGCCTAGTCCCGGCCCTGCATATAACTTTTGAAACAGCTAGATGCTTTACATTGAGGTCAGCAGTCAGTATCAGTAAGTGTTAGTGTTTGAAACATTTGACTTCTCACCATTGTGACCCTCAGAATCAAGTGTCCTTGGCCCAGTCTGCAGAGCCATAGGAGATCAAATCGCATGACACAAGTGAGAATCATCCTCAGCTGTCACGGTTGGGGCTCAGTAACCCCTGTCTGCCCTGTGCCCCGGCCCCCTCCTCACCACCACCCTCCGAGCAGTGTCTCACAATTGATGGCAAGTGGGCCAGGACCTGCAAGTTCTGGTTTCAACTGTCTTGAACAGAACAATAAGTCCATCTTAGACCAGCATGACCTGCACATTACAATGGCTGATACAAGGTTGGTTCAAGTAAACCTTTGCACCCTGTCCTTGGCTTACTTGAGCAGTCTGCGTTTAGAGAGGGTGGACGGCTCCCAGAAAAGAGGTGTATGGAGATCCTTGTTGGTTGAAGGACCAGTTAGAGAAAGTGGGTGCTAGGGAAGAAACTGGAATGCACTCTAGGGTGGGTACCATAATTGTAACTCAGGGAGAGAATGCTGTGAAATCATGCTCTTTTAGCCCCTCAGCTCAGGTTTACCCCTGACTCACCTCCCTCGAGTCTGTTCACACATTTGCTTTCCCTGCTTTCCTTGAACATTCTCTCCACCCTCTATTTCAAAGGCACCACCCCCTGAAATAATTCCCTGGGAGGGTTAATTCCGGCTGAGACCCTAATCTTCCTGTTGACTCTAGAATGCTAAGGATGAGGAACAGCAAAAGGTTAGGGAGTTTGAAGGGGAAAAGCTGTGGTAGGCTTACCAGGATTAAGAGAAAAGAATGTGGGGAGACAGGAGGAATAGTAACGGGCCTGAGACGAAAGATTAAGGAAAAGAGAAGAGATGGGAAAAGATGGAAAAAGAAAAGGGAGTAGAAGCACAAGATAAAGGAAAGTGAATTGGAGAACGAGGGTCTAGCCTTAGAGATAGAGAAGCTCAGGGTGGCATCAGAGACAGCGGCATTCGGGAAAGGCGAGCCACCCTCCAAGTCTGCAGGACTATCCATCAAGGTTCCAAAAGAGCTTGTGTACATATATTTAGAATGCCTGGATATTTTAGAATAAAAATTCGTAAGGCATCCTGGCACTGCTGAAGTGTGTGGCATAAGTAGGCCCGCTTGGCACAGCAGGCCGAAAAGGCTTCAGCAGACAAATGTGCTGTCCGACTGCACATGATTAATTACGTCAAGCTGTCCCCATTCCAGCATGTCAGCAAATTGGGGCTCACGTCATATTCATTGGAGCATGCATTGGTTTTTTGCCTTCCTCGTCTTCTTTTCTATTTCCTCCTCTAGATCTACACCTTTTATTTTAGGGATGATGAAAATAGAGGTGTAAGTCAGTTATTTGACAGTGATTGATTTAAACAAGAAAACTCGTGTAGTGAGGTCGAGGGAGAAGGCAAGAGAGAGAGAGAGAGAACGAGAGAGAGCAACAGAGAGAGAAGTGGGAGGCCATAGAGAGAGAGAGAGGGAGAGAGAGAGAGAGAGAGAGAGAGAGAGAGAAAGAGGGGGGAGCAAGAGCGAGTGAGCAAAGAGAACGTGTTGGGGGTTGAGAAGGTCGTCATGTGGCTCAGAGAAAAAGAAACCCATATTCTTATCATCCAATATATCAATAAATGAGCCACACTCCCATCACTTCCAGTCTGTAGGTTTCGCATTCTACCATTGTTCGTGTTATATTTTTAGCAGTAGAATGCCAACATTTTTGTAATAAAAAAAATATTAAGTAACTAAATAAAAACATTTCATGGGTGAATTCACTGTTAAAATGTGTTACCTTCCACAGGGGTTGAGGCTTGAATGGTAGAAGGATGCAAGGCAGGTCACATGAGTAAGCAAAAGACACACAATTGATGGACGGAATGCAGAACAAATCAAAACATTCACCCCCAGTCAAAAGATCTGGGTTAAATCCATCATTCTTTTGCTCACCATGCCACCCCAGTTTAGACCTGGCCATATGCAAATCAGTCTTGGCCCTGTGCCTCATGGGAACAGTCCAGCCCCAACTGCCAAGCCAGGTCCTCCCTGGACCGGAAACAAGCATCCTAGGACCGGTTTCGGGGTTTCACCCCTCATCAGCCAGGATAGCTTGATTCCAGTGAGCCCGGGACCCACATCTGGGCATACCCGGTGCACTTAGGGCGAGAAAGCAAAAGACACACAATTGATGGACGGAATGCAGAACAAATCAAAACATTCACCCCTAGTCAAAAGATCTGGGTTAAATCCATCATTCTTTTGCTCACCATGCCACCCCAGTTTAGACCTGGCCATATGCAAATCAGTCTTGGCCCTGTGCCTCATGGGAACAGTCCATCCCCAACTGCCAAGCCAGGTCCACCCTGGACCGGAAACAAGCATCCTAGGACCGGTTTCGGGGTTTCACCCCTCATCAGCCAGGATAGCTTGATTCCAGTGGCACAGTGAGCCCGGGACCCACGTCTGTGCATACCCGGCGCACTTAGGGCAAGAAAGCAAAAGACACACAATTGATGGACGGAATGCAGAACAAATCAAAACATTCACCCCCAGTCAAAAGATCTGGGTTAAATCCATCATTCTTTTGCTCACCATGCCACCCCAGTTTAGACCTGGCCATATGCAAATCAGTCTTGGCCCTGTGCCTCATGGGAACAGTCCAGCCCCAACTGCCAAGCCAGGTCCTCCCTGGACCGGAAACAAGCATTCTAGGACCGGTTTCGGGGTTTCACCCCTCATCAGCCAGGATAGCTTGATTCCAGTGGCACAGTGAGCCCGGGACCCACGTCTGGGCATACCCGGCGCACTTAGGGCGAGAAAGCAAAAGACACACAATTGATGGACGGAATGCAGAACAAATCAAAACATTCACCCCCAGTCAAGAGATCTGGGTTAAATCCATCATTCTTTTGCTCACCATGCCACCCCAGTTTAGACCTGGCCATATGCAAATCAGTCTTGGCCCTGTGCCTCATGGGAACTGTCCAGCCCCAACTGCCAAGCCAGGTCCTCCCTGGACCGGATACAAGCATCCTAGGACCGGTTTCGGGGTTTCACCCCTCATCAGCCAGGATAGCTTGATTCCAGTGGCACAGTGAGCCCGGGACCCACGTCTGGGCATACCCGGCGCACTTAGGGCGAGAAAGCAAAAGGATGCGTGTTTCCGGTTCAGGGAAGACCTGGCTTGGCAGTTCGGGCTGGACTGTTCCCATGAGGCACAGGGTCAAGACTGATTTGCATATAGCTCGGTCTGAACTGAGGTGGCGAAGTGAGCTAAAGAATGATGACGGATTCAACCCAGATCTGTGACTGGGGGTGAGTGTCTGAAAAGTTTCAGCGCTCCGTCCATCATCTCCTTGTGTTTGCTTTGAAATGAAATTAAATGAAATGAAAAGGAGACTTGTAGAGTGCAAAACATTCACCCAAAGGTATCATGGCACTAGCTCAGCACAAAACAGAAAAGAGCGATAAAGACAGCTCAAAGGTTGAACAGCCACATCTTTAAAGCTTTCCTAAAAGACAGCAGTTGCTTTTCTTTCTTAATCTGCACCGGCAGTGTATTCCAAAGTCGGGTCGTACTGACCAGAATGCTCCTTCCCCCCCAAGCACATTTTTTAAACCTGGGAACTACCAGGTACAGGACAGTATCACAATGAGATGCTCCAAGCTCAAGCCAAGTTCTTCGAAGGAAAAATTCATTCAGCAGGTAACTCGGCGAGAGAGCTTTTTAAAATAGTGCGCTCACTCACTTCCCCTGAGCAAGAATCAAACAGTCCCGCCTATTCCAAGGAGAGATGTAATAAGATGGTAAACTTTTTAAGAACAAAGTAGAAATTATATATAAGTCCCTGTTAGGAAACAACTGCCCAAATCAGGGAGAGTTGCAACCAAGCAACATAGATGGCGTGGAAAGTAATACAGGGAGGAGATTAGACCACTTTACAGATTTAAGTGAGGAAGATATGACCGCCATCCTGACTAAGATCAAATCTGGCTCCCCACTAGACCCAATGCCGCCAGATATCTTGAGGCAGGGAGGTAAAAAGACCATCTCAACAACCGCAGCACTTATATCACTCTCCCTGACACAAGGGATCGTTCCCAAATCCTGGAAACACGGTATAGTTCGGCCATTGCTAAAAAAGCCCCAGCTAGACCCATCGGATTTAGGGAACTACCGACCTATTTCACTCCTGCCATTATTAGGGAAAATAACCGAAAAACATGTCAATCAGGTTTTGTCCCAATACATAGAGGATAATCAGATACTGCATGCCACTCAAATGGGCTTTCGACCCCAACATAGCACTGAATCAGCTCTGTTGGTGGCGACAGAGGAATTGAAGGGAATCCTAGATCAGGGAGGCACAGCAGCTATTCTGCTCCTGGACCTCAGCGCCGCCTTTGATACGGTGAACCATAAGACAATGATACACAGGCTGAAGGAAGCCGGGATCCCAGGCTCCGCACTAAATTGGATAACCTCATTCCTAGAAAACAGATCCTTCCAACTAATGGAAGGGGAGCATTATTCTGATATCCTCCAACTGTCTTGTGGAGTCCCACAGGGCTCCTCACTAAGCCCGACACTATTCAATCTATATATGCAACCACTGGCAGAAATAGTGCTTCAACTGGGATTGTCAATAGTGTCATACGCGGATGACACCCAGTTGATACTATCTGTGACGGAGGGCCCCCAATCGAGGCACCACAACCTGGCACCCTGTATGGTGAAAGTAGCAGAATGGATGAACAATGGATGCCTAAAACTGAACGGAGGCAAAACAGAGCTCATGTTCCTGGGCAATAAAGAGGTCCCAAGAAACACAATTAAGTGGCCCCCAGAACTGGGAGATACCCCGATCCCAAAGACAGAGGTAAATAATTTGGGAATTTGGCTGGACAAAAACTTGTCCATGGAGACTCAAGCTAGAAAAATATCAGGGTCATGCTTCGGAGCACTGCGAATGCTACGGAAGATCCTACCGCTCATTCCCGAAACCTCAAGGAGAACGGTGGTACAGGCCCTAGTATTGTCTCGGCTGGACTATGGCAACTCCTTGTATCTTGGCGCACCCAATTATGTCACAAACAGACTACAAGTGGCACAAAACGCAGCATCCAGGATACTTCTCCGCATTCCCAGACAGCAGTCTGCTAGGGCAGCTTTGAGGACACTACACTGGCTCCCAATAAAGGCCAGAATAGAGTTCAAATCACTCTGCATCACTCATAGAGCCATGAATAATAAAGGACCACCGTTAATTAAAAAACTTGTCACACACTACATCCCAGGCAGACACCTAAGATCCTCTACAGATCTACTTATGAAACAGACCAGGATAAAGAGAGCCAGATGGGGAGGAAGATCCTTCTCGTATTTGGCCCCGAGACTATGGAACTCCCTGCCCAGGGAAATGCGCAGGACAACTGATGAATTGGCATTCAGAAAAAAGCTCAAAACATGGCTCTTCCCGTAACCACCCAGGCTACCTCAGTCAATTTCTCTCAGCGCTGGGAAGCCTTTGGGCAGCTATGCGCTCTATAAATCCATAAACATAAACATAAACATGTGCTGAGCGGAGCTGGCGGGAAGGCACATACAGCTGTAAGTTCTTTTTAAAAAACACTGGCCCCGCCTCGTGAGTGGCCTGAAACGCAATGCAGAGCGCTTTGAATTCTATCTGCCTGTTCACTGGCAGCCAATGCAGCTTTTTGAGCGCCGTGGAGACTGATTTGTGTTTAGGGATATTTAGCAATAGCCGTGCTGCGGCGTTTTGCACAGTCTGCAACTTATTGAGCCAGTGTTTACGAAGATTCATAAAGAGACCGTTGCAGTAGTCAGCTCTGGACAATACAAGCGCTGAAACCACTAATTTCGTCAGTTCAACTGGAATTTTTAAAGTATAGAAGGAAACGGAAGTGACTTGATTGACATGCCCTTCAAAGGAGAGCCTAGAGTCAAAAGTCACCCCCAAGTTCTTTACCTTCTCTTTAGGACAGGGAAGCAGACCAAACTCTGGGGGCCACAACGCGGGAGCCCAGAAGTTGGTGTATTTGCCAAAGAGTAGTACTTCAGTCTTGCTGGCATTTAACTTCAAACTATTCGTGGACATCCAGTCCCCCACCTGGCGAAGACATGTGTGGAACTGGGCTGCAGTTTCGTCAGGCGAGCCTGTCACTGATACCACAATCTGGGTATCATCCGCGTATGATATAGCAGAGAAACCCAGAGATCTAATTAATCTAGCCAGTGGGGCAACATAAATGTTAAACAGGGTAGGGCTTAACGACGAGCCCTGTGGGACCCCACATGGCAGTGTGAAATTCAGCGACTTGTGCTCAGCGAGAGCCACGAACTGTTCCCGCCCTGACAGAAAAGATTTTAGAAGAGCCAGCGCTTTACCTCTAACACCAATATCCTCCAGAACTTGCAATAGTTTCTGGTGGTTAACCGTGTCAAATGCTGCAGAGAGGTCAAGCAGCACAAGTGCTGCATTGCCTCCTGCATCAACGGTCTGCCTAATCATTTCAGAGACAGAAATCAGCGCCAGTTCCGTACTGTGCTGCTTTCTGAATCCAAACTGAGAATTATCTAGGCACTCATGCTTTTCCAGATAATCCGAGAGAGCCGCACTCATAGCTTTTTCCACCATCTTAGCGGGCAGTGGGAGTCTGGAAATTGGGCGATAATTGTTAGGGTCTGCTCCATCCAAATTAGCTTTCTTTAGGAGAGGGAGAACAGACGCCAATTTCCAATTAGACGGAAAGATTCCGGAAAGAAACATTTGATTAAAAATGCGAGTCAAGTGTGAGGCAAGAACCTCTGGCACAAGCTGGAAGATTTTGGGTGGACAGGGATCAAGGGGGGACCCGGATTTGGTGGACATCATGAGTCTGATGACTTCCTCCGTTGTTAATAGGGGAAAGGAGAGAAGTTCATGGTCACATGAGTAAGGCATTCTCTATTGCCACACCATACATTAAATGGTTAATATACCATAATAAACCATAAAACGAATGCCCTTTTAGATACTTTCCCATTATCCTGGTACTCCAACAAAATCTGTACGCATATTAACCAGCTTTTAAGACTGTTAGTCAAGTGCCAGATAAATACTAGACCTGTACTAGATTAAGGCCACTGCAGGTAGCTGCCTTGAAACACACCCACAAGTGACACAAAAAAGGCCTGCGATTGCCACGGATGACTTTAATAACATACTTTGCTTCTAGTGCTGTGGAAAGAGTGCACCTACATGTGGGTAAGAGAGCTTAGCAACTTCAGCGCTTCCTGCTGTAATCTGTCAGTAATTTGCAGGTCAGAAATTTTAATCTGGCATGTTAACCTCAGTCTTTCATCATTCCACGGCTGGTAAATGAGTACCAGTTTTGATTGAGTGATAATAATTGTATATCTAATGATCTATGTAAAGTGTTGTAGGAGGCTGGCTCTTTATATCGTGGACCAAAATGAGGTACACTGTGTAAAGAGTCCAGACAAACCCCAATAGGTTTACAGAGGCACAAATTATAATCCAAATGCTCTCTCTTGTGGTAGTGTGGGGGAGCAGTTAGGTTGAGGACCGGCCCTGAGCAAAGTGCTAGGGTTGATTGAGGTGAACGCTCCTCTAGGGGCAAAGTGTATGCGGATCACTATCTCTTACAGGGTGAACAGACATAATATCGAATTTTTAATATCGAATTGCCAAAATATCGAGTTTTTTATATAGAATGGACAGAATATCGAATTGCCAAAATATAGTGGTGCAGAATATCGAAATTCAGGTAAGAAATATCGATTGTCATAATATCGACAGTCATAATATAGTTGTTAAAAATATCGCATTTTTTATAGTGTTTTAAGTGTTAGTATATGTGTTAAAAGTATGTATTATTTTTGTAATGTAAGTTTTAATTTTTTTAAAGTAATGAATTTTATGTTATTTAATTTTTGCATAATTTAATTCCATAGCGGGTTGTGGGTTTATAGGGGAATAGGGTGGGAAGTAATTTAATTATAGTAAATTAAATATGAATTTTTAGGAATTATTAATTATTTTTAATTTAATTTTGCGTTTTAGTTCTGTAGCGGGTTGTGGGTTTATAGGGGAATAGGGTGGGAAGTAATTTAATTGTAATTCAGTAATTATTTATTTTTATTTATTGGTATTGATTATTAATTTATTGTTAATTAATTATTAATTGGTAATTAATTTTTATTAATTGGTAATTAATTTTTATTAATTGGTAAATAATTTTTATTAATTGATTAATTGATAATTATATTAATTGTATTAATTTATTATTCGGAGTGGGTTGTGGGTTTATAGGGGAATAGGGTGGGAAGTAATTTAATTGTAATTAAATAATTATTGGAAATATTTGTGTGTATTGATAATTAATTTACTGTTAATTAATTATTAATTGGTAAACATTTTGTATTACTTATTAATTTTCGGTATTGAAAATTAATTGGTTGTTAATTAATTATTAATAGGTAATTAATTTTTAATAAATAATATTTATTGGTATTTATAATTAATTAATTATTAAATATGTTGTAATTGGTAATTACTTTTAATTAATTTTTTATTGATATTGATAAAAAAAATGTTTTAATTTAAATATTAAATCATTACTTTCCCTACTGTTGCACTCACTGGAGTGGGAATAATAATTTTTACCCTACGCTATCCAACGCTTTCCCTACTGTTGCACTCACTGGAGTGGGAATAATAATTTTTACCCTCCCGCTATCCAACGCTTTCCCTACTGTTGCACTCACTGGAGTGGGAATAGTAAATTTTACCCCCCCCGCTATCCTACGCTAAAAATATTGAATATTTGTTATTAATATTACGTTAATATATATATATGTATTAAAAAATAAAAATGCATGTTTCTTTTTTAACTTACATTAAATATTTATTAATATTATGGTTATTTAAGTATTTTTAAGTATGTTTTAGTTAATTATATGTATTATTTTATTAATTTTACATTACTTTTAAGACATTTAAAAAATTCGATATTTTGACTAACTATATTTTTTACAACGATATTTTGGATTCGATATTTTTGTACTTACCTGTTTGTAGATAGGAATTCGATATTCTGGCATTCTATATTTTTTCCTCGATATTTTGGCAGGTCGATATTTTGCTCCTCGATATTCTGTCAGTGATCCCTCTTACAGTACTGTGTCCCTGATTGAGGTAAGGAGCACCGAGACCTGAAGTACTGGGACTACCTTAGGCACAGTTGGCACAGGGATGTGATCAGTGTGGCGTGGGAGGTCAGGGCTCGGTGAGTACACTGCGAGAAACAGCATGAGGCTGGGTCCTAAATCGGGAGGTTGTGAGCGAAGACTGGCTAGTTTGGGGCAACCCATCAACCTTGTGAGTCCGTTGCGACTGACCCCCTTCTGTGTTCTACAATACGACAGTCGCTGCCATGGTTAAACCTAAGAATAAGCAAGGGTCCGCACAGCCAGAGATGGGAGATTCTTCAATTCCCCCCTCAGGGTCAAGGGAAGATGGAGAGGCCACAGGCACTTTGATTCACTCACACTTGGACAGGGTGCTAGCCGCCAATGCGGGCACTAAAGCCACGCTTCAGCAGGATATCAGGGTGGTGTCCATGGGCCTTGGCCTTTTGCAGATGGAACACCACATGTTCGCAGACCGTGTTACAAATGTGGAACATTCAGTCTGTGAAATTCTTCCTAAACAACAGGTGATGGATCGCAAAATGGAGGATCTCTCTGCCAGTGTGGTTACACTTGAATGACAGGTCGAGGATGCGGAGGGTCAGAACCGCCACAACAATACTAGAGTGGTGGGACTCCCCGAGAGGGGTGAAGGAGTGGACATGGTGACTTTTCTGGAAAACTGTCTCTGTACCGAGGTTGGACCTGATCATCTCACACAGTTCTTCACTCTGGAGAGCGCATAGGGTGTCGGCCCATCCACTGGCACCAGGGAGGCCTCACCAGGCCAGTGCTGGCACGATTACTTCATTACAGGGATCGAGACATTATTTTTCAGAGGGCTTGCATCAATGGTCCTTTTGTGATAGACAACAGTAAAGTGCTAATGTTCCCTGATTTTACTGCTAAGGTTCAAGCACAACATGCGTCATTTGTGGAGGCCAAGAAAGCTCTCCTTGAAGAAGTGATACAGTACTCACTGATGTTTCCTGCCAAGCTTCGAATCATTCTCGATGGCAGCACCCATTTTTGTGACACCCAGATGCAGTGTGGTCGTGGCAGGAAGCCTATAAGTCGGGTGGGCCGCCTCCAAGCTCCTTGACTGGGCGGTGGGCCTCTGTACAGAGACCCAGAAAGTGGATCAAATGATCCTCTAAGAGGACCTCACTGAGGAGTCCTTTCCCTTTACAGACGTAGTGAGAGCACAGGGTAGCGTTGCTCACCGTGGCCGAAATAGTGTCGTCACAGAAGACAGAGGCAGGCACATACACTTCTTCAGACGATAAATCACTGGCTTCTGACTCAGGGGCTCGGCCCTAGGTGGAACAGGCTTCACAGTTGTGACTCCACAATCTGTTGATGAAATAGTTTGACGGCTCCACCAGATGTACTTCTTACTCCTGGTCCGCGGTTGGGGGTGCTGGACTGAATTGTGTCATCCTTTGTCATTGATTGGTTTACTCTCTAGCAATAGGGAAAGGGTCGGGTCCACAGAAAGTAATGTGTTGTAGTTGTGGCCCTGGGGTGCGCTTGCGGCCCATAGCCTCCGGAAGGCATTGCCTGATTGTAATACCGGGTTCTGGGCTGGTGCGAACTTGGGCTTCCAGTTCTACTTTGCCTACCCCCAATTAGATTGTCCCTACTAGGAGAGTGAAGGTGGCTTTCTCCTCACAATGATGTTGCTAGACCTGGCATCCTTGGCGTGGTTTCCCCTGACTTTTTGCCTCTACCTCCTGTATTTTTGACACTGTGCTGGAATTCGTTTTTGCTGGTTTAGATGCTTTGGGCACTTTGCCACTGCTGATCAGTGCCAAAGTGCAAGTGCTCCCTGGTTAAATTGTTATTGTGATTGGCTATCCATGATTGGTATATTTGCTTTACCAATAAGTCCCTAGTAAAGTGCACTAAGTGTGCCAGGGCTGGTGATTCAAATGCTACTAGTGGGCCTGCAGCACTGATTGTGCCACCCACAGGAGTAGCTCTAAGATGGTGTCTCAGGCCTGCCACTGCAGTGCCTGTGCGCAGTTTGTGAACTGCCATGTTGTCCTGGCCAGTGTGCACACTTGCCAGGCCTAACCCTTCCCTTTTCTTGCACATTGGACACCCCTATGGTAGGCCCAAGGTACCCCCCTAGGCAGGGTGCAGTGTATGTGAAAGGTAGGACATGTACTAGTGTGGGTAACATGTCCTGATAGTGAAATACTGCCAATTTCGCTTTTCACTATTGAAAGGCTATCTTGCCCATAGGTTAACATGGGGAATGCTGTGTAACATGGTTACCTGCATATCTTCCCATAGCAGCAAGATAGAAAGTTGGAATCTGGTACCCCTGAACTCAGAATTGAATTACACATCTTTTAGTGAAGATGGTTTTTAAATTCTAAGTTTGGAAATAGCACTTTTAGAAAGTGGCTATTTTCTAGTTCAACCTTTCTGTGTGCCTCTGCCTGTTTGTGAATTGACCGTCTGGTTTGTGAGTGACAGGGGCTGGGGGTGGCTGCAGGAGGCTGGGTGAGTCATCACTAGGCTGAATAGACCTATCTACATGTAGAGTGGTGGGAGGAGTGGCACCTGGGTCTAAATAGGGCTGTGCCTGCCTTCCACAATGCTGGCTCCACCTCCTGCGGTGTGTCTGATGACCCTGGCCCACACTCACAAAGGAAGGAGAGGTGCCCTGGCAGAATGCACCCTGAACTGGTTTGGACTGGGTCCAGGACCCCTCACACATGGAGAACAAAGACTTTTGGGGTATAAATATCAGAGCTGAAACCCCTGAATTTTAGACTACTTCGTGATCAAGAGGAATCCCTGCCAAAGAAGATCAGCTGAAGAGACTCGGGAGAAGTACTGCCCTTGCTGTGTGTCTGGGGTTGGCCTGCAGTTTGCTGTATCCACTGAGGAGAGGACTAAGGGACTTTGCTGTGTGCTGTGTCCCCCTGCTTGAAGGAGGACTTTGCTGTGTGCTGTGTCCCTCTGAAGAAACATCTCCAAGGGCCTGAGTAGAGCTGGCCTCCTGTTTCTGAAGTCCCAGGCACAAAAGGACTTCACCCCCAGCTTCCCTGAACTTCCTTGCTGGGAGTTGCAGTCTGCCAGGAGGGCCTGTAACTATGTGTGAGGCCTTTCTGCTGTTGGGAGCTGAACAAGAGTAAGAAGAGGAAGAAAATCTGTTTTCCGACACCGTTGACGCCGCCACTGTGACGCCGCGACCTGCATCGAGGCCCGGGGAGCCACTCGTGAAGTGACGACGCTGCGCCCGGCCTGCTACGCAGCTCCGATGCCCTACGATGCCTGCCGACACCGGCAGCGATTGGCCATGACCGACGCCAGCGCTCGCATCGACTTCGTGTCTTCGCCAAGTGCCGGCCTCCTGTTATCGCGGCGCCGATAACCGGCGAGGGTGACTCGCAAGAACCGCCGACGTCGCATCATCACCGGAGACGACATCGTTCTTCGCCGACGCCGTGCATCGTCACCGACTTCATTTTTCAAGGTACTGTTGTTGGGGGTCTGTGTGACTCCGCGCCCGACGCCGCGATCCTCGCGGGCGGCGCCGTACTTTGGATTTTGTACTGTCCAGACGTCGTGATAGCCCCAGTTGGTGCTATTGGATTTCTACAGCTTATTTTTGCAACAACCTTTTTAAAGGACATTTTACTGAGTTTTCTGTGTTGGATTTTTGTCGTTTTGGTCTTGTTTAAGTTTAGTAAAGATACTTTATTTTTCTAAACTGGTGTAGTGTCCATTTGTGGTGTTTTCACTATGTTACTATGAGTGTTGGTACAAATACTTTACACATTGCCTTTGGGATAAGCCTGTCTGCTCGTGCCAAGCTACCGAGGGGGTGAGCAGGGGTTATCTAAAGTGTGTATCCCCCTTACCCTGACTAGAAGCAAGGGTCCCTATTTGGACAAAGGTACCTACCTCTGCTAACTAGAGACCCCCATTTCTAACATTGGTGGCAGCGGTGGGATTTGAACTTGTATTTGTACTTGACCCACAGTAATTGGTGTACATCACTAGACTATTGCAGACCACTACGCAACCACATACTGTGTTCTTTTTGGTTTTTGGTTCTATTTTTGAGTAACTCTTAGAGAAAGCATCTTGTCCCAGAAGGGGAATGCAGCAAGTGAAAAGGCAGAATTGGAGTTCAACATTGAGGATTTGTATTCCTACAAGGTAGACCAGCTTAAACAATTCTGCAAAGATTTGGGATGTCCCACAATGAGTAGCGCTAAGAAAGATGAGCTACAAAAAGGCCTTAAAAGCCTGGTGGGAGGCCAAAGGAGCTGCAGGACAAGATGATACAAATGAGGAGGTGGATAACCAGGGGAATGGGTTTGGGCCACAGGATTTGCCTATGCCAGGAGCAGCCCCCAGGGCTGTCAGCATCCATTCTGCAGGGAGTCTCTCCCAGGAAGAGAGGGAAGAGAACCAGAGGATCAGAGAATATGAGCTGGAAGTCATGAGGCTCAAGATGAAGCAATTAGAAATGGAGAAAGAAATCCAGCACAAGGCAGAGGAGAGGGCTCGTGCCTTGGAAGAGGGCAAAGGGCTAGTGCCTTGGAGGAAAGGAAATTGCTTTTGGCTCATGAGTTGAGCATGAGGGAGCTGGACCTGAAGGCCAAACAATTGGAGTCCAGCTCAAATTGTTGGCAGCGCACAGCCAGTGCAAGGGGGTAAAGTATACATCCCCAAGGATATAGTGCAGAATTTCCAGAAGGGTCAGGATATTTTTGCATGGTTTGAGTCATATGAGGTGTCTTTGAGGATGCATGAGGTGCCTGAAAAGAGCTGGGGGGGCGGGCCTGTGGAAGCATTTTGAGGCGTCAGGGACCGCAGTTTTGACACCTTTAGAGAAGGAGGGTGCCCTGACTTATGTCAACATGAAGGAGGCTTTATGCCTCAAGTATGGGCTCACCCCAGAACAGTATAGAGCAGAGTTCTTCAATCTGTGGGGCGCGCCCCCCTGGGGGGGCGCAACACCCTCTCAAGGGGGGCGCGCACTCCATCCTAAACACTGCACAATCTCACTAATTTTGAGTTGTTCTTGTTCTGGTGAACTTCCCGCAATTATGCACTTACCAGGCACGCAACACCCATTGGGCTCACCCCCTCCCGCCGTCGTGTGAGTCAGCCCGGCTGAGACAGCTTCGAGCGCTGGCGACGTCTAATTGCAGCCGCACCCGAGTACTTCAAAGGTCTTTAAAAGACCATTTACTTGTTAATGAGGCTTTTGTTCTGTTTTCACCCCTTCTTTAGAGCCGCTCTGCCTATGGCCGGAAGAATTAGCCCCCACCAGGGCCGGACTGGTAAGTCCGGGCACCGGGCAATCCCCCGGTAGGCTGGAGGGGGTGGGGGCCGGTTTTGTGACAGGGGGCCGGTTCTGTTGCTGGGGCCGATTTAGCCGTGTGGAACCGACCCCTGCGTGAGTCAGAGACAGTCAATGTACAGTGTCCAGTTTTCCTTCCGTTGGCAACTGGCCCCCCTCTCTTTGTTCCCCCTCTTCCTTCTCTTTCTGTCTCGCTCCTCCTCATTTAGTGAAAACCGAAACTTCAAGAAACAGGCATTACCTTCTCTTTCCTCCTTTCGTTTATTTGCTCCCCTGTGAAATGGATCCAAAAAAGAAAAACACTTTTGCTGGAAACGTCTCTTTTTCTGACATTTTTCAATTTCTAAGTGCAGCCTCGGGGTGGAGAGAAATAAAACATTCAGAATATGAAAAATAACTAACAAACTAAAGCAAGACAGGGTGGTTGCAAGGTGGCCAGATTGATTTATTCACACCTAAACCCATTAGCGCCACTTTACAGTGTATGCCAGTGAAGCGCTACTTTTGTTTTCTCATCTCTCAACATTGCTTACCCTGGGTGGGAAAGTGCACTATTTCTGGAGGTACTGAAATACCTGCTTGATGGGTGAATTGGAAAACAAAATATGTACAGCGGCTTTGTGTTCACAAACGTGGTCTTTTTAAACCATACTGCTTATGTTTTGTAAGAATATAAGCAATGAGCATTGAAACGGGTCTCTTCTACGCCCTGTAGTCATGGCCTTAACTTTTCAGGCATAAGGCACTCACTAATCTCTGAATAATGAGTGTATAAAGAAAAAGGTAACCATGTTGTTCCTGCTTACATTGCACATGCTTTACTTAATCTTGTATTCCCTATGAGTGTTTGCTTTTTCTAGAATGTTGTTAATTTTTTTTTAGGCAGCATATTGCTCTTGTCTAGTGCGTGATTTGAATTGAGTCACATCCAGGTGTTTATAGCGGGTCAGTGCAGTGCAAGTTTCTCTCAGTGAGGCAGTATGGTGTTCAGTGGGGAGAGGAGGGGGCACTATGGTCAGAGCTGCTGAATTTGGACCTGGGGAACCAGGTTCAGCCTTCATGACCAGTCCACCAGACCACTCTCCTGAGGGAGCACATTCCCATGCTAGACCTTAGAAGGCCCCACAAGACCTTAGAAGCCCTGGTGTCTTAGCACCAGCAGGTGGACCCTAGCAGTGGCAAGTGTGGGTTAACCTAGAAGGCCTGTCCGCCACAATTCATTCTGAAGTTCACCTTCAGTCTTCCAGGCAGGCCTATGAAGCAGCACACCATAGAGTGACAGTGACTCTGTCACTGAGGTCACAGGACCCTTGAGCAGGGTGGCTCTAGGGCAGTGCGATCGCACCAGGCGCTGACCAGCCGCGGTCCGTGCAGGTAACAGCAGTGGGGCAGAGGGGCCGGGTAAGGGGGATTTCGAGGGATGATGCAGAGGGAAAATTAAATAAATAATTAATTTCCCCTCTGCATTGTCCCTCGAAATCCCCTTTACCTGGCCCCACCACCCACCGCTCTTACCTGCACGGACCGCGGCTGGCGCTGACTTCAGGTGGGGGCGTCGTGTTTGCAAGTATAATATGGTTTTAAAAGCACTTGCTGCCTCCTTCCTGGCCTCCAACAATTTTCGGCAACAATAAAAATGTCATGATAACTCCAGTGATTCATGTTCTTAGTAGAGACAGAAGGTGTTTAGTCTAGTGGACGTTTTGCCTCATGGAAAGAGGGTTAATGTGCCTGCTGCTAAGAACATGTACCATACAGATCACAAAGTGCACATAATGTAAATAGTGTGTAAACAAATGAAACTGGTCCTAGGTTGCTTGTTTCCAGTTCAGGAGGACCTGGCCTGGCAGTTCGGGCTGGACTGTTCCCATTGGGCATAGGGTCAAGACTGATTTGCATATGGCTGGGTTCAAACTGGAATGGCATGGTGAGCAAAAAAACAATGGATTTAGGCCCAGATCTCTGTACTGGGGTGAGTGCATGACATTGTTCTGCATTCTGTTCATCAATTGTTGTTTTTGCATAATGTAAATAGGTCAGTGGGTTCCTGCTTTAGCCAGAGAGGCCCTATTTTTACTTGCAGTTAATAAGTTAAAATCCTAACATAGAACAGTGAGCTATTAACTGTCATGTAAGAGCTGCATGCAAACTGCAAGGTATAAATTAGAGTGGTATGGTTTTTCCCCAGTCTTTGATTATCCTAATGTTACAAAAAAGGGTTCATTGGGGTAGAAATCAATTCTGATTATTAAAGAGAACCCCCAACCATGGTATTACGTTTTAAATTCTGAGTTTGTGTTTCTCCAGACCAATCACTATTAAGCTATGCTGTTTACCAGTATGGTTGTCATGTGACTCCTAAACCTTGTAGACCTTTGTCTTATGTAACATTCCCTACGTATGATTGATTGTCTCTGTGTAATATGTGTGATGTAAAGCGCTCTGACACCCTACACGGGTATAAGTGGTGCTGTAAATTTTCTGATACTTTATTATTTTGACATTTTTACACATGCTAACAGCCTCTGCAAAGATTTTTACTTATTAGTACCAGTGGAACATACAACTGCAGCAGTGAGAAATGTGACCAGTCAATCTTTTCATGGGGCCCTCCACTTCACAGCAGCACAAGTCACATTTCTTAGTAACTTTTGATTCGTTTGAGGTATAAACAATTTATTAGTTAAAATCGTCCGATTATGCAGCAGATGATGTATTATGTGGCAAATATGACAGAGCCATAATTATGTGGAAAACATTTGCAAACTAGGATATTTTGCCATTCATGTTTCAACTGCTCTTGTGGAAAAGGGAGGAGAAGTGCTGATGACAGAAACTCTATGGCTGGGAGACAAAAGGCTTGCGATTCCACTTTTCAGGATATTTGGGACATTCTATGATTGGAAACGTATCCCACTTTGTGAATATATTTTAATGTCAATAACTAATATTAAACCTTAAATAAACATGTGTATCCATTGGTTAAATTAAATAACGTAATAAGCTGTAACCGGTTAGTGAAATGGGAAACAAATACTAAAAATTGGGATATTTTGCTCTTTCTGCCACACCTCTGACTCCGCCCACTGACCCAATCCATGGGTTATTCCCGCCCTCTGATTCTCCGCCCACAGTTCCCCTACTTTTTTTCCCCCACTTCGACCACTGGGTGGTGGGCGGCACTGTATGGGGGCATTGCGACCGGGCCAGAGAAATGAATTAAAAGCAAAAGGGAGGAAAAGGGGCCTAAAGGGGCAAGGGGCAGCAGGGCTAGGCCCCGGCCCCGTTCCGCAGCGTAGTGGTTTTGTTTGTTGTGAGCCGGGGCGGAGCGAGTTGGTGGCAGGCCTCAGGCTCTAGGCCAGGCAGGCTCTGATTGATGACTCAAGGAGCGGCTATCCCGGACCCCGATCCTCCATGTAACTTAGCCAGCCATGAGCCATCATCACCCCTCAGAGGTCGAAACATGCTACATGCATCAACCTGGAATCCAGGAGGACCTCGAGGGCATGTGGTGAGCAGGGGGCAGGAGGAGGCGGAGAGCCTTCTCTATATTTCGGCTAAAGCATCACTCAGGCCTTTTCCAGAACTCATTAGAGAATACATACACAGCAAAACTAATTGGCAAAACGTACATTGCCTCACTCAGGGAAACCTAACTGGTCTTCTGTTACTTTTTTTTTTTATTATTATTATTATGGGCCTTTTTTTCCTCAATGAACTGAGAAATTCAGACACTTCCCTTTTCAAGAACTATTCAGTGAGTGCACCCTTATGGCAGAACAACTCACCCCAAAGGGCACCCAAATCTTGCAGTTGCACCAGACCGCTACAAAGAGCAGTCATTCTGTATAAAAAGCAAACAAAAAATGCCTCAGCCCACACACAGCATTGCTGCAAACGGGTTAGCAAATGTTTAAAATAAATAAAGTGGGTGCTCACTGTCCCATATTGCTGCATTCACCTCAGATGTGCAGTCACTGACCTATCACAGTTATTACACCCTGGCAGTGACGTGCTGCACCAAGAAAGGAAATCAGTCCTCTTTAGAAGTGTTACTTCCGGTCGCACTAAAGAGTAGCAGCTCTTTGCAAAAGTGTTGGTACCACAAGGGTTGAAGTACACATTGTTTTGTACACTTTTTACTCTGAACCTTTGCACAATTGTTTGAAGTTAAGTGCGTTTTTAAATGACTTTATGCTATTTTATATGAAGAATAAATTGGTTAAATTTAAACTCGTCTTTCGTGCTCGACATTTCATTTTTAGTGTTCTCTGTAGGAATGTCTGTGATTTATGACTGGGTATCCTGGTGCTCCATAAGGTAATCATTTACTATGCTTTAAAAGTTAATACAATCTAATATGTAATGAAAAATGTGTTGAAAAATGCTTTATTTTGGCCTTTCTGTCTCAAAGTTTCTTGGGGGGACAACCCCCCAAACTCCCCCTAGTAGTGGTTGCTCACTGCGCTTGCTCGCTACACACCATGTGGGGGCTGGTCTCACTTTTACTTTGTTCTCTCTGATTCACTACTTGTGTCTATTTTTGGTGCTCTCTGAAAGAAGGTCTATGGGTACATATGACTTGGTGGGTAACCTGGTGCTCTTTAAGGTCATCATCTACTATTTACTGTGCTTTGAAAGTTGATACAATTGAATATGTAATGAAAAATGTGCTGTAAAATTCACCATTTTGGTCTGTCTTTTTCCAAAATTTTCTTGGGGGGAGAACGCCCCCAAACCCCCCTAGTAGCGGTCGGGCTCGCTCGCTGCGCTCGCTCGCTACGCGCCAGACGGGGGCTGGTCTGGCAAAATTTGCCAGGGCTGCTTTCAGTTCCCAGTCCGGCCCTGCCCCCCACCCCCGAAATCTTTTTCGCCCCCCCCCCCCCAGTTGCCCGCCTGGAACTTACACCATACCCACAGCACAGACACTGGTCGCAGGAACACAAAATGTATTCCTCAGAGTTTAGGAATGAACGTCCGCTGTAGGCTGTGACATAACAGGGCATGCGCTGGCGGTCCTCGTGGGCAGCACCTGCAGTGTTTTTTGTACATTCTCTAACTAAACTGCAGCAACTTCTCAGCTGAGGGTGTGCTTGAAAAGAGGGGTGACAGGTCATTCTTTTATCATTCTCCGTGTCTCCAGTCACATCTACCTGCAACTTCTCGCATTGGTTTGGTGAATAATGTCTTTTGTTTTTCACACATGTGAACCCATTAGCAGTGAGATGCTGGCAAATGTATCTGATTAGCTACCTCTGCCTTCTCATCCACTGGGCTGTTAACCCGTGTATGCCTACATGGAAAAAATGCACAAAGCTAATAACTACATTCAATTTTGTTTATTTCAACTGTCATTCTGACATAGAATAGTGAATATGAAAGTTCGAACACCATTCATGCTTAGGGGATATTCTAAGTCTACATCTGGAAAATCCTGTTGCTGTCACTTGGAGATCTGCTGTTTGTATATATTATTTGGGTGAATGGATGGATAATGAGAGAAAGGATGGATGGGTGAGTGGGAGGATGGATGAGAGAAAAGGTAAATAGATGAATGTATGAGTGGAAGGGTGGATGGATGAGTGAAAGGGTGGATGATGTGCGAGTGAATGGGTGGATTGGTGAGTAAAATGATGGATGGATGGATTGATAAGTGAAAGGGTGGATGGACAGATGAATGAAAGGGTGGATGTAAGGATGGATGAGTGAGTGAAAGGGAGGGTAGATGGACAAAAGGATGGGTAGATGAGTGAAGGGGTGGATGGATGAGTGAAAGGATGGATGAGTGATGGGGTCAATGGTTGGATTCATGAGTGGATGAGTAGATGGGTGGGTGGATGGAAGGATGGATGGCTAAGAGAAAGGGGAATGGAGAGAGAAAGGGAGGATGGATGGATGACAAAGGGTGAATGGGTGGAAGAGTGAGTGACTGGGTGGATGGATGAGTAAGTTAAAGAATGGCTGGATGGGTGTAAGGGTAAATGGCTGTATGGATGGACAAGTGTACGGATGGATGAGTGAAATGATGGATTGAAGGATATATGATGGATAGGTTTGCAAATGGTTGAATATGTGTGGCTATGGTTGGGCACACAGATGGAAGGACATGGTGAAATGAATGAATGGTGAAAGACTGAATGATGGATGAAAGACTGATTACACCTTGTAGCCCCCATTATCTTAAGTACATTGACTTTCACATTTATATGAGTCATTGTCTTTATATAATATGTGTGTGATGTAACGCACTCCGACACTCTGCCATACACACTTGGGACGAGTAGCACTATAAAAGAAATCAAATACACATGAGAAGCAGTCTATGCGAAGATGAGGGGCACCATTGGGTAGTAGCAAGGCCGGACTGGCCGCTCCAGGTATCAGGCGTTTCCCTGGGAGGCTGGAAAGGTGGGGTTGGTTTTATTACTGGGGGCTGACACTGCAAAGTACCTTGTATATCCAGCAGTTTTTAGGCAACAATAAAAGCGTCATCACTTATATTCAGGTGTGGTTCACCAGTGTCTGGTGACTAATGTACCGGCGGGAAAATTGAGTTTTGAGCTGTGTAATAAGCCTCTGTCATTTAACCACACCCACTCACAAAACTGCAGTTAACTAAACACACTTACTGTGTTGAACATTATTTGCCGGATATGGCCCGGGATATGTGGGTGGCGGACGATTATGTGGTGTACGAGATTCCAGAAATTTCTGTCAGGTGGAGGGGGGCCCAACATTTAAAAAAATTCAGCTGGGGGGCTCAGCCTACAAAAGTTTGAAGACCTCTGGTATAGAGTGAGGTTCAGGAACTCAAAGAAGAATGACTCAGACACTTGGGTTGAATGTGTGAGAATGTACACCCACGCATTGGAAGGTTGGATGAAGGGCAGCAAAGTTACTGATTATGAGGGGTTGTGCCATCTAATTAGTTGGGAGCACTTGAGCAGTCTATGTGTTCCAGAGCTGCGCCAGCATCTTTTGGATAGTAAGTTAACTAATCCTAGTGAGCTTGCTAAGGAGGCGGACCGCTGGACCAGCACCAGGGTCCACAAGGGGATTGTGGGTACCACAGCCAAAGGTGGGCAGGGTCCCCAGCAGAAGAGTGGGGGGGACAAAGGTAATCAAAAGGAGTTCTCTAAAGGGCCCCAAAATAATGCAGAGGGAAAGGAGTCCCAGCCCCCCCAGCCTAAGACGTTGCAGCCCCCTAAGGGCGGGCGTAGTACCTTTCCGGGTCCCCTCAGGTGTTACAACTGTAACGAGAAGGGCCACATTGCCCCTAAGTGCCCCAAGAAGTCCCAAGCACCCACTGGTGCTCCGTCACCGGGTTTAGTGAGTTTAGCTTTGGGAGAGGAATTAGTTTCCAGTGGGGAGGAGGAGCAAGCAGTGATGACCCTTGTCTCTTTAGGAGACAGAGAGATGGTCAAGGAGTCCTACTTGCCTGAGAACACTAAAAAGTACAGGCAGTGGGTGACCATCAATGGGAGGAGGGTGGAGGATCTGAGAGACACATGAGCCAGCGTGACATCCGTGAGGTGTCAGTGGGTGTCTGAAGAGCAGGTCATTCCCAATGCACTTCACCCTGTAGTTGCAGCAGACAACTCCGTGCGCCTCTGCAAAGTGGCACAAGTTCCCTTTGAGAGGGGGGGGGTCTCAGGTTCCTTGAAGGTCGTTGTTAGTCCATCCATGCCTGTAGACTGTCTGCTAGGAAATGACCTGGAGAGTTCCCCATGGAGGGAGGTGGAACGCCAGGCTCATTTGGAGATGTTGGGTCTGCCTGAGTGGGTTTGTGTGACCACTCGGTCAATGGCAGCCAGTAGGGGTAACCAAGCGGACCTGGAGCCTGAAACAGTGGCCCAGGTACCTGCCAGGAAGAGGAAGGGCAGGGGGCGTGGGAAACCAGCTCCCCCAATTCCCACGGTCCAGGAGGAGGCAGAACCTGAGGGGGATGCCCTGGAACCTACAGGGAAACAGATAGCCGAACTGGGAGACCTGCCTGAGCTGACCCATTGGCAGCAAGAAGGAGGTCCCTCCAGGGAGGAGTTCTGCAAGGCGCAGAGAGAATGCCCTTCTCTCATTGGTATGCGGAAACAGGCCGCAGACCAGGCAGCAGGTGGCGAGTCCAAGAATCATCTCATTTACTGGGAGGATGGGTTACTCTATAGTGATCCTAAGGTCACTGAGCCCGGTGCAGCCCGTGTGCTGGTGGTGCCCGAGCGCTTCAGGACCTTCCTAATGGGTCTGGCTCATGACGTGCCTCTCGCAGGTCATCTGGGGCATGACAAGACCTACCAAAGGCTTGTCACCCACTTTTACTGGCCCCAGATGAAGACGCACGTTGGTACTCATTGTAGGACTTGCCAGACTTGCCAGGCAAGTGGCAAGAGTGGAGGGAAGTGTAAGGCTCCCCTCCAACCCTTTCCCGTGGTAAGCACCCCTTTTGAGCGGGTGGGCATCAACATTGTGGGGCCTCTGGTACCCAAGACAGCCTTAGGCAACAAGTTTATCTTGGTCTTGGTGGACCATGCCACCCGGTACCCGGAAGCTGTCCCTCTCCGGACAATCACTGCCCCCGTGGTGGGCCGTGCATTGATGGGGATCTTTTCCCGTGTGGGGTTCCCCAGAGAGGTGGTCTCCGACCGGGGTACCAACTTCATCTCGAAGTACATGAAGTTTTTGTGGGAGGAGTGTGGGGTAACTTACAAGTTTACCACTCCTTACCATCCTCAAGGGAATGGGTTGGTTGAGAGATTCAACCGAACCCTGAAAGGCATGATAATGGGCCTTGCGGAGCCCATGAGACGGAAGTGGGACATCTTCTTACCATGCCTGTTGTTTGCCTGAATATGTGATGTTACAACGCGATCAAAATGATTGCGGTATGTAACATCGCAGTTTTTACAACGCAAGTCATTACAACGACTTGCGCTGGAGGGCTCTGGACTTAGGAGTAGTAAGATTTACTATTCCAACACCAGTCTACGTACAGTAGGGAAGGTGTTGGAATAGTCAATCTTACTATTACTTAGGTTATAGCGCCCTCCAGTGCAAGTCGATGTAACGCTTGCATTGTAATGGCAGCGTTCTAAATGCATCGCGGTGTAATCACCGCGATGTAAAGGATGTTTCCCGTTTGCCTACATGGAGGTGCCTCAGAAGTCCTTAGGGTTCAGTCCCTTTGAACTCCTGTATGGCCACCCTGTTAGAGGACCTCTCAGTCTGGTGAAGGAGGGTTGGGAGAAATCCCCTGGTAAGACCCCCCAGGATGTGTTCAGCTATGTGCTGGCCTTCCGCAACCAGACTCAGCGCTTCAGGAAACTCGCTCAGGCAAACCTGGAAGCTAGCCAGGAAGAAATGAAAAGATGGTATGACCAGAATGCCACTCTGGTCGAATTTCAACCTGTGCAGAAGGTGTGGGTGATGGCGCCAGTGGAGCCTTGTGCGCTCCAAGACAAGTGGACTGGGCCATATGAGGTGGTGGAGCGCAAGAGCGATGTAACCTATCTGGTTGACTTGCAGTCTCCCAGGAACCCTTTGAGGGTCCTGCATGTGAACCGCCTCAAGCCACACTTTGAGAGGTCTGATGTGACAATGCTCCTTGCCACAGATGATGGGATGGAGGAGGAAAGTGACCCTCTTCCTGACCTCCTGTCAGCAGAGGAGCAAGATGGGTCAGTGGACGGGGTAAACCTCTCTCCCACACTGACCCCAGAACAGCAGAGGGACTGTCGCCATGTGTTGGGTCAGTTCGCCTCCCTGTTCTCCCTGACACCAGGAGTCACCAATTGGTGCGTCCATGATGTGGACACTGGGGACAGCCTACCTGTGAAGCAGAAATTTTACAGGGTAGCTGACAAGGTCAGGGCCAGCATCAAGGAAGAAGTTTCCAAGATATTGGCGCTAGGGGTGATTGAACCCTCAAGCAGCCCATGGGCTAGCCCAGTGGTCTTAGTGTCAAAAGCTGCTGCACCCGGTGCCACGCCAGAACTCAGGTTTTGTGTGGACTACCGTGGGCTCAATGCGGTCACCAAGACTGACGCATACCCCATCCCCAGAGCTGATGAGCTTGTGGATCAGTTAGGCGCTGCCCAGTACCTCAGTACGTTTGATTTAACTTCTTGGTACTGGCAGATTGCCTTAACTGAGGGGGCCAAGGAGAGGTCAGCGTTTTCAACGCCAGTGGGGCACTTCCAGTTCCGTGTCATGCCCTTTGGGTGGAAGAACGCCCCTGCCACGTTCCAGAGACTGGTCAACCAGGTACTGTCCGGGCTGGAGGAATTCAGCGCTGCATACCTGGATGACATTGCTGTGTTCAGCTCCAGTTGGGAAGAACATTTGCAACACCTCTGTGAAGTGTTGAAGGCTCTGCAAAGGGCAGGCCTCACTATCAAGGCCAGTAAGTGCCAGATAGGGCAGGGATCTGTGGTGTATTTGGGACACCAGGTAGGGAGCGGCCAGGTGGCGCCCCTCCAAGTGTAGATTGATACCATTCTGGCTTGGGAGCCCCCCAAGACCCAGACAGAGGTGAGAGCCTTTTTAGGACTCACTGGGTATTATCGCCGATTTGTCAAGGGATATGGCACCATTGTTGCCCCCTTGACAGAGCTGACTTCACGGAAGCAGCCCAGGAAGGTGATCTGGACCGATGCCTGCCAGACCGCGTTTGATGCCCTGAAAGCTGCCATGTGCACGGCACCCGTGCTCAAGGCGCCTGATTTCTCCAAAGAGTTTGTGGTGCAGACAGATGCTTCAGAGCATGGAGTGGGAGCAGTACTCTCACAACTGAACGACGAGGGCTTGGACCAACCCATAGCTTTCCTTAGCCGGAGGCTACTTCCCAGGGAACAGAGGAGGAGTGCAATTGAAAGGGAAGCTTTTGCTGTGGTCTGGGCACTGAAGAAGCTAAGGCCCTACTTGTTTGGGACTCACTTCCGGGTTCAGACAGACCACAGGCCCCTCAGATGGTTAATGCAGATGAGGGGTGAGAACCCAAAACTGTTGAGGTGGTCCATCTCCCTACAGGGAATGGACTTTACGGTGGAACACCGCCCTGGTACAGAACACGCCAATGCTGATGGTCTGTCCAGGTTCTTCCGCCTTAGTGATGAGAACTCCCCAGGGGATGCGTAGTTCTCCCCAATTTTCAGCTGGAGGGGACACGTGTTAGACCTGGCATCCTTGGCACCCAAAAGAAACCTCCGATCTTCCAACCTCGCACTGGCCGGAACCCCGCGCATCCACAAAGCCAGAACAGGCGGAAGATCCTTCTCTCACATTGCAGCCAAGACCTGGAACGAGCTACCGGCAGACATCAGACGCGCCCTCCCTGAACACCTTCAGGAAGACCCTCAAGACCTGGCTCTTCGGCTAAACAGATCTGCGGACCCCCCCTCAGCGTCTTGAGACCCTCACGGGTGAGTAGCGCGCTTACAATTCCCTGATTGATTGATTGGTTTCCCCTGACTTTTTGCCTCTACCTCCTGTATTTTTGACACTGTGCTGGAATTCGTTGTTGCTGGTTTAGATGCTTTGGGCACTTTGCCACTGCTGATCAGTGCCAAAGTGCAAGTGCTCCCTGGTTAAATTGTTATTGTGATTGGCTATCCATGATTGGTATATTTGCTTTACCAATAAGTCCCTAGTAAAGTGCACTAAGTGTGCCAGGGCTGGTGATTCAAATGCTACTAGTGGGCCTGCAGCACTGATTGTGCCACCCACAGGAGTAGCTCTAAGATGGTGTCTCATGCCTGCCACTGCAGTGCCTGTGCGCAGTTTGTGAACTGCCATCTTGTCCTGGCCAGTGTACACACTTGCCAGGCCTAACCCTTCCCTTTTCTTGCACATTGGACACCCCTATGGTAGGCCCAGGTACCCCCCTGGGCAGGGTGCAGTGTATGTGAAAGGTAGGACATGTACTAGTGTGGGTAACATGTCCTGATAGTGAAATACTGCCAATTTAGTTTTTCACTATTGAAAGGCTATCTTGCCCATAGGTTAACATGGGGAATGCTGTGTAACATGGTTACCTGCATATCTTCCCATAGCAGCAAGATAGAAAGTTGGAATCTGGTACTCCTGAACTCAGAATTTAATTACACATCTTTTAGTGAAGATGGTTTTTAAATTCTAAGTTTGGAAATAGCACTTTTAGAAAGTGGCTATTTTCTTGTTCAACCTTTCTGTGTGCCTCTGCCTGTTTGTGAATTGACCGTCTGGTTTGTGAGTGACAGGGGCTGGGGGTGGGGGTGGCTGCAGGAGGCTGGGTGAGTCAGCACTAGGCTGAATAGACCTATCTACATGTAGAGTGGTGGGAGGAGTGGCACCTGGGTCTGAATAGGGCTGTGCCTGCCTTCCACAATGCTGGCTCCACCTCCTGCGGTGTGTCTGATGACCCTGGCCCACACTCACAAAGGAAGGAGAGGTGCCCTGGCAGAATGCACCCTGAACTGGTTTGGACTGGGTCCAGGACCCCTCACACATGGAGAACAAATACTTTTGGGGTATAAATATCAGAGCTGAAACCCCTGAATTTTAGACTACTTCGTGATCAAGAGGAATCCCTGCCAAAGAAGATCAGCTGAAGAGACTCAGGAGAAGTACTGCCCTTGCTGTGTGTCTGGGGTTGGCCTGCAGTTTGCTGTATCCACTGAGGAGAGGACTAAGGGACTTTGCTGTGTGCTGTGTCCCCCTGCTTGAAGGAGGACTTTGCTGTGTGCTGTGTCCCTCTGAAGAAACATCTCCAAGGGCCTGAGTAAAGCTGGCCTCCTGTTTCTGAAGTCCCAGGCACAAAAGGACTTCACCCCCAGCTTCCCTGAACTTCCTTGCTGGGAGTTGCAGTCTGCCAGGAGGGCCTGTAACTGTGTGTGAGGCCTTTCTGCTGTTGGGAGCTGAACAAGAGTAAGAAGAGGAAGAAAATCTGTTTTCCGACACCGTCGACGCCGCGACCTTAATCGAGGCCCGGGGAGCCGCTTGTGAAGTGACGACGCTGCGCCCGGCCTGCTCCGCAGCTCCGACGCCCTACGACGCCCGCCGACACCGGCAGCGATCGGCCGTGACCGACGCCAGTGCTCGCATCGACTTCGTGTCTTCGCCAAGTGCCGGCCTCCTGTTATCGCGGCGCCGATAACCGCCGAGGGTGACTTGCAAGAACCGCCGACGTCGCATCATCACCGGAGACGACATCGTTCTTCGCCGACGCCGTGCATCATCACCAACTTCATTTTTCAAGGTACTGTTGTTGGGGGTCTGTGTGACTCCGCACCCGACGCCGCGATCCTCGCGGGCGGCGCCGTACTTTGGATTTTGTACTGTCCCGACGTCGTGATAGCCCCAGTTGGTGCTATTGGATTTCTACAGCTTATTTTTGCAACAACCTTTTTAAAAGACATTTTACTGAGTTTTGTGTGTTGGATTTTTGTCGTTTTGGTCTTGTTTAAGTTTAGTAAAGATACTTTATTTTTCTAAACTGGTGTAGTGTCCATTTCTGGTGTTTTCACTATGTTACTGTGAGTGTTGGTACAAATACTTTACACATTGCCTTTGGGATAAGCCTGTCTGCTCGTGCCAAGCTACCGAGGGGGTGAGCAGGGGTTATCTAAAGTGTGTATCCCCCTTACCCTGACTCGAGGCAAGGGTCCCTATTTGGACAAAGGTACCTACCTCTGCCAACTAGAGACCTCCAGTTCTAACAGATGTGTTTTACAGGTTAAAGTGGCTTGACATTGCTGGACTGCCCTTGGGTGAGAGAGTTTGTGGTTGGAATTTTGTTTCTATGTCCTGGGGGTGTAGATTGACTTACTACTGTTGGGGGGCGGTTGGGGGCGATGGGTGACCATTGTTGAGTTGCGATCTGTTCTATTTTACGTCATGGGAGACCCTCATTATAGCATAACATTGTTGTCTTGAAACATTAGGGGAATGGGCTCTGCTTCTAAGCGCCATAATGTTCACTGGTATCTACGTTGGCGGGGAGCACAAATTGTAATGCTACGAGAGACTCGTCTCACTGCGGAGGAGGCCGCTCGTTTGCAATGCAGGTGGCGGGGCCAACTTTATGCGACCTGCTAATCTGGTTACTCCAGGGGGGCGTTGCTATGGATACTGGCAGGGACCCCTTTTGAACACACACACTCCATTATTTATACAAAGAGTCAATATGTACTGGTCAAGGGTAGACTGTTGGTCAGGGAGGTCACACTGGAAGTGTATATGCTCCAAACCTAGACCAAGCCCCCTTTCTTTGGTCGCTGTCCATCCTTCTGTCCTCTTTGGTGGAGGATAATCTTCTTATAGGAGGCAGTTTTAACTGCGTGGCTGATGTTAATTTGGATAGGGCCATGCCTCCCTTTCTGGGGGTGACCGCATGCAGGGTTTCAGAGTGTTTTCGGAACTGCAAATAAATCTACACTTTGTATCGAAAAAATTTGTGAAAAAACACACTACAATATTTGTGTGTCAGTCATTGATAGTACCAAAGAGCAGAAATATGATACACAACAAAAAATAAGCCATGAGAAGTATATATTGTGTCATCCCGCAAAGAGAGACAAAGCATATTGGGACCCAAGAGATGGAGGCGGTATCAATGCTGATGTATGAACAACTAGAAACTATATATAAAACAACTTTATGGAGTAAAATATCACTTTACTCATGACAATGGGTAGGTAAAGGTGGAATCAGTGAAAGTTGTGGACAGACATCTGACTTTCACTGCCTTTTCGTAGGGCTTGTGAACTACATAAGTTAGAGGAGGGTGAGCCATTGGAGGGTGAGCCATTGAAGGCTCGAGCTTGACTGTATCCAGATGTCGGGCTCTGACTCGGCTTGAGGTCCTTTTGTACCCTCGAGCCGAAAACGTGCTGAGCCTTAATGTGGCTTCAGTCTGGTGCTGTCACCTGAAAGGAGGATTGGAGGTTCAGACACACTGATCAACCCCTCCTCTGTACCCCTCAAATAATATATTTTTTTTTTTAAAGCAAAGTGCGAGTTCTTTGTTGAAATCTGGCTGAAGCTGTGCTTTGCACTTCACCTTTGCCTCAGGTAAGACCTATAACTCGGAGAGGCCTGGGGCTCCATTCCTTTTCTACTTGTCTCATTACCCTCGTTTGAGGTGTTGCGCCTCTCCTAAGGTTATAACCTTTGTTAAATTCCCACATAAAAAGAGTATGCTACCCTGTACTTTTTTTTCTAGAAAAAAGACTTCTGTAACTTTGGTGTTTGTATTTAACACAGTGTACTGAGCTAGCTCTTCTAATAAATGGCCGTTAGTGCAGTGATATAATGTAATGTATTAAAATGAAACGGGTTATAGGAACAGACTATTTTGAATTTCAGTCTCTTCTGAATATACTTTATAGGACGTTTGGTGCACCATTTACATGCCTGGTAATTTTTGGCTTGGGTGATGCTGTGGCCTGGCCCCTAACTCGGCTCTAGCCCCCCCCCTTCTCCCCCCTACCAGTTCCATGCCGTGCTCCCAACTACATAGAGGTGTCTCCTGTCCGGTATTTTTCCGGCATGCCTGGTATTTTAATGTAAATGAACTAAATGGGGGATTTGTGGTATTTTTTCCTCTTTGAAATATAAACTTAAAGCATCAAGTACATTAAGAAAATAATTAAAAAATAATATAGAACTGTTTAAACTATCCATACATGATTTTAAAGAAAACAGAAGAAGGGTTGACATGCTGAAAAAGAAAGCAGTGGGTTTTACAAAAAGTATCGAAGCGCCATCTCTACATAAGACCCAAGGTGACTTGAAAAATATCCCGGCCATAGACAGCGATGGCCCAGCATCGTGACTTATTAATGCCTTCTCCCGGGAGGCGAGAGGACCGAGCGAAATAAAGGGAAGTCGCCAGCGGCGCCTGAAAGGGGAAGCCAGTCTCACATCTCTGCAGCTGGCGCCGGCGCCTGCTCACGCGGGAGCTGATTCCGATCCGTTTGATGTCTGCACTGTGTCTTTAGCGAAAGTACTGAAGTGGGAAAAGGGAGCACAGGTGCTGTCTGTTCGGCGACCGGGCCCTGATGGATGGGTTCTGACAGAGCGGCCGTGCTCGCGCGCCACTGGCGGGGGCTCGTGGCAGGTCAGGAGCGCGGGGACCGCCTCGTGCTTGCGGCGCTGCCTTCCATCACACTTGACTTGTGCTTAGCAGTCAAACCGAGCGCTGCCTGGCACCCCCCAGGGAGCCGCAGCCAGAGGATATATTGCCTCTGAAGAGGGGCGCCGGGGGGCATTTTCAGTGTATGTTAAGCAGGCTTCACCGCTTAGACATGCGGTGGCTTCCACAGTCACGGATTGTGACGTTCAAACACACCTCTCTTATTGAGTCACCTACCACAACGTTTGTGACAAGCCATGCAGGAGTCGCAGTGGGGGCTGCTTCAATGATCACCAAGTCTACAGAGATGTTGGACAGTGCAGAACCGGTATTTTATTGCTCTCCATTAGGTTTCTGAAATAGTTGCATTAACTGTCAGAGTCCACGAAAATATTTTGGCTGCCTCTAATGGACGCCTATATTGTCAGTCTCAACCGAGAGGCCAAATAATTATCTTCTGTGGTGTTTGCCCTGACCTTCTAGTGCATAGTGGACGCTTGCACTGCGCTAAGGGATTTCATCATCCATTGCGTTCCATCCTGTGCGCGTGCAACAACTAAAGCTATTGACCAATGTTGATGCCTGCGCATTGATTAGTCCAAATAGACGCATAGCTAGCAATAGTGCAGCAGGTGCAGTTTCACCTTGCTCAGGAGAGTGAGGGCCCACTCCACCCCAAATTATGGCTGTTATCCACCCTAGTCGGGCACCTAATTAATCCCAAAAATAAAAATAGGTAACTTGCTCGTGCCGGAGTGCAATATTTCATACTGACAATAGGGCTAGTTACGCGTCTTCACGTGAAATAGAAAACACGGAAGACATGGAAATAGCTGCTGTGAGCGTAAATATTTATGTACCTTGTCATAAAGTTCTGCTCCGCCCATTGGGATGAAGGACCCAGTTACAAGCTTTTGTCAATAAAAGACCATGTTTTCATGAGATTGGTTACACTTACAAAAACCAGGGCCCTTTGACATTACATAATAATATATCCCTGTGATCAGATGAATATATGACTGTTCCTAAACCTCTTTCCAGCCTCAAAAATAACACACCTTATTGTTGCTCAGTCCCCACCTTCTGACGTAACTATATTTTCTTTACTCACCCTCCTTACCCCATCTGAGTCTGTGGACTCCTGGTTCGTTTCTGATCTCATGCTTAATTGCGACACTTCCCTAAGGCATTAAATTCGAACTGAAGTAAACATCTTTTCCACATGGTAAACATGTTTTTGGACAAATCTGTCCACTCATATCAAAGGGTTGCCGTAATTTCAACACCTTGTTGTCTACAACTGAAACTCCCAGCAAACTTAGTAGATGGTCCCAGAAACCTTTTCTTAACCCTGAGATCAACTGGTACACAAAGTGACCACCATAGGTTGTGTATCTCTCTCCCATGCACTACCAGCTACATCTGGAATTCCAAAATTGCTCTATTACTTCCCGAAACCTCACCAGATAATCTTATGTCCATAAGATTGACAAATTGATCTTTTTGTGCAGGAAATAATCCTGCCAATGTTTTTTTATTTACTGATGCTTCATCCAGCCTTTCTTTTCCTGCTTAGAGAATCTTGTTAGCTCTAGTTTCTCCTTTTTAGGGGCCCTTTTTATAGGCCTTTTTATATCTGCTTGTTTCTTTTGACTTTGACCTTTTTGTATTTTCCATAGCAGGAGCTGTGGTAAAACGATCTGTACACATGCCTCCCCACATTTTACCTCCTACAATGTTCCTTTTACCAAGCTTGGTTTGCTTTCCAACGTTTATTTGCAATGAGTCCTGCTTTCTTGGTGCGTTAATATAATAACCTGCACAGGCATTCCCTTTATCAAAAACATATTGGCATATGAGACCATCTTATACCCCTAGACTGAAGACTATATCATCACCTCCTCGGTATAACACCCTTCTGATTCCCATAATTACCATTCACCCATGAACTTCTGCAAATTGGATCAGTGGATGACCGCAGACCTTAACTACAACATTTCCCTGCACAGCTCCTTGGTCCCTGGAAATAAAAACAGGAACAAATGCTAGACCTCCTGTGCCCCTTAATATGCAACGGATGGTTTGACATAATGGTAGTTCTGGTACTTAGAGAGGACAATTCGGACTAATGAACAGCAGAGCTCTGTACATAATCACAGAGCCTTGGGACAATTTATGATCATATTTATAACAAGCATTTACAGTGCAATAGGTCTCGCATTACTGAAAGTTTGAGCTATTGGCGTTGCATTATTATTTGCAACGCCAATAGCTCAAACTTTCAGTAATGCAAGACCTATTGCATTGCAAATGCTTGTTGTTCTGTGTGCGGCATTCAACTTTTTGGGGAAAAAGAATGGCTAAATTACCCCCGCTCACCTCACATATGAAGGACCAGACGCAGCCTCTGCTCCTCGTGCTGCAACCGGAAAAAAGGCTGAGTGCTAGCCAGCTAATAAAACAAGTTGAATACGGTGAGCCGCGCAGGAAGAAAGGCATGCGGCCACCAATGTGAAAGTAAAAGCAGAGTGATAGACAGCTAATAAAAAAAATGGCAACAATGAAGCGCGAGTGCGTTACAGAGGAAAAGCTACACAAACTTGATACTTCATTGAAGCTGTCTCTCGAAACAAATCACTACGCAGTAACCGTTGCATGTCCTCGCATTTAGGAGACAGGATGGTACTTTTGTTTCTGTGTGCCACATTTAACTTTCAGTGGAAAGAGCAAGGCTAAATTACTCCCTGCTCACCTCCTCACATATGAGGGACCCGACACTGCCTTTTCTCCTCCTGCTGCAACCGGAAAAAAGGCGGAGTACTAGCCAGCTAATAAAACAAGTTGAATACGATGAGCCATGCAGAAAGCTGAAGTGCAGCGTCCCGTGAGTGCTGTGTGGGGCTGGATATAAAATAAGCAGCCGCCATTGCTGAAGCGCGGGTTGCCGCACTGCTCTAAAAAATATGAATATTGGAAATCCAAGCGGGGGAGGGGGTGGACACCACCGGTATCTCACGTCTATTTACTCCATTGCTAAAGCGCTGCTTTAAAGATGCAGTGCTGTGTGGTGCTGGATATAAAAGAAGCTGCTGCATTTGCTATGCGCTCGGACAGCGGGTTGTGCCTGCTTCAGCAAGACATTAATTAAGTAAATAGTGCTCCCTAACTGCTAATGAAAGCTAGAGAGTAAGGACACATGTAAGAGGGGCTGTCCTCATGGGAGCTAACAACAGAAGAGAGGGAGGTACTAAGGAGGGACTACTAAGCATATTCACAAATCAAAAGCCATCATTTACAAAGGACAGAAAGAGGAGCCAATCGTAAAGATGGGTGGAAAATGGGCGGAGCTTAAAGTCCGTACCTGAATACAGCATGTCTTGAAGAGACAGCGCAAGCGCTGCCTAGATGAGACCTAAAAAGAGAGAGGACTTTTCTGTTGTAGCCTGAGGCCCGGGGAGCAGGGGAGGTCCTTATCTGTTTATTTTTCCTACAAACATGTTCTGCTTGATGTGTGTGATCCAGCGCTATCAATAAAATTTCTTCTCCTATATGCCTTGGACGTCCAGGTACAAATATCCCTCTTTCCACAACTTATATCCATTTGACGGTGGGGCCCATAACACCGCATAAACATTCACTCTCTCATATATTCCCTGGATTTCATCCGTTTCACTTAGGAGAAAACAGTAAATGATTTTGCT